>CM031234.1:818277859-818604086 GCA_018340775.1 Taxus wallichiana var. yunnanensis | reverse complement strand
ACGTATATAACCCTAAGGTAAATATATGCAAATGAGATAAGAGGGAGAGTTTCAGAGATGTTGATGACATTATGATGATTTTATATGTTATTATGATGTTTAAATATAATTTTACCAAAATTTCAGGTTTCCATGATGTGAAATTTGCAAGATATGTTAGTTTTGGTGAGACAAGGTAGAGAACTAGTGTATTTCTAGCTCGAATTTGATCTTAAAAGCTCACCATGAAGTTTATGATTTAAATGGGATATTTTGGCTTTCAAGGATGTTTCTACATTTTTTTATAAGGTTTAAAAATAATAATTATATCAATTCATCGTCATAGTTTTATGAACAAATGTTAAGAAGGAAAACAACTTTTTATGAGTTGTGAAACCCTAGCTTGAAAGTGGTATGGAGGAATCACTTTCTAAGTGGATAGTTTTATTTAATAGTGCATGTATGATGATTTTAAAATTTATATTAATACTTAATATTTCCATAAATGTATTGTAGAGGTCATGGTGATGAGTGGGCCCCACTCAAACATGTCATTTTATGAAGAAGAGTGTTTTGGGACAAGGTTGTCCAAAAGAGTTGCATGCTAAGTTGATGGTGCATGATGTATATGAATTTATATTCATGTAAAAAGGTTTCAGGAAATTCTTATGTAGGTACATGGTCAAATGAGCTCCATTTCGCTTGACTGGTCAAAGGCGCGCTTTAGGACCATAAAAAGTAATGTTTAGTAAAATGAGCATATTCGGAACTCTAGGTGGAGATTGAAGATGATTCAAGTTGTGTATGAAAATTAATTAGGATATATTTCTATTGATATAATTTATTTCTCATGATGATGAGATATGATGTGGTTTAGAGATCATTCTTTGGATAAGAACCGTTTACTAGTGTAGGATAGGAAATGATCACGGTGTAAGTTTTGAGTTGGTTGAAGCATGATATGGATTAGGTGATGCTTTGCATAACTTGTAATGTGAAGAGGGATGAAATTTAAATACAATTAATAAATTTAGGTTTATTTAATTTTCCTATAAATGTTTTTATCAGTTGATCTTTGAAAATAACGTTTACGCAAGTTGATTTGGTGAAGACAAAAGTGAGCTGTGGTTTGAGCAGGTGATTGTTTCAAGGATTATAACTTGCTTATAAGTGTTATAAATTTTCTTTAATTTCCTTCACGTTTTTACATGGAATTTTTGGTTTGAATTGAAGTTATTTGGTGGCATAATGAAGTTTCGTGGTCCTCTGAAGGGTGTAGGAAACAACAATTTTGAGATGAACAAAGAGTATTGGGCCCATTAAACAAAATAATTTGATTGGTTGAGCTAAATTTTGACCATGTATGAATTTTAAATGTTATTTTAAGCATGTGTGATGATTTATGGGTCATGACTAATTATGGTTTTTATGTAAGGGAATTTTTATCTTTGTGCCCATGGGGTTTTCACCAATTTTGGCACATATAATGACGTTTTAGATAGGAAGAAATAATTGGCTTACTTGTGTCTATTGTAATTAAAATTTGGGATTTTTCCATGATGCGGGGTCATTCCAAAGGAGGGAAAAGGTTTGAGTTTGAATTTTAAATGAAGAGGACATTATAAAATAATTATTCTAGGTGCTTTTGGAAGATAGTAGTGTGTGTGCAAGAAGCGTGACCTAGATGTGTGAGCGTGAATTAATATTAGATAAAGTTTTTTTAGGTTGAGGAAGATCAAAAAGTATGTGTGTAAGTGTTTGAAGGTTTTATAAGTGAAGGAAGATCTTGTTTGTGAATGTTTGGACACCTAGGGTTTGTATGAAGAGTTGAAGAAGTGTGAGATGAATACTTGGTCTCCATCAGTTGTGGAAGAAACAAATTAGATATTAGATCTTCATAAGGTGGATGAGTGGGTTCTTGATTAGCTTTGGGGTTTTATCCTCCTTGTAGAGTGGGTTCTTCACAAAATTAAGGGTTTGTGCTCCTTGTAGTGTTGTAGCTCTACTAAACTAGGGTTCTTGCTCATTGTGGGGTTGGGGCCTCATTTAATTTTGAAACATATTAATAAAAGATTGTGTTTCAGTGGGTTTTATTCTCCTTGTGGGTTTCCCACTTATATCTTGTGTCTTTTGTTGATTATATTGTTTATGATTTCTTGCACATGTGATAATTTTTTGTATGCACACATATATGGATGGTTGAATGTTTGTAGTGTTTGTTAAAGTGGAGGAGAGAATCAAGGTTAAGTCTTCTTTGAACAATGCTTTTAGGTAGTTTGCAAGGTTTTTTCTAACATTGCATGATAGGAAAGAGCTCTATATTTTTTTATCTATTAAGGTTTTACCTTGTTTATATTCAATTTTTAATTTGATTTCTTTGTATAACCCTATCAATATGTTTATGGAAATCTTCTATTCAATCAAGAAATTATTTTCGATTTTATTTTTGTACACACACACACACACACACACACACACGCACTTGTGTGTATATATGTTTAAATAGGAATCATAAAATGGGTTTTCTACAGCTATTATGAACCCATACCTGCATTTTTACTTTATTTAAAACATGTTCCATTGACAAGCTATAGTTGTTTTGCATTTTTCTTGAAGCGAATATCCCACACTTTTGTGTTCCTTCTTTATGGTTGTTTCCAAATTTTCTCCATAGTGGATGGTCCATGCACATCCACTTCACCCCCTATGCTAGGATTTAAGCCCAAAATGAACTTACAAATCTGGAATTTCTCATATTTTTGATATTTGGGAACATATTTCAAAATTCTAGTGAAACATTCCCAATACTTAGTTACTTAACAGTTTCCCAAGAACCAAACTATGAAATTCAATCATTTTTTGGTTAAAACACAGATCTCGGGGAAGCCATCCTTAAGGAAAGTACCCTTTGAATTGTTCCCGAGTTATAGCCGATGTCTCAATACCTATTTCCATCTTGATTTTACCAAGTGGAAGCTTCGTGAGAGAGCTGGAACGCACCCCAAACAACCTTAGTTTCCTTAGAGGAATATCTAATTCATTGTATTTTTCCATTTCACTCAACCAATTTTCAAAGTGCCCTCCCTTAAGGTAGTTCCATTAAACTTTAGTGGGCTAATTATTTTCTATATACCTATCTATTCATTTAGTAGTCATGTGGGCTTTCTTATTGTCTCGCTCATTCCCATTGTTATGTTGATTGGGATGTTCTTCCTCATGTTCTAATTTTTCACCCCAACCTCTTGATTTAAGGAAACAATCCGATTAAGCGAGTGTCTTAGAGAACCAAGAAGATCTCATTTAATTTATCATTAAATGTAAACCATTCTAATTTTCGAGTTACATGGAACATCATTGTTCACTCTTCTTCTTACCATTATATCATGTTGAAACAGGAATAAACTTAGTATTAGCACAATGAACCCATTAATTCCAAGAGCTAGAACCTTTCTGCTCTAATACCAAATGTAACAATTCTTTTATTTTCCCAAAAGCCAGAAGCAATTTTTTCTAATCTCCACAATCCAATCACAAAGTATACAATAAATTTAAATTAGTACAAACCAGTTAATAATTTTTAAACAACTAGTTATTTAGTAAGTTTGATCCATTCGATAACTCTTCCATGTATAAACCTTGTGTAACTAAGAAGGGTGCATCCATATCTCCCTTCAATCCACTCTATGCGAGAAATCATACAATCTTTAGTATGTTCAGGTTTACCTTTTTCTAGGTTGAGAAAACTATGTTTCCATCCTTAAATGTCTACCAAAAATTCAATTACTTAACTTCATACTCTGGTATCTGACATATATAAAGTAAGGATACAATGAACAGACAATGCAATCAGCTACTTGCATTACTTTGGCCAAAGTTTCCAATCGTGCATAAACAACTTATCTTGAGACTACACAAAATCCTTAGGGATATAGTCTTTTATCACCAAAAAAATATCTCAACACAGTTATCTAGATATTTTTGTTTAATAAGGTGAACATGTTAAGAAAGAGGAAGTGTGTTCTTTACAAGGCCATCTCTATAAATGAAAAGAGCCACAACCTACTCAGTTCATATTAGAATTAGGAGATACCACATAGGAAAAGTGTCAATACGTCCTCTTTCATTCTACCACGACTACCCCTAGTTATCGCTATGCCTATATGTTTGCATGAAGACGTGAGATTATATTCAATCTACGTCATAAATATGTTGTCTATCCTTAATAAATTTTGTCATGCGGTAAGTCCTAATAATTTAAGTTATTCCATTATTTATCTAAGTTATAGTCGAGGGTCTCTGTAAGTCTCCTCTAAGTCATTCATTATGTTTCAACCGAGCCTTGATAAGTTATTCAAGCTATGGATTAACTATTAGTTATTCTTATTGATGTCATCTTGCTTTTGTTTTAGGTTACCCATGTTAAGAGATGGATTTATTCATTAGCCGTTGGTCTATTTAATAAAGTATCTAACATCATTAAATTGTAATGTTTGACTTATTACCTCATGAAGTTCATAATGATCAATCCTATTCAATTAAGTTAACCATGCCCTTTTAAATTTCAACTAGATGTTCATTAATCATATTTTCTATCATCATACCTTAATTTTTTGAAGTATAGAATATAGTATTATTCACTACCATATACACTTAAAATACTCATTATTTACTTAATGATCAATACCATTATTCCCATGATAAACATCGTATCCAATAACATACATTCCAATGTCCTTACTTAATTAATCATAAGACTAGTTTAAGTGAAGGATTAAATTAAGTAATATTATAATAACACATCTAAAGGCCTTTGGATCACTTAACTAACTAGATTGGTAGTCAAGCTAGACAATGATATAACCATAAAAATAAGGACATAAATAATATATGTTCTTATATACCATGCCCAATGCATCCAATTATGTTTAAGCAATTTGAGAGGTTCTTAATCAACATAGAATCACCCAAGGTTGTGAAACAACTTTCCTTAGTATTCAAACAAAAAAAATTGTATTAAGATTATACATTAGGGTCATATACTTGTTTAAAACACTTAAACATACTTCACAAAATCATTAATCACAGAATAAGGAACTTCAATTGATTTTACTTTTAACATGTGACCAAAAGGTCGTAATAAAATATAATAGTAGTAAATTATTCCAAAGTATTCACTTCATTTATTCTCCCATTTACATGTACATATGTTAGGAGACAAAGAAATATACATGGGTCAATTCGAGAGAGTTGACATGAGTCAACTCATGAGCATTTCCTATATCATAATAATTATATAATGATAATAACAAAGAAGATTTGAACCCATAACAGAACATTTCAAATTGATAATTCAAACTAAACAAATCAAATCAAAAGTATAACAAATCAAATCGTTTATAATTATCAAATAATTAAATTTGGTTTGTAATTCATAACAAACCATAAAAATACATCAAGGGATAAACTTAAGAAGACTATTCATACTTTTTTTTCTACAAATCATTAGTTAAGAAATTCATTTCATAAATTCCTCAATATCTAACAAGCTTGTATTATCTTCCTACTACGCACAATATTTCAACATTTGTTAACAATTTTATCATTCAACAAAATCCAAGTTTTTTCAAACAAAAATCCAAATACAACATTCATTAACTATAGGAACATATTACTAAAGCTTCCCTATTATTTTGTAAAGTATTCGGATAGAAAAATGAGGGAAGATAACAATCTTTATATCTTGCAAAATATTCAAATCTAAAAGGAGAGACTGATAAACAAACACATGCATACATTCAAATTTACGCATAACCAACATTGGGTGACAAATGTACATAGGAAGCACTAAGAACAACAACTTCATGTGACAAAAATGTGCACACATTTCCATATCAAAATTACATCATGTAGACTCTTTAATGTTATTTCAATCTATAACCAAAACACATGAGTTTTTCAGATCATTTAAATGCAGTCCCTACTTGGGAGTTCAATTTTTTTCTATTTATAAAACATGTGAACCCATAATAAAACACAAGTCCCATAGATCATAACAAGATCAAACTCGTAACTCATAAACCTTTTCAAAAATCCATCATGCAACCCAAGATATCTTGGAAAAATCAAATATAAACATTATCCTATAAAACGAGATACACAAAAATGTCTCAAATCATTATTAACATGATATAATCACTACGATTTAGAATAGAAGGGACAAGAGCATGCCCGTAATGTCCATTTTTTCTCAACTTAGCTTCCTTTCTCCTGAATATTATCCGAGAAATCAAAAACAACAATACGAATCATCAAAACATTCCCTTTTGAAATAGAGTTCCTCTATATCCATTTCCAAAATTACATTCATGACCAAAAATATGCATAGTGGAGAGAAATTCCACTTCCTTCAAAACCCCCAAAAATAGCTCAAACCCAAAAAAAAGATCAAATGGAAAGGATGTGACCATGTTTAGGGTTGACTTCTCGGGAAGCTAATTTTTCCCAAGGAGTCACCAACATTAATTGCAACGTTAAACCAAAAATCATGTAGTTTTGTTTCCTTATGGCACGACCTTACCAAACTTCAATTTCGCCAAGTAAGACTTTAATACATGGCATGAAAATATTTTAATATATGCCACCCAATCTTTTCAAGTGGATTTATATACTAAGCTAATGAAGTCCAATTAACTCCATGTTTATTAAATAAAATTAATTTATTTATCCATACCCATATATTATACATATTAATTAATCCACACTTAGAATAAACAAGTTATAAAATCATATCATGACTCATCTAATGTTGATTGGTTTAGCAAATAACCCTACATGAAGATTTCGAGCAAAAGTATAACAAAAATATAATTATTGCCTTACGTTTACTTTACTCCGTAGGTTAAGAGTATCAAACAACAATTCCAACATAGTGTTATTATAAGTGGTCAACAACCCAAATAATAAATATTCGACATACGGTAAACTTATATTTGACAGAGAATGTTGATCTGCGCAAACTCCCGCTTGTTTACTAACTTAATTGAAACAAGATTACAGTCTATTGGTCGTCTATACTGATCGTCAATTTTGGACTTAAAAGGGTGGGATGTTACATTGGCTTCGATATCTGTTCTAAGGGTCAGCACTATGTTATATTTTTGACACATTTAAATGCCTCTTTTTTTGTGTACCGCATTTGACACTCTTAATCTCAACCATTTAAAAAAATAATTTCAAAACTATAATTTGAGAACTATGATTCATGTTGTTATCAAATTGTAAAATTTTGAGCACATGCTTGCCAAATTCCTTGTTGAACTTTAGCTTTTGCTAATTTCAAGAAAAAAGGCCACTTTTGGCTCTCTTTTGGTACCCCATTTGCATTCACTATCCAAATGTCAAGAAGAAATTTATTCTTATGGATTGAAATGATTGCAAGATATAATAAAAATGGTTTTATTGAATTCAAATTGGAACCTTTAAAGAAAATATAGTTGGCAAGCTTGAAGCCACACTCCATCTCCATCAAGTATCATGGAAAGATAAGAAAAATGATTTTATTAAAGTTAAATTAGAACAACGTGTGGAAATCCATTGAAGCATAATGGAAAGATAATTACTAGATGTGTTGGTAGGTGTTTATGTAGACATGTATGAAAAATGTGGAGGCATGCAAAATGCACATGAATTTTCTAACAAAATGATGAAAGGTATGTGGTATCATAGACTACAATGATAATGGTACATGTAACAAAATGGGTAGCTTATTGAAAATTCCTAAGACCCGTTGCATGTTTCTTTCCGTATGCTTTTACTCAATAACGAAATGTAAAACCACATTTTGATTATTAGAAAGAACTCATCAATCATAGTGTCCCATTTTTTCATGAAAAGAGAAAACGAATTCTTTCCTTCTCTTGGCTTGTTCTTCTAATATGACTTGCTTGAGAAACACAAGATAATGTTGAGATCCTTGAGTATGACTGCACTATTTCCATGCTTACGAGAAAAGGATAACTCACACAACAAATCTTCATGATGACAAGGTAGTACCTCGACTGCTTATACACATTGGGTAGAAGGTCATGCTTATAACATACTTGTGGGTCGAGGTTGGCATGGTCAACGAAGGGATTAACCATATCATTTTTAGTCCTATTTCTAGCCCCTTAGAACTCACACTTTTGGTGGTTATCAAATTAGAAAGATACATTCGACCAAAATGAAATCCTAAAGTGTCCTTGCATAGGATTTATCCGAGAGGATCTAAGGTTTTGGTGAAGAATCCTTACTTCAAACAAGGTGCTAAAGATGATATGCTCATGCTCTAGGTTTATAACCCTCAAGATATGCCAACAATTACTTCAAAGATAATTGTCAATGCAAATGGCTTGGTCCTCGTTATACATAAGGAACACGGAATAACTTTAGACTAATCAAATGTTGACATATGAGATATAGAATGTCAAGGTATAACTTTAACAAGATTCACCTATCCCTCCCCCACCTAGCAAAATAATAATAATAATCAGAAAATTTGAAATAAAATAATTTTGAATACCAATTTGTGTGAGGGGAGGCGCAACCTTTTCAGTCATTTCCTATGATAGAAGCAACACATCATAAGTGGATTTTAGAACTGTCATTCTCCTCGCATAATAATACAAACACTTTATTTGAGATCCCGAGGAATTAACCATATATAAACCCAAGGTAATATTATAAATTTAGCAGTAATTGTTTAGTTGTAGTAAATCATAATGTGGAAAGTGTGTTATGACAAAGGGAGCTTAGCTAAAATGTGTCCTAAAATCAGTCCCTTAATGGGTTAAATCAACCATGCGCTTCGAGATAAATCTGGCTCCCTAATATCCCTTCATTTTATCATATGTAAATTGGTCAATATTGATCTGTATCTTTCTGAAGTGGGTTCATTTGTCTCTAGGAGGAAAATAAACTGCTTCCTTCTTTCCGTCGCTATGTTGTTTGATGTCTGTAGAAGAAGAAGAGGATTGAAGATCATGGAGGCACTTCATTCGGGAATAGTTTTCAGCTGTATTGATTTTATCTCTTCTGATTTTGTCCACCTATGTTGTGCATAGTAACATTTGTAGCTCCATTCTCATGGTAGTGACATCTACCACTTCATTTACCTACTCTTCATCTTTTATTTATAGCAGTCAATATATTGTTTAAGACATTAGAAGTTCCCTTTTCCGTTATCCCACTTATTTCTCTGCAGTCTTGTCTCTTTCACTCCTCCTCTACATGAAATACCTATTTATATTTTCCGTTCATCCTGCCAGCGCTATAGAGGAGTTGTAAAAACACGAATTCTTTTGATTGTTATGGGGGATTCAGGGTGTTCCTTGAATGTATGCAAGAAGAATATGATTCTTGTTCCATTACAAAAGACATAATAAACTAGGGCATATACCTCGGATAATTTCCAACTAACTTGTAATATAGATTTCACTAGAGGAAAAAGTAAAGAAACACGATCAATAACATATACTTTTAATATTTTTTTAATTAGTGTTTTTCTAAGTTTGGCGAAAGATATTGATGTGGGTATTATTGATCTTGAAACCCAATTATTTTTATATTGGGGTTACTCAAATTTTATCAGACAACAATACCATAGAAAAAATGGAGCTGACAGAGGGTGTCGTTCTGAAGAGGAGAGTGGCATTCATTCTTGTGGACAGAGTTGGGGATGTTTCAATACCATCTTTGGGATTTCTTACTCCTTTGCAAGCTGCGCACACACCCAATTTGGATGCGATTGCTTGTGCAAGGGTGAGTGGGATCATGGATCTAATAGATCCAAGCTTCGCATGTGGGAGCGACATCACACATCTTTCTTTGTTGGGTTAAGACCCAAGAGTTTAATATAGAGGTAGGGGCACATTTGAGTCAATGGGAGTAGGTCTGGCCATGTCACTAGTGGACATTTTTTTCAAGAGCGTTTGGCGACCTTAGTGGTAGTCAGGAATCAAGGAGAAGACACTAAAGCTATTCGATCAGATGCCTCGTAGAGACGTGCTCTCATGGATTGTGTTGGTGGCAAGACATGCACAAAGTGGATTTTTATAGAGAAATGAGAAAGCCCATAAACATTCGTTAGAATGCTTGAAGTTTACGCGGTCTCGTCGAATGCGGGAATCACAAGTTTCGCGAAAAGGTATGGTTTTCCCTTTTTCGCTTGCATTAAATTTTACTTCATCATTTCCAGCTTTTTCAAAATTAAATGTTGAATGATAGGGAACATAATTCCAACAAATGACAAAATATTTCCTTGACGTGAACTCTCAAAACATCAACCAAAAAAAGAAGAAGAAAACTATGACCTTGAAAGTCACACACATGAGCGCCACACCCATGTATACTACAAACTTGAAATTCCTAGCATGACCCTAGTAACATGGTACACCATGGGGTAACTTAGCCAAGACATTTGAATTTTTTGGCATCCTTGAAATTCGAATTTCTACACCTCTTAGGTTAACAATCACTTTTATAACGTATTCGTTTTAATAAAAAAACGCGATAGGTTTCGACTTTTAGTTGTCACTTAGCCTAAGTAAAACTGAAAACCACTACCTCCTACCTCTATAATGTTAATAAGAGGATCGTAACCCACCTTGAGTTCAATGAAAATGCCTTCAGAAACTAATTTTGTAAGTGGGTTTTGGGGCCCATTGGTCACTTTGTGAAAAGAGTTGTTGATGCAATTACGATAAATGGCCCCATAGAGTCCCTTGCAACTTTATCTCAGATCATGGTAATCAACCTTTGTTGGACACAAAAAATTCTCTATATGTGGGAGAGTAAGAAGGAATTTTCAAAATTCGTGATCAAACTTAAACCAATTGTTTTCAAGACCCAGTTTGTAGGCACTTTTGATGTTTTGTTCGGTTCCTCACCCATAGCTAAAATCCCCTTTTGTGTCTCATTTAACTTCTAGCCACGCGTGTGACCTCGTAATACCATTGCAATGCTATGTAAAATTTTATTCGATCTTTTATCTTGTATAAATGAATTTGTAAATGAATGGTGATTTTCTCTCTCCACCCTCTTCTCTCTTTAGAAACGACTATGACACTTGATTGATTTGAAAACGTAAATGAAATGGGAAATGTGAATTTATTTGAAATGAAATGATAATGGCCATGAAATGTGAATGGTTAGGACATTGTGAGTGGAAAATGAAATGTATCTTAACTTTCTCTCTCATCCTTACTCTCTCTCTAGTACCAAAATATTAAGTGCAACTAAATGTGAAAGCGTGAATGCATGAGAAATGAACTCTCTCTCTCTCTCTCTCTATTTAATTGAAAATGTTAAAAATGATGAATGTGTGGATTTATGTTTGAGTGTAGGGGATTTCCATACTCAGTCCTATGAATGATGCAACATTGGTTGCAGGAACTCTAAACAAGAGGAACTTTCTTGATGTGATATGTTGTAATTAATGAGTTTTCATTGTAAATTTATATTCATCTTACAATACATGTATTACCATAGAATAATGATATGTATTGTTGTTCGAAGAATTGTTCTTTGTATATTTTGAAAGGGAATACCAATGTGGTTATATTTTATAGTATCGAATTAGATGCGAATTTATACTCAATGTTGTACCCATGTTATAAAGATACTAGACTAATCCTTTGTTATATTAATTATTGGTTTATTTCCTTATCACCCATAATGTTAGGTAGAAACTCATCTCATTAAAACTATTGAAATTAAAAGAACAAGTTATAATGCATATTGTACTTCTTTCCCCCATTTGGGTCTTTTTCCAGGGTATAGAATTTTTATCATGTTGATAAAATACTTTGACCTCATTAATCATCTCCTTATTTAACACCTAAGACGTCTTATTAAGGACTTTTTACCTAAATATTTGATGAGGTGTTGATTTTATGTTGTGAAACCTATCATATTGGGATGAGCATGGTGATCATGTCTTGTTGTTGTAGGTATGACCATATCATGAATAATTTAAACCCCTTACTACGTAATTTTCCCTTCGTACCTAGTGGGTGGCCAAAGCCTTGCAAGATAGTTGGTGGTTGTACCTACAAGTGATCCCTTGTGAGATCTAAATTATGTGAATGAAAACTATGTTTCAGATTACTTATGTATTTATCCAACAATTGAAATAGGTCCTTTGGAGGATTTTGAAATGTTTAAGATTATTTGGGATATCTCTCTTCAATATATACTTAATACTTGTGTATCTAAGAGAAATGAAATGAGTTGTCTTGTGTGAGGTCGTACTCCTTATAGTCTTAAATCCCTAAGTGTTACATAAGTATTATAAGAATAAATTTGTTCCAAAATGATGTTATACAAGACCAAAGTAACCACGTAATTGTAGTTAGTGAAAGGGTAAATAAGATTAAACTATGGAATGACCGCTACGAAAAATTGTACGCCATTGAGTGATGTCAAAACCAACTAAAATGTCAAATGTGATCATAAAATGAATGTAATAAAATAGAGATCCACGACTAATACAACAACCTAATAAATAAAAAAAACCAAATATGATGCATGATCACATGCTTTGTTTGCATAAATATGAATCAAACAACGATGCTAATGAAATAATAAAATGTAACATTGAGAATGGGATACCTTGATAATGTAAATTCAGTACCCAATGTCTTATGAGATAAGGAGATTGCACTCTAGTTGGACTTGTTAAAGTTAGCATAACCCTTGGCGTAGTTAGGAATATATTAAATCTAGGATCACCTGGAAGTAGAATTTATGGTTGAGATATGTAATTAACTCATTGCTACCTAGAGTGAACCCTTAAGATGATGAAACACAAGTAGTTTGAAATGTGAAATTCTTCACTTAGATTAAAGGAAAATATCTATAAGGGAACATAGGTGTAATGTATCCTTCCATGCGTAATATGATTGTGAAAATATGAATTCCTAATTGGAGCAGATATTGTGAATCAAGAATGATACAACTTAATTAGTTGACCTATGTAGTTGGTTGTAATAACTAGAAGATGAAAAGAGGATATTGTTAGTATTAAATTACAATGCTATGAAATGAACTTAGGATATGTTTTCTATTGATCTAGTAACCTTCCTTTTTCTTCCTGTGAATTTTCCTACTTGTAACGAGAGTATTTTTCCAAACCAAGTAAACATGACTCTCTCAAAAAAATCCTTAAGTCAAATATTAGAAGTAGGTATAACGCACGAAAAAGATGTTATAAGAACAAGCTACAATTCAAAAACTAACCTAAAAATTGCAAATTTTTTTTTTTAAAGTTCAAAGAAGGTTACAAGGGTGCTTAACCTTTAAGGTTCATTAACTTAACAAACACTACTTAACTCAAAGAATGAATGAAGAACCAGAACTAGCTAAAGGTTAACTTAATTTCATATTTATCTCCAAGGTCCATTAATCAATTATTTGAAAGGAAGGTAACAAGGAGCTTAATCTATTTAGTTAAATATTTTCTTCTCTTTAAATATTGTTCAACTTTAATATGGTTAACCACATGCTTGATTACTCTAGCTTCATTATCCTAATAGTTTAGAAGTCCTTTAATTAAATTCCTATAACATACTAAGGATTAATAAGGACATAACACCCCTAGGAAATAAAATGGCCCCACTCACCCATCTACACATACACACAGGGATTTTAAATTTAAACATTTAAAATACAATTCTACCTAAAAGGGTAGGGTCAATCCTCCACCCTTAGATCAAATCCATCTTGGCCACTAGATCCTAGGGTTCCAAACTTAGCCCTAAAATCCTTATGAAATTCTAATAAAACCTTTTCCCATTCAAATCTTCTCATTTGCTCTATTTCCTTTATGTTAAAACCGTAGGTTGGAGAAGAGGAAGCCAGGGAAGGAAAAGGAGGAAAAGCCATGGAGGATTCTACATGGAGATTTAGTCTAGGATTAGTTTAGATTCAGTTTTATTTATGTAATCTATTTCACTCAAGGATTGGGAGAGATTCCCTCCACCAATTCTGGATTTTATTCAAAGTTATTTATGTATTTGAGTTGAAATTTTGGGGCAAACCCTACCCCATTGTTATAAATGAAAGGAATTAGTTTTAGATCCACCATTGTACATTTTATTGTTCCAATCCATAGTATTTCTCATTGTTTTGCTTGTTGGTAATTATAGGTTAAATTTTACAACTTAGAAATTAGTTCAAACTGGTTAAATTTCACACACAGGCGCAGATCGGGGGGTTTTGTCATAAGTGACGAGAATCGCTGCCCGAGCAAGCCCCGGTCCTAGGACCGCCGCCTGCCACGGTGAGAAACCACAGACTACCGCCCTGCGGCGGTGGTTTTGAGACCGCCGCCTTAGCTTGAGCGGTGGTTACGGGACCGCCTCTCTGCATAGGGTGGCGGTCTTATTTCTGAAAAAACAAAACCTTAGTGCCAATATTTTCACAAAAACTTAAAGTTACTAGAAGATGTAAAAATGCATTCTTAGTTTGTTTTTGTTCATTTCAAGTTCCAGATTTGAGATTTATTGCTCTTTTATTCATTTCTTAGCTAAATCTAGTCATTTTAAAGTGTTTTCAACTCTAATAAAAATCCATCTACTTACAAGAATGATTCTCATTTGTTTAACTAGATTCTTCTTTCCATTACAAGAGCAAAAACAAATATAAATCTATTTCATTTCTTTGTCATTTTCTCCTATAAAATCAACATTTCTAGATACAATATAATCTAGCTTATTCTCTCTTCCAAGTCACTACAATATACATACATTCATAATAGATAAAATAACTTTTTTTTCATTCAAGTTTTTATACAAGTAAGCTCAACTTCTAACAATTTCTACATTTTCTTCTTTCATATTTACAATACAATAACCACTCAATAAGTATACTTTTTTCTCCATTGGAAAATAGCTCATTTCTTTTAATCACAAAGACTAATTTTCTCACCATACAACCAAGATTTCAACAAGGAGAATGTTTTCTTTTCTATTTGCAAAACTAACTCTACAATACCATTGCTTCTTCTTTATTTCCTTATTTGTTTCTTTCCACACACAATACAAGACTTCCAATCACAACTATTTGAATACAAATATCCTTTACAAAATCATTACAATGTTCTCCACTTGATGTGGGAAGTTATACAAAATAAAATACAAGAATGAAATACATTATTACAATCTCTCCCACTCTAAGTGGGTAAAATACTAAGGAAGTTTCAAATGGTCACCAACAAGACTCTAAGCTTCAAACACCAACAAGATAGCTCTTCCATGAATTTTCTTGATTCAAAACAAAATAGGGGAGAGGCAACGCTCTCCACCCAACCAAGATATCCAATGGAGAGGTGAATCCATCCTCTCCATCGGCCCCAGAAGCCCCAACCACATTACAATAGGAGAAGATTTCAACTCATGGCAACTAAAAGCTTCCGCAATAAATAACATATAGTTTAATTTCATTCCATTCACATTCAAACACAACAACAACTCAAGCAAGGAGAAACAATAAAGCAACAATATAACAAGGATTATCAAGAAAGCCACAAGAGCAAGATCTATGGGGAGGCCACTTATGCCTCCCAATGGGAATGGGTGCCCATCAAAAACCTCCAATGTAAATATCAAATCCCCTACAAACTCTTATGCCTCCGGCAAGTACCCCTTATAGCTCCATATACTCTTATACCTCCTCAAAAAATAAGAACAAGAAGAATGCAAGCATTCCTCAAACAAGGTGGGGCACCCAACCCAAACTCCCTCCTCAAAAGTAAGCTCTTATGCCTCCCTACAAGATAACTCCCCATAGTCTCCTCCTACTCCAAACTTAGGAAATCTACCCATACCCAAATAAACATTCCAAAAGAAATAACATTCAACACAAACCTATAAGCACAAAAATAAACAACAAAATTTAACAAGGTGAAGCTCCTACCTCTCCATGATAGAGCTTGTTCCAAGTATGAAGTTCCAAGCTCCTCCAAAAAAACCAAGCAAGCATCCACAAAGCTCCAAAATCCACAAACTCTCTCAAAATCCTCTCCTTCTCAAAAATTCAAGAGACTCAAATGATCAAGTAACCCCAAACAAGTAAAATGATTTCAATAAATAGAGAAAGGAGAGGGGGGATGATGTGGCTCCAAGTAGGATGCCACCTCATTTCTTCTCCACTCCACATCACTTGGTCAACCTCATATTCTAATGCACAATTAATATGTGGTTGAAGGAATTACAAGAGACTTACACACTCCATCTAAGCCCACTCCCCCAAAGGACAAAATTAAATATTGAAAGAAATTACAATTAACATTTCACCTTTTTATCTTCACAAAACACCTAATAGGGCCTAAATTTGACCCCCAACCCATGGGTAGGGTTGGCGTAGGCATTTAAGAGGTGTGGGACAAGTTTGACTTATCCCACAAGCTTCCAAATTTGGCCTCTAAGGCCAAATTCGAGTTTCCCATGAAGGGTAGGGTGTATTACACTCAAGACTCAAGCATACAACACTCAACACAAAATACAAGAGTAAATCAAGTCTAATAAATGAACCCCTTTTTGTCACATCTTTAATAAGTTTAGGACAAATTTAAATTAGCTTAATTAGGACACTTCAACTCATGAGTAATAAAGGGGTAAACACATATCCAAAAATCTAAATAATAAAACAAGTAGATGTCATTACTAAAAGAAAACACATACTAACATTATAAAAAAGAAAAAATTAAAACAAAACAACACATGACCCCTTGGTCACAATTTTCCCCTAACCAAATAATTCTAACACACACACAATTACATGTTGCCATGGTGACCCTAGTTGAATTCTTCTCAAATTCGATGTGGTTGGTCTCCAATCCCCCGATGTTGTTGTGAATATAATATACCTGCAAAACAGAGAATACCTCCTTCGGCCTCGTGGCCACATTAAAACATCCATGCCAAAATATATGATATAAATCTAAGATCAACTATGTATGAATTAACATCATCTATGCAAATACGATATCAGTTAACATTTCTATTCCTATTCATTTCATCCATGTCAAACGATCACAACATTAATCCAATTATCAAAGGTCTACTCAATAAGACTAACTATATCACATGTCAGAACTATAGATAAATAACCATGTCAACAATATATCAATATCAACATCAAATGTCTCTAATGGTCCATATGCATCAAATACGAATCAAATCAACAACAGTTCAATATCTTGATATCTACTAACATGCTAAATCAAAAAGCTATAATATATCCATAAGTGCGATCGATAAAGATCTAACAATAATCGAAAGGGTGTCAAGGGAAGTGGGCACTACATTGTGTGTGTCCTTAACATACGTTCCTAATAACAATCATGTTATATAAAGTTATTTCCACAAGAGAAACAAGAAAATTCTAAAGGAACCACTATAGGTGAAATGTTAAACAAAAACATGCAACCTAGTTGTAAAGGAACGAAGGGTCTTATGTTATGTGACAATGTGTTCTTCGAGACAATTATAGTCAACTAATAAAAAATAGGATTGTAATAAATATTTCACCATAAACAATGATGTGTTGTGGGAAGTGTTTGTGAGTACGTGTATATTGTAGTGGGCGGTTGTTACACTTTGTCATTTTTGGGCATGTAAATTCGATGAATATATGGTGTTATCATGTCGTTTATGTGGGTCCATGATTACACAAATGTATCATGTGTTATACATTATCCTAAGTGATCCTATGTGATGTTATGTAATGAGAAATGTAAGGCAAATTTTTTTGTCATGTTATTATGTGTGTGTAAAATGTGGGTGTTACATTACCAAAGTCCAAAGCCTTAAACAACTTCACATTTCTCCTTCTTTATCTTTCAAGTGGTACTTGAAAATGTGTCTCAAACCTTACATCCACCACCATAAGAAGGAAGAGGCAAGACTACCCTCCCTACATCCTTGTGGCTATTCGAGTAATTACATTTGCATTAACCTCTTCCTTGTATAGGCATACTTCGCTTAAAACAAGTCATTATATTGTAATTAGTATGTTCTGAAATATTTTGTTTAACAAACTTCTATCTTTATGTTGCTCTCATCATTTAGCCTTGATTATGATTTGTTGCGGTTGGTTTCTTTTTTAGAAATACACATTCGATCGTATCTTCCACATTTTACTCTTCTTCACCTTTGTTCTTTCTCATATGTTGTACACCAATATAGATCCAGAGACACATGTTTTCAAATTTGTTGTTAACACATTTAGTATGAAGCTTCAAATACGTGTCTCTTACAATTTCGATTAACATAGTCCACCTATCTTACGTTGTTTTCTATACTTCAAAATCTAGATATATATTTTCTCCATCAATAATTCCATAATTCTAATAATACCCCAGTAATAACGTGTACTTGCAATATTCCAAGAAAAAAACACATATGACATATTCTTTTCTTTAAGGTTTCATCTACTACATCTCATTTCATACAAACCACTCAATTCTTCATTTCCAAGATCTTAAAGGTCGTCCTCATTTCTCTTTTAGCTAGTCTTTAACTCAAGTTACCACACCACTTTGCACACTTTTCGATTGAAGGTTCAACCGTTAGATTCAGCCCACATCCCCAAAGTGTTTCATAGAAGAACCCTCCAATGACGTTATATAGAGCAGAGATAAAGCCGAAGAGATGCAATATTGGTCGAGAGAAAACTTGGAAAGTATGGATTTTGAGGGGATGTTGAATGAAAAATTGAAGGAGTTTCATGTTCACAAGAGTTTGACAAACAAATCCTTTTGGAAGCGCATAGCAAAAGTAACGATCATATCCAACTAATCGAATCCTCCGTGGGACTAGGGGCGTATAAAACGGGGTTTACAGTTAGGCAGCCGTCTGAGCATTGGCGGCCTTCTGTCCCACTCGCAGGCCTCCGACCCATTCGGGCAAGAAACCTTCAAGTTGGTCAACGTCATCAAGGCCGTGTGTTGTTTGGAACGCTATGCGCCGATGCGATTAAGATGTTTGCCGTTATGACTGTTTTGGAGGACCAATTTGGAGATGCCGTTCGGCTTGCAATCTACAATCCTTCGCTTTCCAGCGGGACTAAGTTGCAAACCGTGCGCAGGATTTATCCGAAAGGATCCAAGGTTGCGGTGAAGGAGCCTTACTTCAAACAAGGTGCTCAGGATGGCGTGCTCATGCTCCGGGTTGATAACCCTGAGGATGTGGAGTTTGTGACCTCCTTTCCAGAAACTTCAGACACTTCTTTACTTGAAGATCTGCTTGACTTGCGCGGTAAAGGAAATGCATGCTTTCGAGATGGGGATTGGGAAAAGTCAATAGATTATTATTTTAGATGCATCCAATTAGCTCTCTCTTCTGATAAAAATGAGTTTCAATACCCCGGGGTTTTGAACATTCAGAAATAAGCGGTGGAGGCCCTTCTTTTCTCTATTCTAATAAGGCAGAGGCATTGTTGAAGTTGAGCCGGTACCATATTGCTATTCAATATTGTGATAAGGCATTAGAAATTTATCACCACCACCTCAAATTGTTGTTTCATAAGGGGTGTGCTTTCCATGCACTTGGAGAATACAAGTTAGCTTGCCAATGCTTCGAAAGAGCTCTCCAAGTGTGCCCAACTGCCAACGACATCCGTTTCCAGTATGAAAAATCCAAGGAGCTCAACGACCAGAACCAACAAGGTATGTTCGACCTCTATGCTCATTTTCTTAACGACTGCAAACCACAAGATGTTCCGGAGGTGAGCAATTATATCGGCCTAGTGATCATTAAAAAATCAGCAGGTCGAGGCAGAGGTTTATTTGCTACTGACAATGTAGATGTCGGAGATTTTCTGGTTGTTGAGAACGCCATTGCTTTATGTTGCACCAAGACTGCAAGATCGAAAACATTGAATGAGATTAATATCAGAGAAGTGAAAAAGAAAGTTGGTCATGTTAAACAGGATTTAGAGGCTAAAATAATTTCTTCTGCAGCGTCATCTCCAAGGATATTGCAGCAGTTAACAGTGCCTTGCTGAGTCGGAGGAAATGAATGTGCCACCCATGGATCTGTTCCGCGTAAATAATGCCAGCTGGAATAACTACGATGATTGCAGTCGATGGGGAGGCTGTGCCACCATAGAGTTGCAGCGATAATGCGCAACGTGGGATGTAGCATACAAGCTATTCAATCTGTTGGTGAGATGGGCAGTCAAGATGAGCAGTACGGTTTGTGGGTGCTTCCCAGTTTTATAAATCATTCCTGTTTTCCCAACGCCAATTGCATGGTTGTGGGAAAAGCCATGTTTATTATGTAGAAAATCTGCAGTCTTATACAACAAACAACATAAAAGAAATAAACAGAATACTTAAATAGCTTGCATAAACATATGAATATTCAAACCAGCACTGCTGTGCATAATCTCCATTAATAAAAGCTTCATCATACTCAGAGCTTCAGCTCTTTACAATTGTGCGTGCAGCTGTGTGCTTTCAATACACATCCTTCCTTGCTTGTGCAGATTTCACACCTTTGTGTGTGCATACAAAGCAATTACAATTGCTGTTATTTAAATAGAATAACTCACCCACTAACAGCTCTTCAACCGAGCATTCTAAATTTAAACTCATGCTTTAAAAACAATTGCATGCTATGCATGATTTAAAACAGATTTATTTGAATTAAATCTAATGATAAAAATAAGATAAAGCTAACTTAACTAAAGCAAACTAAAGCAAGACTAAAGCTAAAATTAGTTTTCCTAAAAAGCTATAGTTGGAATTAAATATGCATCACATGCATATTTCCAACACTCCCCTTAATTTCAAACTCGTAGCTTTCACTCTTCTAGAGTTGTGTTTGCTTTTTCAGATCTCACCATGTGCAGATCACATACTCCCAAACAATCTCTCAAATATTCAAAACTTCTTTTGCTAAAGCTTTTGTAAAAATGTCTCGCAAACCGATCTTCGATCTACAAAATTCAAGATGAATTTCCTTGTTGTTTACCAGGCTCCCCGATGAAATGATACCTCATATCAATATGCTTTCTCCTCTTATGAAAAACATGATTTTTGGACAACGCTATGGCTGAGTTGTTGTCACAAAAAATCAGTAGCTTCCACTTGTTTCGTTGTAAATCACAACACTCTTCTCATCCAAACAGCTTGACATGCTTTGCTCCCTGTGCTGCTACATACTCGCTTCTGCTGAAGATAACGTGACAATGGGTTGCTTCTTTGATGCCCATGAAACCACTCCTGCTCCAAAGTGAAAAGTATAGCCGGATGTACTTTTCCGATCATCTATACTTCCAAAGATTGTCACTATCTCAGTAAACCAATGAGTTTGAACTCATCCGAACTTGAATAAAGAATTCCATAATTTCTTGTTCCACGTACATACCTCAAAATTCTTTTTCCAGCTTGCCAATGTGAATCTTTTGGAGATTCCATGAACCTTGATATGAGGCTTACACCATACATGATATCAGCCTTGGGCCGCAAATACATAAGACTTCCAACCAACTTTTTAAACAATGTTGGATCCACAAATGATCCTTCATCCTCTTTGCTCAACTTCAAACCTACTGCAACTGGTGTTGGTGCTGGCTTACAATTCAACATGTTAAACCTTTTCAAAACGTCACTTGCATACTTTGCTTGTGAGATAAAAACTTCACCTTCTGATTGTTGAACTTCAATACCCAAAAAGTAATGCATAAGACCAAGATCTGTCATCTCAAACTCCTTCTTCATGGCTGATTTGAATGACTCTGTAGATAGATTTCCAAGAATGATCAAATCATCTACGTATAAACAAACAATTAGAATCTTACCTTGCTCATTTATCTTGGTGTATAAGGTAGGCTCACTGCTGCTCCTACTAAAACCATTCTCAATCAAATAAGAATCTATTCTCACTGTACCAAGCTCTAGGTGCTTGCTTGAGACCATAGAGTGCTTTCTTCAATCTGTATACTTTTCCTTCATGACCTTCAATCTCATAACCTTCCTCGCTGATTTACATAAACTTCCTCTTCAAGGAATCCATTTAAGAATGCTGATTTAACATCCATCTGATAAATAGGCCATTTGTTTTGAGCTGCAATTGCTAAAACCATTCTTACCGTATCCAAACGTGCTATCGGGTGAAAATGTTTCGTTGTAGTCAACTCCATATTGCTGCATAAAGCCTCTTGCGCAACCAGCCTTGCTTTGTGCTTTTGTACTTTTCCATCAAAGATTGTATTTTGTCTTGTAGACCCACTTGACTCCTATCACGCCCTTTCCTTTTGAAGATCCATTAGCTCCCATGTCTGATTCTTCTCTATAGCATCAATCTCATCATCCATGGCTTTTTCCCAAACTTCATTCTTTATAGCCTCTTCGTAATATACTGGATCTGCAGCTTGAGAAAATAATGCAAAAACTGAAAATGAGTTAGTTGTATCAACATTATAAATCTCACTTAGACTTCTTGTTTTCCGCTGCACAGGAGTATTCGATGCAGGACTACTTTCTGGTGATGGAGTAGCTTCTGGTGTTCCCTGTGGTGTCTCTTGCATGGCTGAAGATGGCTGAAATCTTGGTGACCTCCTGACTATAGATGGAGGTGTAGCTTGTGCTACAACTTGTGGTGCATGTCCAAGATTTGTAGATATAGTAGCTTGTTGCTCTAAAGTTTCATCTGTCATATCATCATGTGGAATAGATGTTGCTATACTCACTGTTTTCTCTATACTTCCATCCCATGCTTCATTCTCAATAAACTGTACATCCTCGCTGATCACAACCTTTCCAAAGTGACTGGATTGCACAACTTGTATGCTTTTGTATTCTCTCAATACCCAACAAAAATACATTTTTCTCCTTTTTGTCTAACTTCTTCCTTAGTTCATCGTGCACATGTGCATATGCTACACAACCAAAAACTCAAATGTGAAACACCGTGTTTCCTATTAGTCCATGCTTGTTGAGGAACCATGTTCCTAACAAGTTTTGTTGACACTGTTCAAAATACAAATGAAGTTGCTACACGTTTCGCCCAATACTCATTTGGAAGATGTTTTGCCTTCAACATGCTTCTCGCCATCTCCATGATGGTTCTATTTTTCCTCTCTCGCCACACCGTTGCGTTGTGGTGTATACCTGGTAGTAAACTGCTTGTGTATACCATGATATCTGCAAAAATTCATAAACTCATTAGAAACATACTCACCTCCTCTGTCCGTTCTGAGAACTTTGATGTAGTATCCACTTTGCTTCTCCACTAATGCCTTGAACTGCTGAAATGTATCAAAGGCATTTGATTTATTTCTCAGGAAATAAACCCATGTCTTCCTTGTGTAATCATCAATGAATGTCATAAAATAAATACAACCTCCAATAGAAGCTGTCTGCATAGGTCCACATAAATCTGAATGTACAATCTCAAGTGGTGCACTTGCTCTTGCTGTTTTGCCAACTGGAAATGAATCTCTGTGTTGCTTTCCCAAAATACAACCTTCACATACCCTTTCAGGTTTCTGAATCAATGGCAAACCTTTAACCATATTTTTTCTATATAATAAATTCAAACCTCCAAAATTCAAATGTCCATACCTTAGATGCCAAAGCCATGTTTCATCCTTCATAACTGAATGAAAAGCTGATTGTGTTCCTTCAAATAGACTTGATTTTCATTGGCGCGCAGACTCATCTTTGAGTGCAGACTCAACAAAAGACTGATTTGGCTTAACGCATGACTTTGCTGCAAATGCAGATCTGATTTCTTCTTCTTTCCATGTTTTCAAAATCAATGGAAACATCCTATTGCTGCTCATCTTCACTTTTGCAATCAACTGAGTGCTAGGAGCTTTGTCCACAATCACGCACTCATTGTCTTCCATATAGACTCGGTATCCTTTCTGTACCAGTTGTCCAATACTCATAAGGTTATGTTTCAAACCTGCAACATAGTAAACATCTTGCATACTTGTTTGCTCCCCCTGTCTTGTTAGAATACTAACCGTGCCTTTTCCTTTCACAGACACAATATTGTTATTTCCAAGAGTTACATCACTCTTAACTGAATCATCCAAACTAGAAAACAAATCTAGATTACCTGTCATGTGATTACTGCAACCTGAATCTAAATACCATACATCACATGGACTCTCTTTTGACAAATTACATTCAATAGGGGATAAAGAAGGTATTGCTTCAGCAATCCTTGTGCATGCAATAAACATAGGTTTAGAAATAGAACTTCCAACCTGATTTTGATTTTGTCTCTCTTGATCATATTGCTTTTTCTTGCAATCATAAGCATAGTGCCCATACTTCTTGCAATAATGACACTAAACATGAGACTTATCTTGTCTCTGACCATAACTCTGTTCTTGATTATGTCCTCTTCCACTTGAGTATGATGAACTGCTGCCACGTCCTCTGGATGGACTTCTTCCTCTACCTCTTGGGCTGAAACTTCCTCTTCTTTTGCCACGACTACCTGCTGTCTGAGATGCAAAAGCCTGATCTACACTTGCATGTGATCTATTCATCCTCTGTTCATGATTGATTAGTGATGCATGTAACTCATCAATAGAAAATCGACTCGCATCCTTAGTTTCTTCAATAAAGAACAACTAAAGGATCAAATTTCGTAGAGCAAACTTCTAAGCAATTTTTCAATAATCCTTCCGTCCTCAAGAGTCTCACCATGAGATTTGATTTGATTGACTAAGCCAACTACATATGTAAAAATGATTCTACTGAGAATCCGAATCTTTCATTGCTAAATTCTCAAAATCTCTACGAAGTAATCGTAGCTTGCGGTTTTTACTTTCTCCTTACCTTGATATGCAACTTGTAAAGTATCCCATGCGCTCTTTGCTTGACTAGCTTGCCACTCTTGAAGAATGCTTTCATGCATTGCCCGATGAATATAGAAAAGAGCTTTTCCGTCCTTCTTTCGTAACTCCTTCAAAGTATCTTTCTCTCGCTTGAGAAAGTGCAATATATGCCGCTGCATTTGCAGGCTCTGTGTACCCATCTTCAACGATCTCCCACACGCCTTGAGATCTGAATTTCACCTTCATGGTCAACGCACCAATATTCGTAATTCTTTCCATTAAATTGCGGCGTCTCGATGCTGGATGTAGAAGCCATAGCTTGCTACCAATTTAATAAGCTGCTGGAATAACCTTGCTCGATACCAATTTGTAGAAAATCTGCAGCCTTATACAACAAACAACATAAAAGAAATAAACAGAATACTTAAATAGCTTGCATAAACATATGAATATTCAAACCAGCACTCGCTGTGCATAATCTCCATTAATAAAAGCTTCATCATACTCGAGCTTCAGCTCTTTACAATTGTGCGTGCACCGTGTGCTTTCAATACACATCCTTCCTTGCTTGTGCAGATTTCACACCTTTGTGTGTGCATACAAAGCAATTACAATTGCTGTTATTTAAATAGAATAACTCACCCACTAACAGCTCTTCAACTCGAGCATTCTAAATTTAAACTCATGCTTTAAAAATAGCTTGCATGCTATGCATGATTTAAAACAGATTTATTTGAATTAAATCTAATGATAAAAATAAGATAAAGCTAACTTAACTAAAGCAAACTAAAGCAAGACTAAAGCTAAAATTAGCTTTCCTAAAAGCTATAGTTGGAATTAAATATGCATCACATGCATATTTCAACATATTATAAATGCTGCAACAAAAATTGTCCTTGGGAAGAAATAACAGTTTCTTACTTTGACACTTTTGTGCATTTGTTGAGACGAGAGATGATATGTGGTCGAATGGGGTTCAACCTGTGATTGTAAGCGGTGTACTTTAGAAAGATCTTTAGCAGCATCGAAGCATCGCCATCACGGAAGATAGCTGAATTTGTTCATCCATCGACTTCTGCAGGCTCCCTCATCTTGAGGTCTCGAATACGGCGTTCTTTGAAGAATGCGGTGCGGTTGGAAAATATGATGAATTCGCTCGTGATGAAGAAAAACAAATGATAAGGACATCCTTCTACCTCTTTGTACTACAACATTTTTGTGGTGCGGCGCCTTCGTCGGGCAACTTTTCCTTCAATGAGGGAAGTATTCAATGACTTTCAAAAGGTTGTTCGGAAGTTGTACATGCTTTGAATCGCTTTGCTTTCCCGATTTAACCTACGACGAAGCTGAAAAACATAGCGTTGATACTTGAAAAGCAATTGGAAGTATGCAGAGCATTCATGGGGAAACACCATGAAAATGTTCTCGAGAGCTGTATTGAAGTCCGTTGCAAAGCAGCAGGTCTTTAGGCGGGGACTTACTTGTGATCTCGCGCCTTCGGATCGGCTTCTTCTTCTTCCGAGGATTATCAATGCTCTTTCTTTAGCTATTAAGTTATGCATAGATGCAAAATGTTTTTGAATTGTGATACTGAATTTGAATATGGAGCGTGTGCTTTACAACTTAAAAATGTACAAGGTTTTGAATCATTTTACTTGTAATCAAAACTATAAAACAAGATTACGAATACAAAATCATTTCGTTTGCTTATGTTAATTTTTAAAGAAACTATTAATACACTTTCTCCTCTTGTTTTTGTTTATTGAGCATATGATATTTGGCTCAACAACTCTTATGTATGTTTTCTTAGAAATCAAAAATCAAAGCATCTGCTCATTTTACTTGCTTTGCCATTTCTCATTACTCTCTACAAAGCATCGATTTAACTCGCCAAATCTGCCATGTCATGCAAGTGAGAATAACTTCCCGGCACGTTATGGCTGGCTTTAGCGAAAGACTCGACCAGCGACCTGCAGAGGCCCCACTAACTGCTCACCGAGCACGCGCAATGTGGTAAACAATTCGTCCACTTGTATTTATTTCGATTGCACTTGAATCCGGCAACGGCAAGATAAGGGCTTCCGCATGCAAGGCTTTCTTGGATTGTCAAAATATGGGCATTTTTGGCTTTCATAGGCGTATTGCCATGCACATAATATGTCATTGGTTCATCTTTAGTGATGCATGCCGATGCGGTATTCTTCCTAATAACAATGGTGGATTAATGATTTAGCATTGAAGTATAGCATTAGTTTTTTCTATGTCGGGTATAGAAGGTTCATTTTATGCAACTATCACCTCAAAAACTATTATTTTTGTTCATGTCATTTAATCAATAATAGTCTTTATAACAACTAATATTTCAAAAATGAGGATATCTACACCCTCGTACTTAAAACATGAATGTTTACCACACCGCTAATCTTACCAAGTTCTCGCAATTTTCACCAATTATTTAGATAGAATTTTGATTTGTTTGAAAGGTAACACATGTATAAACCACGTGTTTACAAAATTTGAAGATAAATATTAGTGGATAGTAGAAGCCGCTAGCTAAGATGAATGTTCCCTTGTGCTCACGACCTTTCATAGTTCTACATTTTTATCGAATGTTGGGTGATATAACAATGTGGACAAGCCTAGTGCTTGCTATTTATGTATAAGTCTTTTCTAGTTGAAAGGTGAAACTTTTATAAACTATGTTTTTACAAATAGATTTCATCAACAAAAGCAAGGATTAGCGCAAGCTGAAATACACATATTTGGAATATCTATTACTTGATAAATGATAAGATTTAAAGCCTCGTAAATGCGTAAAACATGAATGTTTCCTAGTTCCCACTACTCTTTAGTAGTTTTATATTTTCATTAAATGCTCCATGTTATAATAAAAATATATACGATTCTAGTCCCTACTAATTATGTATAATTTATTTTTTTGTTTGAAAGATAAAATATTAATAAAATCATATTTTTAACAAATAGAGAATAGATGGATCGGGCGAGCCTAATGGCCATTAGATTTGAACAAATAGATACTATGTTTTAGTTCAAGTCTATATCCTAGTTATAGACAAGAAATATAAAGAAATCGCTTTTGAGAATAGGCCATGAAGAAATGAAATTGATGATGGTATAATACATTTTACTCAAGGAGTAACACCAAACAACAAGTTACACCGCAAGATGAAATAAAAGTAATAAGACATTAATATTTTCTCGGAAGTCACTATCCTTTTGTAGTTCTACATTTTCATCAAATGTTGTGTGTTATAGGAATTTGGATGAGCCTAGCACCGCTAGATACATATAATTCAATTGTGTTTGAAAACAATAGTATTGTTGCAAACAATATTTTTGACAAAAAGAGAAGAGAACACTTAGGTGGAGCCTAACAAGCTCTAACTTTGAACAACAAAATATTACGTTTCAAATAAAGGCGTATATCCTAGCCATTGAAAAGAAAGAAAATGAAAGTGATTTTTGACTAGAACATGCCATGGGAAGATAAATATATATAATATGTATGTTTTCTAGCCATTTTAGCTTATTCTGCAATATTATTTCGATACAAATGATGTCTAGAGTTTGTATTTTAAAAGCAATATCCATGAATAGCGTAGTGATTGCATTCCTTGTGAACACTTTATTTTTTTAAAAATCACATTAATAAAGTAATCCAATTATCATTAAATATTTATATTGAGTGATTACATATACAACAATAATGTATTTCATTAAATTTATTTTTCATTAATTAATTATCATCAATATTTTCAAGCTTTAGAATTGATTTTTGAAATTAATATTTTGAAAAAAAATAATAACCCTTTGCTACAAAAATTTTAGTTATATTAAGTATCTCACATATTTCCGAGAGTATTTTTTTAGGCATACATGTACATTTTAACATTACTAGAATAAGTTTTGGAGGAATATACAA
The DNA here is from genome assembly GCA_018340775.1 of Taxus wallichiana var. yunnanensis. Lineage (NCBI taxonomy): Eukaryota > Viridiplantae > Streptophyta > Pinopsida > Cupressales > Taxaceae > Taxus > Taxus wallichiana. Next base: position 818,575,324 of record CM031234.1, on the reverse strand, counting down.
TAATACTTAATATGGATTGTAATATTTTGAATTTTGTGGTTTCAAATAATGTAACATCTGGATATATAGGGTGATGAACATTTTCTTTGAAACATGAATTCTACGGGCATAAGTGCATTGTCGGGAATTACATATTGTTCTTATCATGAGAGAAATAACAATGGGTGGAATGTGAAGGGAGGTTTCTACAAGTATTTAGTGTTAGGAAACCACATATTATGCAAAAATAAATACGCAAATAGTAGAATAAAAAATTACCAATTTACGAGAGATAGAGTTAAATAAAATATACAATAGACTAAACATGTAAGAGACAAACACCAGATTTACATGATAAAACTCTAGCCGAGAGTTTAGGAAACATCCACAATGCAAGATATCAAGCTTTATTAACTCAAGATGAACAAATTACATGCAAACTCGTTATGAGAAACTGTAGATATCAGAAATATATATATATATATATACACCTAATTGGCAATGTACGGTTAGGATTACTCCTAAAAATAGAGTGGAAAAACACTATTAGGATTTTCCTTTCTAAAAATAGAATTTGGTTGAATTTGTCTTTCTAGAAACAAGGGATTGACTCCTTAATTTTTGTTTCATGGGCTTCGCTCCCAAAACCCCACCAGGAGGGCTCCATTACATGTTGTCACGCGAGAGCAAGCCCCGACACCCCATTTAATAAGTGGGGTACAAAATGCGCGGAAAAGGAATCCAAAATTGAACTTTGTTGGCATATATGTAACATTTAAGGCGTAGCTTTCAAAAAAATGGACAAGCTGGGTGGCAAAATAAGGTGGATCAAGAACAAAGATAACATAGCTTAGTGGTGGTAAAAGGCGGATCAAGCATGGAGATAGGAGAGGTATAAAGATGTTGAAAAAGAATAGAGGAATCATGTTCACATAAAATTAAAAATATTATGTTAATAGTTATTGAAGCATACCTTTCATTGATTTCATTGTTATTGAAGACAAACAATTTTGAATGTTTTTATCTTGTCCATTGCCCTCTACGTTGTAGATCTTCATCAATGTCTTCTAATTGGTATACGATCTTTATTAATCTCTACCAACTTCTTTCCGTAAAACAAGGGAAAAACCTTCCACATTAATAAGAATTAGCGGTCATGAGCTTCATAAATTAAACAATCTAAAAGAGAATTACAATTTCAATTTTTTTCTCTATGTAATGATAACTTCAAAATCCTCAATTGACTATGAAATTCCTACCGACCGCTAGTTAGTAATCCTAGAAATAAAAACACTATCCATATAACTATCCGAAAGTGAGAGAAGTTATCTAATTATGTTACCAAGTGTAAATTTAATGATTTTGGTATAGGTCCACCGTCCATGCAAAGTATAGAACATAATAATCTCTATATTTCTTGCACAATGCATTCAACTAATATATAGCCATAGCGACAAAACAAACATCATAATACATAGGAAGCAAAATAAGAAGTGTCCTGTTATGTAGTGCCCACTCCTCTTCGACACTTATTATAAGTTGAGTTTGATTATTGTCTACTTTGGACCAGGATATTATTGTATCATTTTGGTTTAGCATGATGTTAGATGATAGATATATTCTGATTTTGATGGATTGTGATTCATAGTATGATTTTGTGGATTCTTAGATAGATAGAGAAAAATATTATATTTGATGATGATGATATGTTGTTGATATATGTATTGTGGACATTCAAAATTCTCATCGTATTGAGTAGGATTTAGCTTTTGAACTAATTTTGCGATCTTGTTGAAATTGATAAAAGATATAATTGAGATGTTGTTGAAATTTTAAACAAATGATAGCATTGTTAGTCTAAATGATGAATTAACTATATGCGGATGGTTATTGATTGATATACATATGTTTTATCCTTGATGTTTTGATTCGACCGTAAGGCGAAGGAGGTATCGCATGTCTTACAAGTAATTATATCACAACAATCAAAAGGGGGATTGAGACCAACCACAATGCAATACCAAATGGATACAACAAAGGTCACCATGGAAACTTGTGTTAGGTTGTGGTTTGTGTGTTTTAATTTTGTTAGGGGGTCCCCATGGGGGATGACCTCCAATTGTGACCATGGGCTTGTGTGCACTTTTTCCCTTTTATTTAATTATTTTAGAGTATGTAGTTTATTTGTGATGTAATTTATTTAATCCTTGTTGATTAATGTGCTTCTATTAGTAATTAAATCAAGCTATTAAGTGATTTGGGGATGTGACAAATGAAGTCATTTATTAGAGTTTTGGTTTTGGACTATGTGTTTTTAAGATTGAGTGTAAGTAACTTGAGTGTTGTACACTCTACCTTACCTTGGAAATTCGGATTTGGCCTTAAGGGCCAATTTTGGAGGCTTGTGGGACAAGTTAAGCTTGTCTCGCACCTCTTAATTTCTTATACCAACCCTACCTATGGATTGGGGGTTAAAAATAGACCCCATTATGTGTTTTGTAAGACAAAAAGTGGCATTTATTACACTTTTCTTACATGGGTTTTAAAAGTTTGTCCTTAGGGGGTGTGGGTTTGGATTGTGTGTGTAAGAGGTTTGTCATTCCTCTCAACCACCAATTTATTGTGCATTGGGGTTGAGGTTTGACTTGTGAGGTGGAGTTGAGGATAAGTGATGTGGCATCCTACATGGAGCCACCTCACCCTCCTCTCTCCTTTTCTATTTATGCAAGTTCATTTGTTTGTTTGGGGGTTACTTCATTTCATTTGTGCTCTTGTATTTTTTGAGTTGGAGGATTTTGGAGTGCTTGTGGATTTTTTTGAGCTTGTTGGTGTTGGATTGGGCTTGAAGGAGCTTGGTGTGTGACTCTTGGATCAAGCTCTACCATGGAAAGGTAGGAGCTACACCCTTGTTTTAATTGTTTTCTTTTATATGTGTATATGTGTATGTTATTGAGTGTTTTTGTAGTGCTCACTTCCCTTCGACAAGTATTCTATTACCTTGATTTTGATACTATTGACTATACTTATGGATATATTGTATCATTTTAACTTAGCATGATGTTAGATGATAGAGATACTTTGGGACTATAGTTAGATTTTGATTCATAGTATGATGTGTGTGGATTACTAGAAACATTTTATATTGATAATGATATGTTGTTGACATTGTTATATATTTTTGACATGCGATATTTTGGTCATATGGAGTAGAAATAATCTTGTGATCCTATTGATATTGATGAAATGTAGAATCAAGATGATGTTAGAAATTGTAAATGATAATGTTAATTTCCTAGATGATGATTTGATTCATATGAAGATGATTGTGGATTTATATTGTATACTTTATCTTGGATCCATGTTTTGATGTGGCCATGAGGCCGAAGAGCTATTATGTGTTTTATAGGAAAATATATCACAACAATGGGGGGATTGGAGACCAACCACATTGGAATGCTAGATGAATTTAATAATGGTCACCATGGAAATATGTATTTTTGTTGTGTGTGTTTGAGTTGTTAAGGGGGTACCCATAGGGGGATTACCTCCCATTGTGACCAAGGGTTTGTGTGCTGTTTTTTTATTCAATTTCCTTTATTTAATTTTATTATGTGATTTATAGTGATGTAATTTCCTTGTATTAATTATTTAATTTTTTTCTTAATTGAGTTAATTAATCATATAAATAAACTAATTATGGATGGGACAAAAGAGATAATTTATTAGACTAGATAGCTCTTTGGGTTATGTGTTGTAAGTTGAGTGCTTGTGACCTTGAGTTTTGTACACTCCACCTCCTCATGAAAATTCGGATTTGGCCTTAAGGGCCAATTTTGGAGGCTTGTGGGACAAATTAAACTTGTCCCACACCTCCTAAATTTCTATACCAATCCTACCTATGGATTTGGAGGTCAAAAATAGACCCAATTATGTATTTTGTAAGACAAAAAGTGACATTTATTGAACTTTTCTTACATAAGTTTTAAAAAATTTCCGTAGGGGTGTGGGCTTGGAATGTGTGTGTAATAGGTTTGTCACTCCTCTCACCAACCAATTTATTGTGCATTGGGGTTGAGGTTTGACTTGTGAGGTGGAGTTTAGGATGATTGATGTGGCATCCTACATATGGAGCCACCTCACCCTCCTCTTTCCCTTTTCTATTTATCCAAGTTCTTTTGCTTGTTTGGGGGTTGCTTCATTTCTTTTGTGCTCTTGAATTTTTGGAGTTAGAGGATTTTGGAGTGATTGTGGATTTTTTTGGGCTTGTTGGTGATAGTTTGGGCTTGAAGGAGCTTGGTGTGTGACTCTTGGATCAAGCTCTACCATGGAAAGGTAGGATCTACACTTTTGTTAAATGTTTTCTTTTATATTGTGTATATCTCGTATGTTTTTGAGTGTTTTGGTTTGCTTGTAGGGTTCTTGGGTAGATTGTCTAAGTGTGGTGTAGGAGGTGACTTTGAGGATCTTACATGTAGGGAGACATAATATTTTATTTCATTCTTTGGAGGGAGTTGGGTTGGGTGCCCCATTTGATAAAAATACTTGCATTTCTTACTTGGTTTTTTTATGAGGGAGACATAAGAGATAGTAGGGAGGCATAAGAGGATCTTAAGAGAGGAATAATAGTTGTGTAGGGGTTTTTAGAGGTATATTTTGAGGGCTTTAAGGTGGGAACCTATTCCCATTAGGAGACATAAGTGACCTCTCCATAGATATGATCCTTTGACTTTACATTTTGAAGCATTGTATATTTTGTTGGTTTACTAGTTCTTGTGATTGTAGTTGTGTTGATTGTGTTTTGGTATGGTTGTGAAATCCTCGTATTGTGATGTGGAAGCTTGTCTTTGTCATGAGTTGGATCCATATTTCATTGCATTTTGGTTGGGGCTCGGGGGCCAATGAGGAGGATAGCTTCTTCTCCTCATTGGATTTTTGGTTGGGTGGAGAGTGTTGCCTCTCCCTCATTTTTGTTGTGGATCAAATGAAGCATGGTGGAGCTCTATTTGGTGATGTGAAACTTGGAGCATTGTTGGTGTCAATAAGAAATCCTTCCTTGTAAGAAAACCTTCTTGTTATTCCCACTTAAGGTGGAAGATTTGTAATATTGTATGTTTTAAAAAAGAAATGTTGCATTGTAAGTTGTAATATTATTTGAAGGAAGCTCATTGAGGAATTGTATGATTTTCTTTCTCCTCAAATGGTAGTATGTAAAGGAATTAACCAAAATGTAAATCATGTTTAAAAGTTTAGTTATAGTTTGTATTGTGAGAAAAAAGTTGTTAGCATTAAAATAAATGAGCTATGCTCAAGGAAAAGAAAATTCATTATCATTGTTGAATTTATAGTTTTGTGAAAAGAAAAGAAATAATATAGAAATTGTAGAATACAAATAGTGTATGCTTGAAAACCTTGAATGTGGAACAAAGTTGTTAGTGGCTATTTGAACAAATGGTTGTAGTGGACATGGAAAGATACTATAAATGTTAATTACATTATTTTGTTGAAATAATGCATATGGTAGTAAGGAAAAACAACAACATTAGAAGTAGATTTAGTTTCTTTTCTACTTTTGGATTTGAAAGAAAATTTGATGCACAAAATGAAAATTATAGATTGTAGTAGTTGTTATTATTGAAATAGGTAATGCTTAAAATGAGTAATTTCACTATGTAATGAATAGATGAATTAAATCTTGCAACTGGAAACTTTAGGCACATAAAATTAAGTTCAGAATGACTTTTAGAACACTCTAGTGACTTTTTTTTTTTTTGAAAATCTTTGATTTGATGGTTCTATTTCTAAGAAATGTGGATCGCCACATTGTGCGAGTGGCGGTCTCGTAACCGCTTAGTGCAAGGCGATGGTCTCAAAATTACCACTCGGGAAATGTGGTGGTTCGTGATTAAGTAATCCAGGTAGGGCGGTGGTTACATCACTAACAATGGAAAAAATGCAAATCCGCACTTGTGCAAATTTTACTGAGTCTAATAAAATTTTAAGCTTGTAAAATTAAGAGGAAACCTCCAAGAAAAAGGAAGGTATAATTTCATTTTTCAAGTAGGTAAATCTTCAAATGGTAAATTAAAAGTACTCAATCTTATAAATATTATGGAGGTAGGGTTTGCCCAAATAAAGAACTCAAAATAAAAATAATTTTTGTAATAACTCCAAATTTGGAGTGAAACCCCTTCAATCTTGGAATGAAAGAAATTACAATGTTAAATCTACAACCTAGACTAAACTAAGATTTAATTTGTAAATTCGCTCCATAGTTTTTTCTTTCCTTGCTCCCATGGCTTCCATTTCTCCAACTGCAAATTAAACAAAAAAAGGTGACCAAATGAGGAGACTAGGGTAAAGAAAATGATTTAATAAGAATACATAAGGATATTTAGGGTAGTTTGGAACCCTAGGATCTAGTGGCCATAATTGAATTGATCCATGGGTTGAGGATCAACCCTACAATTACTTGGTAGGAATGAATTTTATAGATTTTTTAAATAAATTTAAAGGTAGGTGTAGATGGGTGAATGGGGCCATGTAAATACCTTGGTGTCAAAATATATTATTTAGTTCTAGTATGTTTTAGGAAATTAATGAAATGGACATTAAAGTTATTAGGATAATGAAACTAAAATAACTAAGTATAAGGTTAATCATTTTGGGTTTGAATTCTAATCAAGGAGAAGAAAAAATAAAAACATTTAACCAAGTAAATTAAAGTATGGAACCTTCCAAGTAGAATGTTAATTATTTGACCTTAGAGATAAATTAAGAATATTTAATCATTTAACTTAGACTTGGTACATCCTTTGTAAAGTAAAGATTATTCGTGAAAATTAATTTAATGTACACTAAGGGCTGACACCCTTATAACCTTTTAACTCAAAAAAACATCCGTAACTTTTGGGATAAGTTTTTAATATTTTAATGTGTTCATAGATCATCTTTTTGTGGGCGTTACAATTTTGGCGTGTTTGTTGGGTTATTGGGTAGATTTCCTAAGTATGGTGTAGGAGAAGGCTATGGGGATCTTATATGTAGGGAGGCATAAGAGTTTATTTCATGTTTTGGGAGGGATTTAGGTTGGGTGCCCCACCTTGGACAAGAAAATGCTTGCATTTCTTACTTGGTTCTTATGAGGGAGACATAAGAGATTGTAGGGAGGAATAAGAGAATGTGGGAGGCATAAGAGGATCTTGAGGAAGGCATACAATTTTTGTAGGGGTTTTGAGATGTATTTTGGAAGGTTTTAAGGTGGGCACCCAATTCCCATTGGGAGGCATAAGTGATCTCCCCATAGATCCTTGCTCCATTGGCTTTGCATTGTCTAGCCTTGTATATTTTGTTAGTTTCCTTCTTGTGATTATATTTTGTGTTGATTGTGTTTTGGTATGGTTGTAAAATCTTTGTATTGTGATGTGGAAGCTTTCTATTTTCGCCATGAGTTGGATACATCTTTTATTGCATTGTGCTTGGGTCTCAGGGGAAAATGAGGAGGATAGCTTTTTCTCGTCGTTTGATTATTGGTTAGGTGGAAAGTGTTTCCTCTCCCCCATTTTTGTTGTTGTGATCAAGTGAAGACATGGTGGAGCTCTTGTTGGTGATGTGAAACTTGGAGCATTTGTTGATGTCCAAAAGAAATCCTTCCTTGTGAGAAAACCTTCTTGTTATTCCCACTTAAGGTGGAAGACTTGTAGTATTGTATTTTTAAAATAAATGTTGCATTGTAAGTTTCATTTACCAAGTTGTATTATTATTTTGAAGGAAGTTCATTGAGGAATTGTATAATTTCCTTTCTCCTCAAATTGTAGTATGTAAAGGAATGAATCAAAATGGAAATCATGTTTAAAAGTTTAGTTGTAATTGTATTGTGAGAAAGTAAGTTCTTTGCATTGAAAGAAATGAGCTATGCTCAAGGAAAAGAAAGTTCATTATCATTGTTGAAGTTGCATTATTGTAAAAAAGAAAAGTGCATTGCTATTGTTAGTGTTTGTATTTTTGTAAAAATAAAAGGAAGAGCATAGAAGTTATAAAGTATTAATAGTGTATCCATTACAAATTTGAATGTGAAATAAAGTTGCTTATGGTTGTAGTGGAAATGGAAAGATGAAATAAATTTTAAGTAATTTATTATGTTGAAATATTGCATTTTGTTGTAAAGAACACAATAACATTAGAAGTAGATTTAGCTTCTTTCCTACTTTTGAACTTGAAAGAAAATGAAAATGACCTTGTAGTTGTTTTTCTTATTACTATTGAAATAGAAAATCTTTAAATTTAGTAATTTAAGTATGGAATGAATAAATGGATTAAAAATTTTAACTGGAAAGTTTAGGAATATAAACTTAAGCTAAGGATGACCTTTAAAACACTCTAGTTAAATTTTTTTCAAAAATTACATAAATGAAGGTTCTATTTTTAAAGAACATGAGCTGCCCTATGCGAGTGACGGTCTCTAAACCACCGCTCAAGAAAGTGGCAGTTTTGAATCGTCACCCAAGTAGGGTGGTGGTCCTAGGACCACTGGCCTGCTTTGGGCGGAGGTTTCATCATCGACGGCGAAAAATTTTAAATCCGTGCTTGTGAAAATTTTAACTTAGTCTAACCAAAATTTAAGCTCAGTAAAGTTAAAGAGGAAACCTCCAACAAGCAATAAAGGCATAAATTCATTGTTCTAAACTTGTAAATCCTCAAATGGGTATTTAAAAACATTCAATCTCTTGGATTAAAAATGAAGTAGGGTTTTTCCCATGTAGGAAACTAAAAATGGAAATTACTAAATCAAAACTCCAGATTTGGAGTGGAAACCCCTTCAATCTTCAAATGAAAGACATTACAATGATAAATCTACAACCTAGACTAAAATAAGCTTGATTCTAGTGAAATTATTCACGGATTCTTGCTTCCTAGCTTCCATTTCTCCAACCTGCAAATTTAACAAAAGAAAAGAGAATAAATGGGAAGCTAGTGCTAAGAAAAAAGTTTAGTAAGATTTCTTAAGGATATTTAGGGTTAGTATGGAACCCTAGGATCTAGTGGCCATAATTGAATTGATCCAAGGGTTGAGGATCAACCCTACAATTGTTAGGTAAGAATGAATATTATGGGTGTTTTAAATAATTTTTAAAGGGCATGTGTAAATGGGTGAATGGGGCCATTTAATACCCTTGTATGTTAAGTTATTTATTTAATTCCTAGTATGTTTCAGTGATTTTTAAATGGACATTAAAGCTATTAAGATAATGGAACTAAAGTAACTAAGTATAAGGTTTATTAATTATGGGTTGAATGTTAATTTAAGAAGGGGAAAAACATTTAACCAAGTAAATTAATTTATGGCACCTTCCTAGTTGATTGTAATTAATTTGACCTTAGAGATAAATTAAGAATATTTAATCATTTAACTTAGACCTGGTCCATCCTTTGTAATGTAGTAATTATTGGTGGAGATTAATTTAACGTACATTAGGGTTTGACACCCTTGCAACCTTATAACTTAAAACAAAAAAAATGGCGACAACTTTCGGGATAATTGTGTAAATTTTAATGTACTCTAGGATGTCATTTTTGGGTGTTACACATTAATAGTTTTATGGGTACATCACAACTATATGAATATATTATTGTTATAACAATATATTGTATAGATAACTATAATATTTTCTAAATGGTAAATCATCCATAGCTATGTAAAGACTAAATTCCTAACATTCCCCGCTTAGTGTTTACATGGTAAAACATATCTCATTCTTTGATTGTAGCATGCCACCTCTGTGTGCTCATGATCAAATTTCTCAAGCGTGTAATATCGGGTATGCGCAAAAATTGCACATGTTCCCATGCACATATTTTCCTCCATTGATAGTTTTCACCGCTTCTACCTAAAAACCTTACCCAATTGGTTTAATAGGTGTACCAATAACATTTCACAATTGGTGGCTTTACGAGTTCACTAAAAACCTTATGAAATTGGTTTCTGAGTTCACCAAAACCTTACACAATTGGTTTTCCTAGTTTACCAAAAACCTTCACATCATGATTGCTACAATACATTTTGATCAATATTCTACAATGTTTTTACAAAAGGGGTTACATGAGGAATACACAAAAGTGAATAGGAATTTATATCATCTTCTTATTTTTCATGCCACACTAAAAATACAACTTGAAACAAATGTCATCATACCAAAAGTGCGGCGCCATCGTTGATGACTAACGAGACATCGCTATTTGAAATCCTTCCTTCATTACATTCATCCTCTAGTAACATGCCGCTAGCTCAGGTGATATTGACTTTGAGGCTCAATATTTTCCACATTGGGTTTATTCCCTCCCCCTCCACAATGTGAAACACATTATTTTCCAAACGTCAGTGACACTTGAGAATGATTACGTGTGGCAATTCATTTTTATTTTTCAAACTTTTAACTACAATGACAAATGATGACTTTATGACATTTGACACTAGGAATAAGTTTGATGACATAATACTACAAATTTTACTATGACATAACAACTCTAACTTAAAATGACATTACGACATAATTTTTGCAATAATATTATGGCAATTCAAAATTAACACTACGAGACTTAAATATTGATAAATGACCCTTGATTTTGGACGAGGACAATATAAACTAGAGAAAATAATTTAGATTGACGACACACTAGATTTTATAATTCTATAATGAATACAAACCGAATTCAACTCATAATCTTTGATCTAAACAATAAACATTGACTCATTATGAGATTTGAAATTTTAATTAATGGAGGCTATGACACGTACCTTCTACTTTATTGGAAACTATAACTATCCACAACCAATGAAATGACATGAAAGCTATTTGACCAAAAGATGTGTCTTCTATGCACGAATTCCTATCAAATCGTCCACTATGCTGCTCACTTGCACATGGATATATGGAGACACGTGTCAAACTTGGAGAAAAAATGGTACATGGAATATTTGATGAAGTTGTTGGGATCCAATGTAAACAATATGTGGGATTATCATAGCTAAGAATCATGTGACTGCTTGACTGCGAGGTGTGGTGTTCAAAGGAAGATAAATTTTATTAAAGCGAAGCCATGGATAGATTAAATAGATCTTTGCACTAACAATACCAAGAAAAACCAATCTGCACGGCGCTTGAGTCTATATTGAGCTAGTGGCTGTGGAATATATACTGGCATTTTCTATAGAGAGCCTCTAATTGACAAATTTTACACGATTTAGCTTGGTGTAATTGTGTCGCTGAGGAGAATGCAATCTCATATCACTTTTATGATCAAACATTTTGCAGTAGTTGGGAATGGGGATGTGGTGTTTAATCAAAGTCAATGCACAAACAATTAAAAGTAATTATCAATTATCTCACCAGAAAGAGTGGCCATGTGGTTATCAACCAAGATTGGAGTGTTGTGCTACAGGAGATCACCAACTTTAGAAGGATTGAATGCTTCAAAAATCCTTAATCTTTACACCCTCCAAGAAATATCCACACTCCACAATAGAAGAATCTTCCCACTTATTTAATGACCTCAGACAAGACAAGTAGTAGCTGTGATTTTGCACATGCACCTCAAATTAGTCATTCGCTACACACTCAAACAAAACTGACCCGTGGAAGACGTCAAAAGCTTGTATGTAATAGTCCACCCAGACACGATGCAGACACATAATTAAATTTATCACCACACAAATTTTTCTCCACAATGCAGAACACGAAAATGTGGGATATCAAAACAATCCTCAACAAATTTCTTAATGAAATATTTCAGCTTTCGGATCCCTTCAATCTAGATACACACATCTAAACTTACTAAAACAAAAAAATAACTCTAAACCTTTACAGAAGCACATACAAAATTAATTTAAAAATGAATGACTCAAAACATAAAACTCCATTTTTGGTGGTAATAAAGCATAAGATTTACCCCTAGATCTCTCTCAAAATTGCATTACTGGCGGAGGAATAGTAATGCTCTGATACCAAATAATGACTTTGGTACAGATACATGCAAAATACAAAACACAATAATCTCTATATTTCTTGCGCAATGTATTCGGCTAATATATAACCATAGTGACAAAATAAACCTCCTAATAAATAGGAAGCAGAATAACAAGTTCCCATTAATAGTTTTATAGGTACATCACAACTATATGAATATATTGTTGTTATAACAATATATTCTACATATAACCGTAATATTTACCAAATGGTAAATCATCCATAACTATGTAAATACTAAATTCCTAAAAATATTGAATTACACAATAAATAGTATTTAACCACCATTTTTGAAAAGAATTTTCAAATTTGTGTCAATGTAATCAAATGACAACTTAAAAATGGTGGATCGATATTGAAATGTATAATGTCTAGCTAGCTATAAATATTGACAAACTAAAACCAAAACACACTATACATTATCCCACTAATTAATGCTCATGTAAGTAACTTATAATATTAAGCATTTGCTTTCTCTTACGTGATTGATTCATCAAAGGAATTTCAAAGTTGTGACAATGTAACTAAAGAAACCCTCAAAATATTGAATGGGTTGTGAAATTCCTAGCGGTTTGTAGTCCTTGATCTAGACAATCTAAAAATTCAACGACTTTAAAGTGCCCATAGCTAACTTATATATTGAGAATATTGTTTGGACATCGTTAAATCATCAATTTTGATAAAAGTTACATTTCAAAACACTAAGCGTATTATTTTTTTGTAATGCAAGCCATATAGTTATGTCACAAAAATGTAAGTTACTCTTAAAAATTAAACAGTACTACTAACAATAAAATTTATTTTAATAACAAAATAAAAACATTGAAATCCTAATTTAATTGTAAAATGCCTAGCAATTTGTAGTCCTAAATCCCTACAAACTAAAAAACCCAGCATACTATATAGTATTCCCTAATCATCTCCAATAAGTAACATATATAATTAAGTAGAAGATTTCTCTTCCATCCTTAATTCATTTAAGGAATTTCGTAATTGTGACGATGTAATCAAATAAAACCTTGAAAACTTGAATTTATTGTGAAACACATAGCATTCTCTAGTCCTTAATCTTGACAAACTAAAACAATAGCCCATTATACATTACCCATATATTAGTTCCCATAAGTAGCTTATAGATTAAACAAAGGATTATTCCGATGTTTTTATATAATCTATGTTAATTAAGGATACATTTGAAACAACTCCCATTATAATTCTTTATAAAAGTGATGAAATCCATTTGGTTATGTTGTGAAAGTGTAAGTCACATTTAAAAATACATAATATTGTTGACAGTAGAAATTTGTGTCAATATAACCAAATGAACACCCAAATCCTTATTTTGCATATCATATTGGTTTTATTCTTCTCCAAACCCTAACCCTGGTTCTAACATGGCTCCTAAAGATACTCAACTCTCCTTGTATGATTTACTTCAAATGAACCCAATTTGCAAATATGTTCTCACAAAATTCATACACATAATGCACATCCCTCACGATACGTCACATTTACAAGTAAGTTCCATTTTCAATCATATCTTATACCCATTTATTATTCTTGATAACACATATTCTCAAGCTATCTTAGAGTCGAATCAAGCTTTACACCATGTTTTCCAAGATAAATTTCAAGGTATAAAATCCAAGATTCAATCCCTCGAGTTGAAACTCAACATCTCAAGGATGATTCTCATGCCCACGGTAGTTATTCTTCTACACCTCATCCACGATCCCATGTCTACTACTTGGGTAAGTGCAAAAATCTTGTGGGCCAAAAGGGGGTCTTAAGTGGACTCTTTTTTTATGAAAAATAAAAATATTCACCTTGTATGAGTCATTTGAAATTGTTACACTAGAAAATGGAAGATGGTGTAAGAACATGAATCGTAGCATTATGAGTCTAGTTTCTAAGCTACTAAAATTTATTGAAAACAATTAAGTGTAAGTGGGTCAAATAAATAAAATACCAACAAGTGCTCCTGTTTTTGTTAGAAAAAACATAATAGAGCGTCTTTCATGCCCCCACCATTGTTTAGCACTATTTAGTTTTTTTAAAACCATTTAGTAGAAAGAGAGCTAGGAGCATCTAGTTTAGGATCCATTTTTTAGATTTTTGCTAGTATATTTTAATGATTTTTCTAGTACAAAAATTTTTAATTTTGAAAAATAACGAAGCTCCGAGCCGTGCCCCTCCTAACTACCTCAAAAAATATAAGAAATTATATTTTTTTAATATCTATAAATTAGGCTTAATTTGGGCTCTTGTAGTTTTTTTCCAATTTTGATGAGCCAAAAAAAATACATGACAAAAGATAAGGTTTTACAATCACTAAAAATAGAGTTATAAAGGATATAGTTTGAAATAAATATAAATGGAAAACTTAGAATAATCGAGAAAATATATAAATTACATATTTAGAAAGATGAAAGATTTCTTGACCTCGTAGGAATTTTTAAGAAAGATAGAAAATGTTTTTGTAGGATTTAGCACGGGGAAGGTGAGTTTATGCATATTTGGTCAAAAAAGCGTAGGTTCTTGTACGTACCCAAAATTGTAAGATGCTTGTCTTTGCGGAATGGTGTAATAAATGCCCCAATGATGATACGAGTCTCTTCACAAGGTGTTCGGATCGAGAAAAGCTTTACGAATATGCGTTAACATCCCGCATGCCCCGCTTAGCCCCGTGTGCATTGTTTTCCCCTTTTCCCGTCTTTTTTGCCTCTTTTCTCTTAAGTAACGAAACCGTCGCCTGCACAGGGCGGTCTTGCAGCGGTCTTATAACCGTCCTATGGCGGCCCGGTCCTTACGCGTTTTCCGAACATTCTTTTGGCCAGACGCACGCAAAAATCAACATTCCACCAGCTTTTCTTGCCGACTTAAGCATGCATTTATGTTTTTGGTCCCCTGGAATAGTGTTTTTCTTTTGTTTATTGTTTAGGAGTTCAGTTGGGTTTTGATTTTGGGTGATTGAATTCCTATAAGTGCATGGTTTGTGCTCAAGCAAATGGCCCCTCAGAAGTTTTATGTTCTGCATTTCTCTTTGAATTAGATTTAGTTTTCCTTTGCTTAGATTCCATAGTTTAGCTCTTTACATGCTCAGTTTATTTTGACCAGCTGTTGGTAAGCCACATATCCAACTTGTGCAAACAGTGTTGTTGTTTTATCTAAACCATTAGAGTAGAATAGCTTAGGAAGCCATTAAAGTTGCAGGTTTTACTCTTCATACAGGAAAGTTTCAAGTTCTGGACACATCATGTTGCATGATTCGCAGTAGATCCCGCTAGGAATTGCATAAGCCAAGCTCTGTACTCTTGCGCTATCCCTCTCCTATCCGCATTCTATTCAGTCTGCATTCTGAAGGTTGTCCCTTGTTCCAACAACTATTCCTGTTGATGCAAGCATTACACGCTTTTCTGGATTCACGTGAGCACAAAGAACGAAGAGATCATACTGAGGGGACAAGATCACATACACCATCGGATTCGCCACTGTTCTGCAGAGTCCAGGTTCTAGCTTTCAAAGTTCTAGTTAAAATCATATCAAATAGAGTAGTTAATCGCTTTAATTTAGTAAATTCCATTCTCGATATTAGGGAAGGCATGGGGAGTGATAGTTTAGAAACTATGATTCACTCTTCACTTCGAGGTAGGATCGAGAATCTTGCAAATAATTAGTTATTTCATTGTTTAGAATAGATCTACAAAATTACACTGGACAAATAACTACACTCGGTTATTTTGTTTGTTTTAATTATTAGTTTAGCTGTCAATTCTAAATATTTTAAATAGCTGCTTTCTTATAAATCGTCAGAAAATACAAAAAGAAGTCATATATGCTAGAAGAACACTCAAATTTCATTTTATAGTTTGTTTTATTCCTGCTTTTGCATGACAATTACGGGACCTAGGGAGCCCAGAGAATACATTTTCGAACCAATTGTGCCTCAGCCCAATCTCATAGCGGCAATAACTGATATTGACCAGAACCTTAGGATACAAGTCTTCCAAACAACAACAGATTTCCAATAGGTCAGATCTCAGTTAAGAGGATTAAACATAGAAGACGACCAAGCACATACGTTTTGGTCAAATCAGCCAAACTACAGATTACCCTAGGAAAACACCTACATGACTATAGAAATGATTGGAAAGAGAACAAACATTCGGGTGTGACCCTTAGTTCCACAACCAGATGCAGGAGACACCCTCACAGACATAGATACCGGCCTAAGAATCCAAGTTGCAAGAACACCTGTGAGGTATTCCGAGAAGATCACACAGTTGTTGATTCTAAATATAGAGGCTGAAAAAGCATATGATTATTGGATACTAGGGATCAGGGCTTGATTCCATGAATGACTATAGCTGGTCCACAACAAACACGAACCTACGGTTGTGACCCACAAATCCCGCAGCCCAACGAACCCATAAGAGAATTAGACATAAACACTGGTCTACGCACGCTAGTATTTCAGTCTACTCCACTTCCACCTATCATCATCCAACAATTATCCTTGCTGGACACAACAGCTAACAAAGCTAGAGAATTCTGGACTAGGCCAGAGAACCGTCCATAGAGTGACTATTTTACCATCCACCATATGACCCTATCCGGAGAAATATACGAAACCATACCGGGTCATTTTCCACGCATTCCACAACCCATAGATCAAATCACGCCAGAGCTCGATATTGATTGGAGCCTTCGAGCAGTCATCCTTGCTGATCGATCTATCACACCGGTCCAGTTAAGAAGGGCCTTCTTTGCCTTAGATTCAGTAAATTCCATTAGTGCGTGTCGAAGACATTAGATTGCCTAACTATTCTATCCGTATACTACCTATATTCCATCCCCACCGGTACTGTCTTGCACGACCTCGGGAGGTCGGAGTGCAGCGGAAGAGTCACTTGTAGATTCCCACACTCGCATGCGCTTTTCCATTACAAAATTGGTGAACCCAACGTGAAACAAAAAACATTGGTAAAACCGCGTAAACTACCTACTTTCTTATGCTGGAGTCATAGTCTTTACACTTTCGGTTTAGTACGCCTTCTTAAAACCGCCTCATTAAGCTTTGATAAATCACTTTCGCTTCTTCCCATTATTCTCAACGGGTATTCATATACCCCGAATATGTCGGGATTCGATGCATCGACAGAGACCCCTCACAGGTCTTAAGGCATACTATGCCCAACAGAATAGACAATCATCACCCTCACTCTCGTGTGGGCGACAACTATTCAACTAGTCGATTGTCAACGCAAACTCGAGGACTAGATATAGCTCGTCCTTCCAGCGAGAGGGGTTGGAACAACTCGCTCAAACACAAACAGAGCCTTCAGGCTCAAATAATATGACGTTCACTGGAGAATCTGTTTCATCTCCTCAGGTACTACTTAGACCACATATTAGTAGACAATCAGACCCATACTTGGTTCTAGATGACAAGTACTCAACGCGTTATTCCCGAAGCGAACGGCGCTCTCAAGGCATGTACCCACCATAGGAGGTTTACAATTACAACCCAAGTTTTCTCCTCAAGAAAATACCTCTATGCCATTACATATAGAAAATATGCTCGGAGAAGCTTGGCGGGATAACGATCGGTTCATAGCGGGATATCACATACCTCTACAAAACCATAGTATACAACAAATGCCACCAAGGCGAGAATATCGTGAATTCACCAAATGAAGTCATTTCAACTCGATATAAAAGGTTAGAGGATTAGAACTTGCCCAAGCAAGTCGAGACTCGCGAGTTCATACAAATAGGAAGTTCCAATCCTCCACACCATCCTAGCCAAGTATATCTCCTCACAGGAGTAGGCACATTAGGCATGACTCCTCAATATTTGCAACAAATACCAACTAGACCCACCAACTCTAGCGCCGTTCCTCCTCGTCTAGTACAAAACAATCCATTTCTGGATAGTACCCCTTCGTACTTAAACATGTATTCAAAATCACCACAAGGGGATATGTACTCATCCCCCGGCATGTTTACTCAAATACAAGGGCTTCCTTATGCCCCTGCCAACGCGTACGTTACGCCATATCAACAACCCATTCCGCCACCGCCCCCTCAACAGACACCGTCAATGGTTGAAACATATGCGATAGGGACTTATTCAGAATATTTAAAAGAGCCCTTAGATTTCACCATACGAAGTGTCATGCTTCCAAGCCTCTTCCCGACTTGCCCAAATACAAAGGTGAGGAGATCCGAGCACGTGCATATCAAAGCTTACGCCACGGACCATTCGGGAATTACTCCCATGGGATGGGGTTGTTGCTAAAATATTCCCCAAAGCGGCTGGAAGGCATTGCCCTCGATTGGTATTACGAGAATACACGAGGCTTCCATACATTCATTCAAACAACTTGTATCTGAGTTCATCAAAGCCTTCGACATGAACAAACTGTTAAGGACAGGAATCAGGGAGTTCTTACACATCAAGCAAGAACATAACGAATCTGTCACCCATTTCATCCAAAGGTGGCGTACAGTCCTTTATTCCTCGGCAAGCGCTCCAAACATGGATCAGATGGAACTATGTGATTTATTCCTTCATTCTCTCGGCATAGAGGTGAAGAGGAAGTCAGAAGTTCCCATTACGAACTTACGATGAGGTATTGGAAAGTGCCCTTCGAATAGATCAAGCAGCAATTGATAGTGGTCGCAAAATATATGGAGCAAACGGGAAGTTAATTGCTCCCAATCAAAACACTACAAATTATCCCACTACCACAAACGCTAATCAAGGACCTAAAATCCTTAATAAAAATCGGGGTGTAAATAACCGAGTGGGGTAACCCAACAAGAAGAAGGTGAATATAGCCAATACCCCATCACAAACAAACAACCAACGAAACAACAACTTTACCCCGACAATCAATATAGTGGATTTTAACCATCCACAACAACAACAACAACGGCGAAATCCCATACAGGGGCTAAGCCAAAATTCAAACTAGAAACAACAAATGCAGAATTTTAATCCTAATAGGCAACAGTTTGATCAGAATTTTAGGCCACAATACATACCAAACCAACAAAACAGGAATTACAATCCCAATTCTTATTGTGGTTTCCATAAAATTCGGGGTCATGACACTAGAACGTGTCGTGACTACAACAAGTTCATGCAACGCGTTCTAGGAAGAACAAAGACAATTCTTCACAGATTTGTTTTTGGCAGATCCTGTATCGTCACCACCCAATACATTCGCAGGGGCAGTTTCCCCTCAGAATGCTCCTCTCAAAATCTTTAACGATCCACTTCCAAATCATGATAGCAATAGGTTGAAACCAACTGGAACAAACAAGGGTGCAATGACAGGAAACAATGATCATGAGGCCTCGACTTCGCTAAATCCATTAGTTGCGCCGCAACTAGGAAGTCAACCACGTCCTAAAGTAGTCGGATTAGTAGAGTTAGACTCGGAATTACCCATTGAAGCGGTAACAAGAACACGAGAGTATTTCTCTCAAACAAGTCCAAATCACCTTCCGGAAACAGATAACATCCAGCAAATCATAGCAAAGCCTGTGGGTGCTTACGATTTAATTAATGATCTAACAAAAACCTTCTCACATATTTCGTTCCTTGACTTGTTAAAAACTCCCTGCTCACAGGGCTACTCTTTTAGAGGCGTTAGGTTTAGGTCATTTAATCAATATCACTCCACCACCTGAAACACAGGTAAATCATATAGAATTTGATGTTCATCCTCCGGACGAGGCGGATAGAGATGTCGAATTCATTTTCGAATAAGTAAAATGCCTACGAATCTTTGAGATCGCATCGCCGCCGAGGTGATCCACCTTACACTTGCAAGTATGGGTTTATAATAATTACGTAAAGCGACGCAATGGTTGATGATGGGGCTGCGGTTAACATAGTCCCTTTCTCTTTTCTCCAAAAATTAGGATATGATGAAACAAAGCTGTTCCACCACTCAAAATACATTGAGAGGCTATGATAGCCTTAAAGCCACTTCGATAGGAACCATAATACTACCGGTCACCTTAGGACCCAAAACAATTGGCCGAGTTTTATATTATAGATCGGAAACTAATTATAATATGATCCTCGGCCGACCATGGATACACACGCATGAAGGCAATCCCTTCTACGTTATTTCAAGAAGTAAGATTCTTGCATCTAGGAAAAGTATTCGTGGCCAAAGGTGATCCAAAGCCTTTTGATGTACACCTGGCTGACTTAAAGAAAAGACCAGGTGTACACTCGGAATTTGAACTTCCAACCAACCAACTCAACAAACCCACTGACTCAAAGCCAAAGGAAAATTTGGTACCTACAACAGATCTTGAAACCATCAGCATGGCCAAAACAATCCCAATCCATGGCGGTAAAACTAAAGAAACTGTATCATTAGAGACTACTGCAAAAATCATTGAATTGATAGAACAAGACTTACCAATGTTCTTACCTTTTGATTTGGCAGGCATGGGATATTCCCTAGGGGTTGGCTCTCTTCCAGTAGAAGATCTCTGCATGGTCGAAGTAGAATGCGCAAAAGTAATGAACCCCCCAACCTCTTTATTCCCAGCTAAGTATTGGACTCTCCATTTTGATGGGGCTAGATGCCATTATGGAGCGAGGGCGGTATAATTCTTACTTCACCGGAAGAAAAAGTCACCCCCTTTTCCTTTAAACTCAATTTCGAATGCACAAACAATAGTCTTTGAATACGAAGCCCTCCTCCTTGGTCTCACCTTAGCCAAAAGAATTGGTGTTGATAATATCAGAGTTTTAGGAGACTCACAATTAGTGGCAAACCAAGTTTCAGAGGTATATGAAACTAAAGCCGAACATTTGCAACTTTACAAAAACACTGTGTTAGATTTAAGCAAGGCATTCAACTTCATATCTATTGAAGCAGTTCCCGAGAGGAAAATCTCCTCGCCGACTCGATAGCAACTTCGGCATCACGTTTTACTCCAAACAATGAGTTAAAAGATGCTCACTTCACAGTGTCCATTCGTGACGAGTCATTGATAAAAACAACGACAAATCCCCTTTTAAATGGAAGTGAATCTACCGCCCCAAACCATACTAATAACGATATGGCCACTTTCGAATACTTAGACGCCTATGCGGCATTGCATCTTTCCTATCCTATGCTAGATTTGTCCTTAAATCCACATTCGTCTTCCCATTTCGGGAATTCCATGAGAGATCATCCCTCACGAATGGAACCTAACATATACTGCGGTGGAAGATGGGGATGATTTGGATTTACCCAGCGACCGCCTTTGAATTTGAAGAAGGTAACACCTCCTTAATCGAGAAAGCGATCAATGTCAACATCGGAGCAGAAGATGAGCGAGAATTTTAAAGCTAGGATCTTCGTTAACACGGAGGAGGAGGTGAAGATACACACTCGAGATCCTCAAAGAACATCGAGAAGGTGTTTGCATTTAACTATAAAGAAATGACAGAGTCGCGCCCCACATTGCGGTACACAACCTCGTCACTAAATCTGATGCAAAGCCAGTTAAACAAAAATGAAGACCCATGAAACCCAAGGTGGCCCTCATGGTAAAAGAAGAAGTAACAAAACTCCTCCAGGTAGGATTCATCAAGCCAGTCGATTATTCCCAATGGATATCTAACATCGTTCTGTTCTCAAGAAGAATGGAAAGATACGCATTTGCAAAGATTTCTAAGACATCAACAAAGCATGTCCTAAGGATGACTTCCCATTGCCATCTATCGATGTCATTGTTGATGCAACAGCTGGGTTTGAGCTTTTGTCTCTCATGGATGGATTCTCGGGATACAATCAAATCAAAATATCTCGAGCAAGATCAAGCTAAAACTACGTTTATAACTCCTTGGGAACCTATTGCTATGTTGTCATGCCTTTCGGTCTCAAAAACGCCGGTGCCATGTACCGGCGGGCTATAATTATATATTTCACGATTTAATTCATAAAATCGTGGAATCATACGTAGATGACTTGTTGGCTAAGGCCAAGAAGCGGCGTGACCATCACGGAAATACTCCGCGTCATTCTTTCCGTCTAATAGAATATGGAGTCACGCTAAATCCAGGAAGCGTGTCTTCGGTGTAACGGAGGAAGCTCGTAGGTTATATCATATCATCGGGAGGAATAGATGTTGACCCACCAAAATTCGGGCTGTCCTCGAAATGGTCCACCTTTGGATGAATCGGGAATCGGGTCATTTCTCGAGAAAATTGGGTGCAATCCGAAGATTCATCCGGACTTGAGTTTATTATTCATCCAATTAACAATCTACTCAAAAAGACTATAGCATTACTTGGACCAAAGATTGCAATGAAGCTTTTGGCGCGATCAAGCATTTCTTGTTGTCACCACCCACACTAATGCCACCTAAGCTAGATCGCCCATTAATTTTGTACTCACGGGCTACCAATGTCTCGTTAGCTTGCATGTTGGCCCAAGAAGATGATGACAAAAGAGAACGCGTAATTTATTTCATTAGCCGAACACTGCTCGACTATGAAACACGCTATACACAAAGGAAAACAAGAATGTCTCGCCATAATCTTATGACCAAATGCCTAAGACACTATATGCTAAATCAAGAGACAAGGGTCATGGTAAAAACCGACCACTTACGAACTTTCCTCACACAAGGGTCTTTGTCTAAAAAAGTTGGGCATTTTATAACCTTAATGGGAGAGTTCGAATTAACTTTTGTAAATCAGAAATCAGTTAAAGGACAAATCATTGCGGATTGGTTGGCTGATAACCCGTTAGATGGGGAGATCTAGTAGATTTGGATTTTCCAGATGAGTGCGTATACTACGTCGAAACCCGACCCGCAATCTCTGAGTGCCCTTGGTACGTTGATATCATTAGCTATATCATGGACCATACGTATCCAGAAGGAGCTACACCACAACAAAGAAGGCGGTTACGCATTATCGTAGCTAAGTACGTTATTATAGAGCAAGTTCTCTATCGAAAGGAGTTTGATGGGATGCTTTTAAGGTGTGTCGACACAGAAGAATCCAAGAAGATTCTCTATGAATCTCACAGCGGAGTATGTGGAGGCCACTTCGGCGGCCATGCCACTGCTCGAAAAATACATCGAATGGGCTATTTTTGGCCCACCCTAGAACATGACGCAATAGAGTTCGTACGTAGGTGTCATAAATGTCAAGAGTTCTCTCATGAGATCCACATGCCGGCACAAGCTTTGCAACCAATCGCTACTCCATGGCCCTTTTCTACATGGGGCTTAGACTTAATAGGGAAGTTCTCTCCCTCGTCCACAGATGGCCATAATTTTATAATCACGGCCACTGAATATTTCACCAAATGGGTAGAAGCTATGCCTCTTACCACTTGTGCACAGGTTCCGTAATCGCCAAGTTCATTTTGAACCAAATCATTTCTGAATACGGTATCCATAAATAATTATCTCGATAATGGAACTTCTTTTAAGAATGAAGAGGTTCGTGAGCTATGCAACAAATTTAAAATCAGCCATCATACGGCTTCCTTGTATTATCCCCAAGCCAATGGGCGGTGAAGCAACAAACAAAACACTTGAAAGCCATTCTCCTTAAAACGGTAAAATAAAACACAAACGAGATTGGCATTTAAAGTTATATCCGGCCTTATGGGCCCACCAGAACCTCAATAAGAACACCAATAGGAGCGACTCCTTTCTCGGCCGGTATTTGGGTGGCGATTCTCCCACTCGAGGTTGAAATACCCGGTCTCGCATTTCACTACAAGGATTACGGATGAAGATGCTTACAAGAGAAGCACGTCTTTCCCAACTAGAAAGCTTGGATGAAACTAGGTTAGATCTTTGAACAATGCGACATAGAATCTCTGTTGACCGGATGTGCGGCAATATAACAAGAAGGTCTATGAACGTGACATATACGAAGGTGATCTAGTTCTAAATTTGGATAGCCGGATCGATAAGAAGACCGGCGAAGGAAGAAAATTCCGGCCCAAATGGTTGGGCCCATACCAGAATCATGAAGGACTACGGAAATGGTGCATACCTATTATGCACGCTAGAAGGTGAGGAGTTTGGAAAAATAGTCAATTCCCTCCACCTCAAACATTTCTACGCATAAGCAGCTAACGCTACTTATATAACTATCTACATTGCATTTTCATATAGATTAAGATCATTTTGTCCATTCGTTTCTTACACAAATTGTGATCAAGGAATCTATTCTCAAAGCAATTCATTACAAACTCATGATGTTGTTGGCATAAAACCTTCTAATCATATCTCTCCATTTTCACAATATCATCAATCACTTCAGAATTTTTATCAAATAAAGTAGACGTGACAAAGTCTTAACGGTAATCATACCAAGATCTGCAGTATTTTCTCGCCTTGATTTCTTCTTAGAATAAGTGTCATTGCCTATGTAGTGCATTCTAGAAGCTTCATGGTGTCACATCTATCCCATATGTATATCTCTTTGGAAATAAGGACATCTTGACATTTTACTCAAATAAACAAGTCAACGTTGATCAAACAGAAAATTTTAATTTTACACATTTCCTGCCCTGACCAACTTCGGTGATGAGCTTGCATCTCTTACTAGTGATGTAGGGTTGGGAAAGGATGGAAATGCCCTTACTACGCCTACACTTTGCCCATGGTGATAAACCCACGCTTCCTACTAGTAGCATGAGGCAAAGTGTAGGGGTCCTCTAAGACAAATAAATGTAAATGGTCATACGCAAGCAATTCAAACTTTCAAAATTTGAGTCAAAAACAAATGAAACGGATGTTTAAAATTCCGAAAGAGTCAAAAATCCTAAAAACCCAGATTTTGTCTGCCATGTGGCCATCTACGGGTCTAAGTCTGGATAAACCGTAAGGCAAGTTGCATCCAAAACTATGAAGTCACTCGAGTGGAGTTGGCTTGTAGCTTCCAATTTGGTTCCGCCAAAGTTTTATCTGTCTTTCATCACTATCATTTCATCACATTTCACAACTTGTGCCCTTCTTGGCTCTTGGTGATGAGGCCTCGCATCTTACTAGTTGCGTGGAGTTAGGAGTGGGGCAAGTTAATCTGTTTCATCATAGTTGTTATTTTCATCACTTTGCCAAAACAAACATGAGGTATTCAAATTGCTCACAGAAGCTAAGGTTCAAAATCACAATATATCTACATTATCATGTATCAGCATCATGAAATACAAAAAGAAAATTAAGCAATTACATCATTTGTTCACCATTGCATACATTCTAGAAAGCATATAAACATACATCGTAGTATACACAAAGCAGTCGGAAATAGAAAGGGAAACATGAGTGACAAGCTTTTGATCCAAAAATGAATGCATATATATATAATCAATATTTTCATACAATGCCATCATGCACTAGGCATGGTCAAAATGCTCAAAGAGCTCGTGATATACAAAAGAATCTACAATACAAAATATACAAGGGCCAAGTGGCCTCTCAATCCCTACGTGATCCCGCCAGAAGGTCGCGCCTCACCTAGGACTCTCGGCTACATCGGCGCTCTGAATGAACGGAAGGCTCGGGGTCTCGAGGGCAGCCGCGGTCTCGCCATGAGAATGGCTCCTCATAAGACGCTCGGATGTCCTATAGCCTGCCAACTCTGTATGGAGAGTCGACACCATCTTGGCCACGTGCCAAATGGGAGTGAAAGGCGTCGGTATGCTGCTTGCTGAGGGCTCCCGGCATCTACGGATAGCTCCACACGGGTCCTATCCATGGGGATCATCAGGGAATTTGTACATACCCTACGGATTAGATCCCGCCACTCGTCAACAGTCCTGCAAACAAAGAAGAAAGAAAAATGCGAATTAGAAACTATGGCGAAGAAGCTAAGGATATAAGATCAAAACACAAGGAAAGATAGCAATTAAAAACAAATCCTAAATTAACAAGCATTGAAAGGAAGAAAGGATAACTTACTCGGATCACCGGGCCTCCAAGATGGGTCACTAGGGCCAGCACCCGCCACGAGATGCCGCTGCCCAGGCGAGGCTGCTGCTCTTGTAGTCGGAGCAACATGACGCCTACAGCGGACTCATCATCTCCACCATGGCCACAGGAGAGTGGCTCCTCGAAACCCAGAGTCTCTCTCTCCAGTGCTCTACTCGGCCCTCTTTGCCTACACATGATGTCACGAGTGTCATGCCACTCGGGATCACTATCGTCCATTTGCTCCTCAGACCCTCCCTCTGTAAACTCCTCGAGAATCGGAGTCAATATCTATGGGGTCGTTGCTTCTTATGAGTAGGACCCGCGGCAATCCAAGTAAAGGTGCCGAGGCGCACCAGCTCTCCTCGCCCGAACTATCCCCAGCTACAATAGGAATGCCGGGAGTAACCACTATCCCAGCCTCGGCCTCTGGCCCCCTGCAGCCTCGCGGCGATCTATAAAGCGGTGCCCTTTGGGGAAGCATGCCCACATATGGAAGGCCAAGCTGGCAGGACCACCGCCAAAGGATGTATCTCCACCCGTCCCACATGGTCAATAAGCTGCCTTGTGATGGAGCAAGAGACCAATGTCGAGTCTCCTCTCCCCATATCGGCCATAGGCAGAGTGCGGTGTGGCCTCCATATCTGCTTGTAGTGAGGAGGCGGGCTGGTGAGGTGCTCTACGCACCAGACATGTCGACCATCGGCTGCCCTCACGGCCCGGGATCTGCCACCTCCACGCCTCTGCCATAGGGAATAAAGCGCTCATACACCCACTCATGACTAGAGTAGGGTGACTCAAAGCTTGTCCCTGTAGACGGACCACCTGTATAAGTCATGGTAGGTGGTCCCAAAATCTCGCCCCAGGCGTATATCCGGCCATGCCCCTCAATCGTGCGATGATGGGGGCCCAGCAAGTATAATAAAGTATCCCCTCCTTGTCCCGATCAACCTCGAGGTAAGGATCCCCATGATAACTTTGTTGAAATATGGGGATGGGAAAAGAAGGGATGGATCGAACTCTCACTCCCTTCTTCGACCACAGTGGAGATAGCCTTGTATCCCCATGTAGCTTTGCCTTTGTGCAATCGTGCTCTGGACCTAAGTGTCTCGGTGTGAGTCTCCTCCCCAGATGATCGGGACCCCCAGGATACGGTAGACATCCTCCAGTAATCGTCCACTCACCACGGACCCACACAATCGGAAAGTGTTCCGTCTGCATCCCAAATATGAAAACAAGTCACAAAGAATGTGGCTGGATGGTGCGACATGAGGCACACGCGATATCGCAATATCCCACCCTCTGTAATGTATCCTCCTCATCTGGAGAGAGGGCATCCGATAACACAGGGTAGCCAATCACACTCTCGCTCTCGGCTCCATCGATGTACTCCTCCCTGCTTACATACACCCAAAACACACAAAATAGAGCAAGTCGAGTATACGAACAATACCAAGAGAGTCATAAAAACATATAGAAGTGCAAAAAAATACAAGTACTGAGTCTCCAAATTAAGTTCTTTTGCATTACGTGCGAAACCGCCTATGCTGAGCGAGGGTGAGCGGTTTTATAACCGCCACCTTGAAGGTAGCGGTGATGCGTTAACGCCACCCAGACGGGCGGCGGTCATGTAACCGCCGCCCTAGCCGGGCGGCGTCCTGATCCGAAAAACTTTGCGCGTTTTTAATCCTAAAAAGCCTAAAAACGCCAAAAAGGACCATTCTAGTCAAAATGGAGCCTACCCGGTAGGTGCCCCCTAGGTGGACCTTTTGAACCTAACATTTTCAAAAATAACCCCCATTGCAAAAGAATTTGCCATTTCAAATTTAAAGAGGAAAAACACAAAATTGAGGAAAACCAACTTTGTGATCGGCGGGCGGTGTTCCGCGCGTCGAGCATGCTCACGATCTCACTATGGACGTTTTGACTCTATTCGCACGAGAAACCGTCACCGTGGGTCCCGAGCTCAAAATCAATCAAATCGACTCTGCGCGCGAAATGAATAGGAAAATGGGCCCACTTTCATATATATAGCATACCACGATTCGTTTTAAATGTTTTTCACGGGTTTGGAGCGCCGACGGAGGTAAGTTCCTATCCCCACACAAATGGTACGTTCTCCTTCCCTATTATTTTAGCGTTTATTTTCCAAATTATTGTATCTACTCTGCACTTGAGTTCTCTTTTCATTTTGCGGTAGCGGGAATTTTGGATGGCGTCATTTGAATACACGGACGTGTAAGGTATAACTTCTAACTTCCCATTCGGGACGACCATACTTGGACCCACCGTTTTACGCCTCTTCATGGCTAAACGCTTCTCCGAGAGGATATGTACGTACCCAAAATTGTAAGGTCTTGTACTTCATGGAGCGGTGTAATAAATGCCCGATGATGATACGGGTCTCTTCGCAGGTGTTTGGATCGAGAAAAGTTTTACGGATATGCATTAACATCCCGCATGCCCCGCTTAGCCCCTGCGTGCTTTGTTTTCCCCTTTTCCCCTCTTTTTTTGCCTCTTTTCTCTTGAAGTAACGAAACCGTTGCCTGCACAGGCGGCGGTCTTGCTGCCGCACATTACAGCGGGTGGCGGTCTGTAACCGCCACCTTGAGCGGGCGGTGATCCTTTACTGCGTTTTCGAGAATGTTCTTTTGGCGGAGCATACGCAAAAATCAACGTTCCACCAGCTTTTCTTGCCGACTTAAGCATGCATTTATGTTTTTGGTCCCACGAATAGTGTTTTTCTTTTGTTTATTGTTTAGGAGTTCATTGGGTTTTGATTTTGGGTGATTGAATTCCTATAAGTGCATGGTTTGTGCTCAAGCAAATGGCCCCTCGAAGTTTTATGTTACGCATTTCTCTATGAATTAGATTTAGTTTTCCTTTGCTTAGATTCCATAGTTTAGCTCTTTGCATGCTCGGTTTATTTTGACCGGTGTTGGTAAGCCACATATCCAACTTGTCAAACAAATGTTGTTGTTTTATCTAAACCATTAGAGTAAAATAGCTTAGGAAGCCATTAAAGTTGCGAGTTTTACTCTTCATACGGAAAGTTTCAAGTTCTAGACACATCATGTTGCATGATTCGCGATAGACCCGCTAGGAATTGCATAAGCCAAGCTCGTACTCTTGTCTTATCCCTCTCCTATCCGCATTCTATTATGCGCATTCTCCCATGAAGGTTGTCCTTGTTCAACAACTATTCTGTTGATCTGAAGCATTACACGCTTTTACGGATTCACGCGAGCACAAAGAACGAAGAGATCATCTTGAGGGGACAAGATCACATACACCATCGGATTCGCCACTCTTCTAGCCGAGTCCAGTTCTAACTTTCAAAGTTCTAGTTAAAATCATATCAAATAGAGTAGTTAATCGCTTTAATTCATTAAATTCCATTCTCGATATTCAGGGAAGGCTTGTGGGGAGTGATAGTTTAGAAACTATGATTCACTCTTCACTTATGAGGTAGGATCGAGAATCTTGCAAATAGATTAGTTATTTCATTGTTTAGAATAGATTTACAAAATTACACAGACAAATAACTACACTCGGTTATTTTGTTTGTTTTAATTACTAGTTTAGTTGTCAATTCTAAATATTTTAAATAGTTTGCTTTCTTATAAATCGATCGAGAAAATACAAAAAAGAAGTCATATATGCTAGAAGAACACTCATATTTCATTTTATAGTTTGTTTTATTCTTTGCTTTTGCATGACAATTACGGGACCTAGGAGCCAGAGAATACATTTTTGAACGATTGTCGTCGACCCAATCTCATAGCGGCAATAAGCGATATTGGCCAGAACCTTAGGATCTGAAGTCTTCCAAACAACAACATTTCCAATAGGTCAGATCTCGGTTAAGAGGATTAAACATAGAAGAAATACGACCAAGCACACACGTTTTGGTCAAATCAGCCAAACTATCTGATTACCCTAGGAAAACACCTACATGATTGTAGAAATATTGGAAAGAGAACAAACATTCGGGTGTGACCCTTAGTTCCACAACCGGATGCGGGAGACACCCTCACAGGACATGAGATACTTGCCTAAGAATCCAAGTTGCAAGAACACTGTGAGGTATTCCGAGAAGATCGCTTTGAATTGTTGATTCTAAACATAGAGGCTGAAAAAAGCATATGATTATTGGATACTAGGGATCGGGGCTTGATTCCATGAATGACTATAGCTGGGTCCACAACAAACACGAACCTACGGTTGTGACCCACAAATTCCATGACCTAACGAACCCATAAGAGAATTAGACATAGACAATTTTGGTCTACGCACTAGTATTTTAGTCCAATCCACTTCCACCCATCATCATCCAACAATTATCCTTCTTTGGACACAACATTAACAAAGCTAGAGAATCTGGACTAGGCGAGAGAACCATCCATAGAGCAATTATTTTATCCACCACATGACCCTATCCTGGAGAAATATACGAAACCATACCAGGTCATTTTCCACGCATTTCACAACCCATAGATCAAATCACGCGAGCTCGATATTGATTGGAGCCTTGAGCATCATCCTTATTTGATCGATCTATCACACCGTCCAGGTTAGAAGGGCCTTCTTTGCCTTAGATTCACAAATTCCATTAGTGCGTGTCAAAGACATTAGATTACCTAACTAGTCATCGCATGTATATACTACCTATATTCCATCCCCACCGGTATCCCTCGGCATGACCTCGGGAGGTCCGGAGTGCTCGCGGAAGAGTCACTTGTAGATTCCCACGCTTCGCTTGTCACTTTTCCTAGATATAGTTACTTATGTTGTTTTAGGTCTTGGAGAATGTTTAGGAAACCAAAGTAATTCCAAGCACTGAAAATTCTTTGTTTAGGGGCATAATAAAGGGAATGTGTATGCGTTCCGTATAGTATAAATGTTATATGTGCTCTTAGCATACTTCTAAATACAAAAATAATTGCTCAAGTATTTGTTTTTATTTATTATTATTTATATTTATTATTTCTTATACTTTATAATTATTTTTAGTAAATATAAGAAACTAGGATCACTTTGCACCTTATGGAACTAGTCTCATAGCTCATGGATAACAATTTAGGAGATAGTTTTTTATAGTATAATTTGGTCAATACATAGGTAATTTTTAGGAATTCAACATTCATCCTACAGATTTTAACATTTAAATTATATAATAAAAACATAAACCCTAAACCTAAACCTTAAACATTCAACCCTTACCCATTGTTATGATCCCTGCGTGCGGATTTCTATAACACCACGAGGTTTTTGTGTAACATTTCATTACATTTGGTATAGTTTTTAGCAACCACCTAGGTTTGATTCTTCGGCATAATAGGGTAAACCTTAAACATTCAACCCTTACCCGTTATTGCCTCAAGTGTGTGTTCACCACGAGGTTTTGTAGGATCATATAGTGTAGGGTGTGGTCGGTGTTCACAGGATGTGGTCCCACTATATAGGTGCGAAATCTAGGCCGAGGATCGGGTTGTAGAAGCGTGGTGGGATGTTATGATCCTCATGTGTGGATTTCACTAATGCATCGAGGTTTTAGTGTAATGGTTCATCAAATTTGGTATCGAGAGAAACCATCCGGTTCGAATCTTGGCATGGGTGGCTACGGCCCGACATTGCAGGTGTTCTCTCGGGGCTCATATAGGGTAGGGCGTGATCCCACTATACGAGCACAAATATAGCCCTGAGTCCAGTTTAGAAGTGTGGTGAGATTTCATGATCCTCATGTGTGGATATCACTAACACCTTGAGGTTTTGGTGTAATAGTTTGTTACACTCGTGAGCCCTAAAACCTAAGCCCCGATCCTAAAGCCTAAGCCCTAAAAATTGAGCCATAAGCCCTAAAGCCTAAAACCTAAATAATGAACCATGATCCCTAAATGATAAACCCTAAACCCTAAACCATGAGACTTATATCCTAAACCTAAACCCTAAACCTTAACCCTAAAGCGTTGAACCCTAAATACTTAAACCTAAACCCTAAACTCTATGACCTAAAATCCTAAACCCTCGACCCTTAACCATGATCACTAAACCTAAACTATAAATCCTAAAACCAAAACAATAAACCCTTAACCCTAAACACTAAATTATAAACCCTAAACCCTAGACCATGATCCCTAAGCCCTCAACCCTAAACCCTAAATTCAAATCCACTGAGCTCTAAACCTAAACCTTAAACCCATAACTCAAACCCAAACACTGTCCATACACCATGAACCATGAACCTAAACCTAAGACCTAAGCCCTAAACCAAAAACCCTAATCCTTAAACCCTATACCCCGATCCCGATTCTTGAGCCCTAAAACCTAAACCCTAAACCACTTGTACCCTTTAAGCCCTAAACCTTAAACATTAAAATATGAGCCTAAACCATAAACCATAAAACTTAATCTCTAAACACTAAATCCTAATCCCTAATCCTAAACCCTAAAACCTAAACCATGAGCCCTAAACCATAAGCCTAAACCTTAATCCCTAAATGTTAAATCCTAAACCCTAAACCTTTAACCAAACCTAAACCATGTACCCTAAACCCAAAACCCTAAACCCTAAACACTCAATCCTCAAACCCTAAACCCTAAACCCAAAACCCTAAACCATTAACCTAAACCTAGAACCATAAAACGTGAACCTTAAACCCTAAACCTTAAACCACGATCCATGAGCCCTAAACTATAAACCCCAAAACCTAAACCCTAAAAAATAAATCCTAAATCCTAAACCATAAAAAACCCTAAATCCTAAATCCTAAACCCTTATCCTAAAACCTAAAACCTAAACTCTAAACCATGAACCCTAAACCCTAAACCTAAACCTTAAACCATAAAACTCAAACCCTAAATATTGAGCCCTAAAACCATAACCCTAAACCCTAAACCCTAAACATTGAATCCCTAAACCTAAACCCTAAACCTTAATCCTAAACCTAAATCCTAAACCTAAACCCTAAACCACGAATCCTAAAGCCTTAACCATTAACCTTGAGCCCATGTGGGGTTCACTTAGTAAAATTATGGTATAAATCATTCATTCAAGGGTATTAAAGAATGCCCTTAATGCTAGTTTTTACCCCTAAATACTCAATAGATAATACCCCCTCTCGTTATATTATTAGAATGATAATACCTCCTATTTTTTCAATGTACCTTACCTATTTTTCCACTAAAATTTTATTTACCCCTTTTTATTTCTACCTAATATATAAAATATAAAACATATCATGTTTCTCACTCAATTATTATTTTCTTAATACGTATTTTCTCTCGAAAGAGATTTTGAAGCCATTCAAGACCTATTACCAATTACTTTATAAATCTAAAGATACCATTTATCATTAGTTCTTCAAATAATTAAGATGGTGAAATAATATCACTTGTGTAGAAAAACATACCCAATCTTAGTTTTATACCATTTTATTATTTCTTAGTTAAGATTCTCTTAATTGATATTTACTTATTCAAATTGTTTCTTTGAATTGTTGATGAAACAAATAGGGTAATGGGTGTAGGAGGAATACCTATTCAAATGTCGGTTGATGGGTTGTTGCGCGTGTATGACTTCCGAATCCACAATGACCATGAGAGCTTCCTTTTGGCTAGGAGGAACTACCTATAATGAAAGCAAAGACCACCAGAAAGAATTAAACAATATGGGTAGTGAACTGCCTAGCGTGAGCTAGATCCAGGAAGCATGATACTTCCTAGATGGTTGTCAGTCCACTATTTTAAACAAATTAATGCTGAAAACAAGGTAAATCCTATTGTTATTTTGAAATGATTTAGGTATCTCACTTAAAAACACAATAAGAAAATAGATCTAATCTAACAGGCTAAGCTAGAATAGAATCCACGGGTCAAATGGTTGGTTTTGGGTTTTGCAGGTCTGATAAAGGTCTCGGGTAGGTCACAAGTGAGTGAGGGTGAGGTAAAATTAGGTGGATAGGTCTCTGTTTAAGGCTGTGTGGGCAAAACATAGAGACCGGCGTCGGTCAGGGGTGACCAACCACGGTTAGGTATAACCGGTGCGATTACTGTGAGATCTGAAACGTCACAAAATGGGGTTTTGGTCTCCTTTGTGATTGCACAAAGGATTTGGTTGGTCGGGATGAGGTATTGGGTGACTGGAATAGGTTTTTGTGAGGTTTTGATGGGTCTATGGAGGTAAAAAATGTTGGAGATGGTCAATAGGGAGCAAGATAAACAATGGATGATAAAATAATGATAAAATGAAATAACCAGGAAAGTATGATGTTGTACTTACTTGGATTTCATTCCTAAAAGTCTATGTGTGAAGGATGGAGGTGTTGATGATGGGTTTGAAGGCTGCAAGTGATCACCAACTGAAGAAAATCTTCTGCATGGGCTGCATGCACACTCCTCTTTTGCTTGGATAGATCAAAATGTGGTTGGGATGGCTGTGCAAGAGAAGATCCTCAATCTCCTTCCTTGGATGTCAGTTCTTGCTGAATTGGCTCTCTGAAGATGTGTTATCTCTTTGAGATTTCATTTCTTGCTCATCCACTTTTCTCCCAATGTTTTCCAACCTTGAGAATAAGGTTGTTTAGGGGATAAAAGGGGTAACCGATGGTGTCCTGGCTTAACCAGTGATGGTTAGGGAAACCAACGTCGGTCAAGGTCAAGGTGGGATTTTCTAGGTTTACTAAACTTAGGGAGATCCTCCTGATTTCCTCGGATCTTGTGTCATTATCCCATGGATTAGACTGGGAGCTTCTTGTGAGCATGTGGGAATGTGGTTAGAGGGAGTGTAGGCATTGATTTTTAGGGTTTGGGTAAGTCTTAGTTAGTTATGGTAACTTGCTAAGAATAGGTCTTAGGTTGAGTTAGCTTGGTGAGGTGTCTAAGTGAATTGTTTGTGTAGATATTATTTAAATAAGATATTTAAATAATAAATATAGTGAGGATAATGCATTAATTTAATTAAATTAATTAAATTAATATTAGTAGGGTGAAGGGGTCATGGCTAGGTAGATGTAATAAAGGGGGCTTATATGTCGAGGGACGAAGGGGGAGTGTGACCTAATTTTAGTGTCTACATTTTGCCCCTTTTTTGTTGTGTAGCTTGTATTGGTAAGTGATGCTAACAAAAATAAGATGTGGTTGGCCCATGTGAGGGTGAAGGTGATCCCCCTCAAACCAGGAATTGACGAGGCAACAGGCTGAAGCGGTGAGTGGTTTGATAAAAGGTAAATGTGAGGAAAAGGTAAGTGGGTGTAGGGGAAGAGGGTGAAAGGTCTACTCGGGTGATCTAGGTAATGGGTCAGGTCAAAGGTAGCAATAGTCAAACACACACACACGTATAAACTACAGCACACTACTCGGGTTGAAGAGCAGGAAAACTCTACATCGTCTAAGGTCGATAGGTTTATCCAAACAAGGGTGAAGTGAATCCGGTATCCAAGGTATAGGATAAGGTCAGGAAACACAATGTAGGTTAGGTGCAAGAACGTGTAGGTATGTTCCGGTACACCAAAGGTAGGGTCAGGATAAATAGTCACGGTAATAGGCGAGGTAAGGTCATTGGGTCAATCAACACAGGTAATAGTGCCGCAAGGTATAGCAAACACATGAGGTCAAAAGGTCACTAGCAATGGTCCAGGTCCAAATATCAGATGATGGCATGGGTAAGGCCGAGGTAGGGGTAAAATAAGGAGGCTTCAACAATGGATGTGGTGAGGTTGAAGAAGGTGGAGGGCCAGAAGTGAAGGTAAAGTGGTCCAGGTAGGTGTAGGGAAGGCAAAAGAAAGGGGAGGTAAGGAAAAGTAGGTGAATGTGAGGGAAATGAGTATGCAGGGTAACCAACATCGGTCGGTATGAACCGATGATGGTGTAGGGGAACCGACGATGGTTATCTAGGGCATCAGACCGCCTCGGTCAAGGGTTGACCGACGTCGGTCGAGTCGGGTAGGGTATAAAAAGTGGGAAACCCGCGTGTTTAAAATTCATTTGTGCATTGTGAAAAGGAAGAAAAGGACAAGAAGAAAAAAAAAGAGGAAGAGGACAAAAGAGTACGGCATAGAGCTTGAGTTGGCGAGCCACATAGGTGAGATTGATTGAGTGAGAGGTGGGGTCAGGAGATCGAATCAAGCGAGGTGATTGGTGGAGAGAGTTGGAGGTCAGTTGAGGATGGTGGAGGCCGAGAGGGGCTCGAGAGGAGTGGCGGAGGCTAGAGGTTCCACCCCGACGGTGGCAGTGGGATCAGGTAGGAGTTGAACCTTTGTTTTTGATTGTTTGGTTAAATCGGCTAGAATATAGGAAATATGAAAAAAATGGGGGTTTGGGGGAAGAATTTCAAAATGGGAAACATGGAGGGTAATGGGCATGGGGAAGGGTAGGGGGTAGGGTAAAAGGGTAAGGTAGGAACAAATAAGGGTGTAAGGAGGGAGTTGGGTGGGTAGAATGACTAGGAAGGGAAAAAGTAGGGTTGGGAAGTCGGGGCGGGTGGCACACAGTGGATCGACGTCGGTCGACTTGTGGCCGATGTCGGTGGGTAGTGACCGGTACCGGTTACAAGAATAGTGACCGATGCGGTCAAAGGGAGACCGTGGGTGGTCAGGGGATAACCGGGTCGGTTGATGAGAACCGTGCGCGGTGAACCTAAGGGTAAGTGGGGACCAAAAAGTAGGTTAGGTGGGGAAGGGTTAGGTGGGAGGGGAAGGGTTGAGGGTGGTTTTGGGTGAGGTTAGGGAAGATAGGTTTGGGTGGATGGGTTTGGGTAGGTTTGGGTGGGGGTTAGGTTAGATAGGTTCGGGTAGATGGGTTTGGGTAGGTTTGGGTGAGGGTTAGGTTAGATAGGTTTGGGTAGATGGGTTTGGGTAGGTTTGGGTGAGTGACAAGGCCAACGGGATGGGGGTGGGGAAAGAGATTAGGGTGGGATGTGGGGTAAAATAAGGTAAGTTGGGAAGGTGTACTAATACATTGCATTTTGTGGGATGCAGGCCCGAGATGAGTTGTGGATGAGGGCCTGGGTGCCACCCTTATTATTGACAATACGGGCGAGCGTGACACGTAGGTGGAGTGGAAACACATTACAGAGGTGGGGCTGATAGGGGTGAGGCACTACCGGCATGTAGTCCGGGAGGTGAGTCTTATGGTTTCCCTCATCGATAGATGGGACTCGGTGACCAACACCTTCCATTTGCCGATGGGTGAGATGACGATCACCCTGAGGACGTCTACAGGATCCTGCGGTTGCCCATATTGGGGCCCAGTGTATTCCATCTCTTCAGAGGCATCTGAGGAGCTACTGGCACCCCTTTTTGGTGAGGGTGTAGTAGACCTGACATTCCATAGTGCTAGCATGAGCTATGGAGTGATGTATAGAGCTCATCCAGAGGAGATGAGGTTAGTGGTACTCGTGATGGAGGTAGTGTGCTTTGCATTATTACGGATGCAGAGGGGGGAGATTCCCGAGGTCACTGATGGGAGTCCTCCATGACATGATGATACATCGACATGGTTTCGCATGGGCACCTGCATTGCTGACATAGGTGTATAGAGAGCTATGGGCCTACGGGTGACTCGGAGAGGTTCAACATCTTACTTGTCGTCATACTACTACATTGTTGGGCGTATGAGCACATTGTTTGTGTTCACCAGTGGGGATGCCCCAGGTAGATGCATTCCCATGGAGAGTTTTGAGAGTGGGGTACAGGGCGGTGGGTACCGGCCATGGGAGAGGCCCGAGGTGCTAGAGCTACGCATGATGTAGCTTATTACAGGAGGTTATTGAGGGGTTGTCTGGGTGGACATCATTTGGAGGCCATATGTGGGCTTCCCCTCATACAGACAAATGGCCATGGAGCTAGCTGGGCTACAGATACATCATGGATAGAGGGGAGGAGAGTGGGTGAGCATGAGTGGATACCCGTAGAGTGGGTTAGATGCCAGTTTGGATTAGTCCAGGGTGTACCGCCTCCATTCCCACAGTACAGAGAGATGATGTGGAGAGACCTATGTCTCCACCATGACCCATAGTGCTAACTGGATAGGAGGAGCAGCCTAGTAGATACACATATTGATGATGTTGGGGTTGCAGATGGATACAGTAGTGGTGGGCAAGCACAGCTGAGAGCCATACCACCGAGGCCAGGGTAGCTAGACTTAGCCACCATCACAATCTAGAGAGACACCCTACAGGGGCAGGTGGCTACTTTGGTGATGTAGCTTGGGATCATGCAGGGGCAGCTGATAGGTACAGAGGCACAGGTTGCCACATTATAGGCCCAGATAGTGATGTTACAGTAGGCTCAGGCTAGGGGGGTAGGGATAGGTACCTACATAGGTGCGGAGGCAGGGGAGATGGAGATGGAGAGGAGGTAGGTAGGAGATGGAGGGTAGATAGCCACCCTACAGGTGTAGGTGTAGGCTTTATAGGGCCAGTTGGCCACAACACAGGGGTAGGTTACGGGTCTATAGGGCCAGCAGTGACAATGACACAACGAGTTACACATGATTACCCTGCGAGGCCCAGATATAGAGCACACAAGCATAGATTCTAGGGCCGACTCAGTTCTAGTACCAAC
Organism: Taxus wallichiana var. yunnanensis; assembly: GCA_018340775.1. NCBI lineage: Eukaryota > Viridiplantae > Streptophyta > Pinopsida > Cupressales > Taxaceae > Taxus > Taxus wallichiana. Next base: position 818,536,800 of record CM031234.1, on the reverse strand, counting down.
ACAGGGCTCAGTGTAGGTTCAGGGATAGGGTCCCATTGTATACAGTACCCCATGCAGTAGTGGGACCCATGGCACCTCCACAGACAGTGCCCATGGCTAGGTTTAGAGATGCCCTAGGAGAGGCATGGTATTACCAGGATCATTTGTTAGCTTTTGTCAGGCTAGATGTGCCCTCCTATGCCGAGTACAGAGCACAACAGCCTCCAATGAGAGGACTAGATCCCACACTCATAGTGTGGAGAGTACGGAGGCCGGTGAGTCCAGGGATAGGGTCATGGTGAGGCCACTAGTGTGCAGAGGCCAGCCCCAGGTGAGGGGCCATCAGCAGGAGGTGAGGTAGGTGTCGGGCCCCAGACATAGTATGATAGAGGGTTTGGGAGAGACACAGTCATAGGGAGCCTTCCCCGACATCAGATGGGGAGATGATTGACTCGTTATAGACCGGCCTACGTGTGCCGAGTCATTTTTGTATGGATTATATATGAGACCGGCCTGCATGTCAAGAGATTTTGTATTTATGATTTTTTTTTTATTTGTACATGATACCGGCTGCATGAGCCAAAGATATTTTTGTATTGGATAGCGGCTTTGAGCCGATGATGTATGAGAGACACACATGATACCGACTGTGAGCCGAAGATATTTTTGTATTGGATAGCGGCCTACGATGATGATGTATGAGAGACACATGTACTTTTGAGATGAGCATACATTATTGTGATACATAGGTATTTTTATGATGAGATGTGTGAGGTTCAGATGATTATGTGTTGTGATGTGTGTGTTATTTTACTTTCATTATGATATGAATGGATTAGGTGAGTTAGGCATGGCAGAGTCAGTTAGCTTAGGCATGGATCGAGTCAGGTCGGTTTAGGCATGGATCGAGTCAAGTCGGTTTAGGTATGGATCGAGTCGAGTCAAGTTAGTTTAGGCATGGATCGAGTCAGGTTAGTTTAGGCATGGATCGAGTCAGGTCAGTTTAGGCATGGATCGAGTCAGGTCAGTTTAGGCATGATTCATTATGGTTTGCAATGAATGATACTATGGGTCATATGTGAAATGTTGTATAATCTATGCATAGTGATGAGAGAGTGATGGTAGGTGTAATAAATGTATGCTATGGTAAACAACTTGTTATGTATGTGGCTTAATTTCTAATTTTGTTAGAAAATAGGGGAACTAAGTGAAATGTGGGGTAAATGGTGAGTTAGGCATGGTTAATTAATTGTTTAGGGTAGAGAGTGGCCGAGCTAACCCCCAAGGGCCCCATGCCCTCGAGTGTGCCTACCTATAGTCCTGGCGAAAAGGGACCTCAGGCCGATGTAGTTCTCCCATAAGCTAGGGAAGAAGATGAAAATGAGTTGGTAGGTTTGTGGTCATGTTGTGGGTTTGGGTTTAATAGGTGGGGGTAGATGATAGTAAAAATGTGGCAGGTGAGGGTGACTATGGCGAAAAGGGGAGGATGACCCCAAAAGGTAAGCATCGAGGACCAAGTCCTATATAAGGTAATCAAAATGTAAACAAAGATGGTTAAAAGATAAGAGGGGGCAATAAAGCCACCTGATTGGGTAGAATCATACCAAGTAGATCATACCTTGAAAAGGGGTGATGAATACAAGACCCAAAAGGCATTGCATGATTAACTATTCTATGGTGAAAGTAGTCACAGGATCACCAAATGTCAAAATTCCAAGATGTCCCTTGAGGAAATTTAGGAAATGAGAGTGGAAATGGTAAGGTTGGTGAAAAGGTAGTTAATTGTATATGTTTGGAGTGACAGGATTTTGGGCAAGAGGTCCGAGGTCACAATGGGCAAGTCCATGACTAAAAAGTTTTTTTTTGATAGACTGATCGATGCGGGAAGTCTATATGGGATAAATAATATGGTACTCCTTGAGGTCTTCATGAAGTTGATCGATGTGGGAAGCTTCGGTTCTCTCCCTTATATATATATATATATTATTTTTTTTTTAAAGCTTCACATAGTTGTCCTTCGAGGGAGCAGTCTATTTATAGTAGCAATTTTTGGTCGAGAGGAAGATGTCCTTTTGAGGGAGTCATCTTTTTTTTTTTATTAGAAGTTTGACTCAAGGAGTTTTGGTCCCATTGGAGGTCTTAGAAATCATGGACAAGACCAAGGTGAAGGATAGGACTCTTGTTCAAAAGGCAAGGTGGAATGACCATGGGATCTCATCTAAGGGTAGATGAAAAGTATCCATGAGAATCATGCTAGGTGTAGTGTCATAGTACACATATTCAAGAGAAGATAACAAGTGATGGGTACTCACATGATTCTTGTTTAATCGTTAGGGAGGTGTATGGAGTGGATAGCACTCAAGGGATGAGCTTGTTAAGAGACAAAGGGTGAGGTAGGACAACGAGTCAACAATAGAATGGTCAAGGTGCAATGCGTTAAGGGGCTCAGGTTCAGGTTTACCCTCAAGCGAGGATAAACGATAGGCACCCGATCCATAGGTATGAGTTACGATGTATGGTCCAAGCCAATTAGGAGTGAATTTTCCCCATTTACTTTTTTCTGCTTTGGTTACATGTTGATTTTCTTTCAAGACAAGGTCACCGACTTGGAAGGTTCATTCATGCACACATTTGTCATAAGCACGTTTGATACGTTGTTGATAAACTTGAAGGTGATCCAGAGCGTTAAGATGACATTCATCTAATAACTCTAGTTGTGCTAAGTGGTCCTGATGAAAGTCATCATCAGTAAGCATGTCCTGGAGAGAAATGTGAGTGAAGGGATTTGGACTTCGAGAGGTAGAACAACCTCTATACCGTAGACCAGAGAAAAGGGTGTAGCCATAGTGGTAGTGTGAATACTAGTGCGGTATGCCCATAGAGAAAAAGGAATGTGCGTATGCCAATCCTTCCCAATATCGTCAACCACTTTCATGAGAATTTTATTGAGGGTTTTGTTAGTGGATTCGGCTTGGCCATTGGTTTGTGGGTAATAAGGTGAGGAGAAACTAAGCTGAATGCCGAAGGCGTTCACAAAGTTTTTTTCAGTGTTTTGTTTTTGAATTGTTTTCCATTGTCAATGATGAGGTGATGAGGACACCAAAGTGACAAATGATGTGATGGTTAATGAACTCACATATTTTCTCGGCTTTCATGGAGATGAGTGGTATGGCTTCCACCCATTTTGTGTAGTATTCGGTAGCGGTTATGATCCATTGATGGCATTGGGAAGAATGAGGATTGATTTCTCCGACAAGATCCAAACCCCATTGAGAGAAGGGCCAAAGGTCACGAGTGACCTATAAGGCATGACTGGGTGTATGATGAAGGTTGGAATGTTGTTGACATTTCATGCAGGTTTGACATAGTCACAACAATCATGGTTAAGGGTCAGCCAGTAATAGCCTAGGTGAACAATACACTTAGCAACAACGAGGCCACTAAAGTGACCTCCACATATGCCATCATGAACCTCCTTGATGGTATAAGGAATTTCAAAACTTGTGAGGCATCGTAAGAGAATACCATCAAAGCCATGCTTATAGAGGAGTCCCCCAGATAATGAAATGGGAGACCTTCTTAAGGAAGGCACATTGTCCATTATGGGTGAGATCAGGAGGTAAGATGGAGAGGGAAATGTAGTCGAGTATTGTTTATACCAAAGGTCACTCGGGTCAGGGGTGTTAGTTCCGATTGAGTAAACATCATGAGGTAAATAAGAAGGTGAATGGAGGTGTTGTACAATGACAAATATTTTGGAATCGGTAGGGGAAGCGGGTATTTGGGAAGCTAAGCAGGCCATGGTATCTGTGAATTTGTTGGTTGACCATGGGATGGTTTGAAGGGTGTGACGATCAAAGGTGGTCAAAAGTATGTCGACATGTTGTTTATACTTTTGAAGTATCTCATTACGACATTGGTACATACCATTGACTTGGTTTATGACCAATTGTGAATCACCAAAGATGTGGATTGATTTGACATCTAGGGCATATGCGGCCTGGAGACCTAGTACGAGCGCTTCATACTCGAAATATTATTGGTGCATTCAAAGTCTAATTTGAAAGACAAAGGCATGGGTTCTCCATCCAGAGGAATGAGGATAACACCAGCCCCACCCCACACCGACACTTAGAACCATCGAAGAACAATGTCATTTGGTAAGGGGGTTCGTCCAGGGAAAGGGTAGTGATGGATTCATCAGGAAAGTCAAAATTAGAGGGTTGGTCCCTAACAATAGGTGCATCAGCCAGTTGGTCGGTGATAGCCTGCCCTTAATGGACTTTTGGTGAATGAATTCAGGTCAAGATCAGCCAAAGCATAAGCCATCATGCGGCACGCTGATTTTGATAAGGTTTGGCATACATGAAGTGTAAAGGATCAGTGTTGGTCACGACATAGGTTTTGTGGTTGAGTAGGTAATGGCGGAGTTTGGTGGCAATGAAAACTAAGGCTAAGAAAAGCTTTTCTGGATGGTTGTATCGGGTTTCATAGTCCACAAGAGTATGGCTTATGTAATAAACCACCTGCTCCCTGTGTTGTTCATCACGATGAGCGAGCATAGCTCCCAAGGAATGATCGGTAGCTGATATGTATAGGTAAAAAGGTTGATCATCTTTAGGTGGAATGAGTACGGGTGGTTGGAGAAGGTATTGTTTTAGGGCTTCAAAATCTTTGTGACAATCATCATCCCATTGAAAGGAGACATCCTTCCTAAGTAGATGATGAAATGGTTGACACCGATCAGATAATTGTGAAATGAAATGGTGAATGGACTGCAATTTACCTTGCAGGCTACAGAGTTGTTTAAGGTTAGTGGGTGAGGCATTTCCAGAATGGCCTTGACTTTAGTTGGGTCAACTTCTATACCATGGAGGGAAACAATAAATCCCAGGAGTTTTCCTAGAGAACCGCGAAGATGCACTTTTTAGGTTGAAGGAAGACACAATATTGAATGAGGTGGTCAAAGATGGTTTTGAGGATGGCGAGGTGGTCGGCGCGACACTTAGATTTGGCTAAGAGATCATCCACATAATCTTCCAATATGTGATGCATGATATCATGGAAGATGTAAGTCATAACACGCTGATATGTAGCACCAACATTTTTAAGGCCAAAAGGCATGACTCGATAGCAAAAGGTTCCCCAAGGGGTAATGAATGTGGTCTTGTGTTGATCTTCTAGGGGCAAGAAAATTTGGTTATAGCCTGAGAAGCCATCCATGAGTGAGAGCATCTCATGACCAGCGGTTAGGTCAACCAGTTGATCAATACCGGGCAAGGGAAAGTCATCCTTCGGGCAGGTGAGGTTGAGGTCATGAAAGTCCATGCAAATGTGGAGTCCCCTATTTCTTTAGTAATAGGACAATATTAGAAATCCAATGAGGATAATCAATGGGTAAGATGAAGGAAATGGAAAGAAGGCATTGAAGTTCTTCTTTGACAAGAAGAGCAATGCGAGGGTGCATTTTCCTCATCTTTTGTTTGATAGGTTTGGCATCGGGAATGGTTACGATATTGTGGACCACTATGGTGGGGTCAATACTGGGCATGTCTATGTAAGACCAAGTGAAAAGCATGGTTATGATCTCGAGAGAAAAAAGTGATGGCTCCTGTTCAACAGCATCTAAAGATTGTCCTATCTTTAGGATGTGTGGGTCATCCTGAGTATGAATGTTGATTTCGATAGTCGATTCATTCAACATGGTTTGCATCTCAGAGGGTAATGACCGATGAATATATGAGTCTTCTACACCAAGGTAGGTGAGTATGGATTCATCATCCTGACATTGAATGACGTTAATGGTCGGTGTGTCATCATCGATCATCTCAGATACAGAATGGGAGAGTGGAAGGGGCCTCACCTTCACGTTGATAAGTCAAAGGCCCCAAGGAAATGGTGTTTATGAAAAAAAAAGTAGGGGGATAGATTCAGGATCCATCGACTCCATCGGTGAGGGTGGTGATGAAGGTGGAGAAGGGCTAGGGTCCTCAATGAATTCAATACGGGCCTATTTGGTAGAAGGGTCGGGGAAGCCAATACCACTCCAGTCATTATGTTTGTGGGTGGTACATGGAATAATGGTATGGTGACCTTGCTCATAAAATCCAAAACCAAAACCCTTCCACGCACAATGGTGCAGGAAGGTGTGGGTGAAACGACGATTGGTAAGTGATTGGAAGTCCATGGAAAATGGGTGGGGTTGTGATGGTGGTTTAGGTGTGTAGGTGGTAGTATCAAGTCCCCCATAGGTGAGACTAGTACGAAGATGAGGAGGACCATAAAGGAGGTGTTCTCCTATACGGTGATCATAAGGGGTGTTGGTGAAGGCTTCCATACTCATGTGGAGTAAGGAAGGTGTTGACACTATATAGGTGGTATTCCCCCAGAGTGAGGCATTGAAAAACACCTTCCAAGGGATCAGTGGTTGGTATGTGGGTAGCTGGTATGGATGATGTGTCGAGGTCGATGCAGAGGTGGAGTTAATGGATTGGGAAGCTAATGGGTCAGCCATGGAGGTGATAGCAGTGGTAGGAATAGAGGAGGTATGTGCGGTGAAAGCAACGGCTGTACTGGTAGGTGGAGGTGTAGGTGAAGTGGTAGTGGTTGCGGAGGTAGATGGCTTGACAGGTATGAGCACATCATTGGGCCGGTAAAGCATGTTGCATGTTTTGAAAGGTGATGGGTCAGCTGAATGGTATAAGTGTGTCCCTCATGTTCAAACTTTACACATCGATGCAAAGTGGAAGGAACACAACCCATGACATGGATCCAGGGTCTACCAAGCAACAAGTTATATTGGAATTCCCCTCCAAAACATAAAACAATTCTGAATAGTGCGGGGCCCACACGAATGTGAAGGATGATAGTGCCTAGTGTGGAAGTGATGGCATCGTTGAATGAATGCAACATGACCGGATGTTTATGCATGTAATTTTCAGGTATGCGCATTTGAGAAAATGCATGGGATGAAATGATGTTAATGCTAGCACCTCCATCAATCATCACATGGCATACCCATATGTCATCAATGTGGACAGAGATGAAGAGGGCTGGGTCCAGGTCATCATTTTGGTATGGCGTGATCTCCTCCTCTGAGAAGCTGAGGGAGGCCACTTGGTGGACAAGGTGAGGTGAGGATGAAGTGGTAATTTGGTGAGAGAGGCTACATGATGGGGTGTGATAATGGAGGCTACGGGTGTAGGGTCATTGGGTAAAACCTCAATAGATTGAAGAACCTCCATGAGAGCTTGACGATGGGATTCTGAGGTTTGGATGAGGTCATATAAGGACATTTTGAGGGGAGATTGGTGTAATTGTTTGAGCATGGTGTGATGTGTGACACCATTAGAAATGGGGTATGTGGGGCCATGATAGTTATTTTAGGTATGGGTGCAGATGGTATGTTGGGTATAGGATTAGTTGGTGGGTCAGCTACCTTTTCTTTGCCCTTCTGCACGTGTAGTGACGTGTATCATGTTGATTTGAGGGGAGTTGGAAAATGGAGAAGGTGTAGGATGAGTGGTATAACGACATGAAGGGAAAAAACCTACTGGAGGAGAAAATCCCTATGAGGTCAGCTGGGCAACGACATTTGGGTGGTGGCGTGGCAAGTTCTCTGATGTGAACCATGTTAATTTCAAATTTTGGGGGTGGTTCTACGAGCTGTGAGGGTGGAGGTTGTGGTTGTGGAGTGGATAGTGTGGGAATGGGTGTAGGTGAAGCAGGATCCTCATCAAGAAGGTCATCATCATCAAAGTTGGTTTTGGGTGGACACAATTGGATAAGGATGGTTTTCAAGGCCTTGTAGTTCTCCACATCATGCCCTGCACATGATGGTATGCACAAATTTTAGTATCATCAAACCCTTTTGGCTTGGGTTTGAGGGGTCGTAAGGTCGAGTGGTGGTAATGTGATAATAGAAGTCTCGAGGAGGTTGGTTAAAATTTTGGCATAGGACCCTGCTAGTGGATCACAATGGGAAGTGAATGTAGGTTTGGGTGTAGGTGTGGTTGGTTGTCAGGGAATTATTTTTGGAAGAGTAGGAACAGGTCGAGCTATGGGTTTAGGCACCGGTGTGGTTTGAGGTATCGGTCGGGTTCATTTGGGTAGGGGTATAGTAGATGGATGGGTAGGAGGGTGTGGGGTTGTTTTGACTACCTTGTTGTGGGGTAGTGGGGTTTTTTTGGGTTGCACACCTTCTTGGGTAAAGGTGATGTGGGTATACGAGGTCTAGAAGGAAAAGTAGATGGAGGAAGAGGGTGAGTTACCCATGGGGATAATGGGGGTGCTATGAAGGTAGATGACGCAGGTCATGCTTGGGGTGTGAGGGACAATGACTGAAGTGTAGTAGGTAGTGAAGCAATGGCTGAAGGTATCGGAGGTATTGGTGGTAAAGAGACTAGCAGGTGCGGGTATGAGTCATGTTGTGTGCTACAGGTAGGTTAGAGATTTGTGAGGAAGGAATGGGTTGTTGTGTTATTGGGTTATGAATGGGTGAGGGGTGCTTGACCATGTTGGGTAGCTGAGGTCTTAAGGCAGATGGGACAAGTGTGGGTGTGATTGGTGTGGTAGGGGTATGAGGTCGATGAGTTTGTTTCTTTAGTTTGGGTGTTGAGTAGGTGTGGTTTTAATGTTGGAGGATGTAGCTAAATCTAGTTTAATAGGTGGATGAGTAAGGCTGGTGGTCGGGTGACCCCTAAAGTGGTAATAGGTTTAGTGGAGGTAAATATTGTGGGTATGGGTTTGGGTTTAGGCATAGGTCAGGTTATGGGTAAGGGTGTGGTGTGAGTGTTAACAGATATCATGGAAGGGGTTGCGATAACAGTGGTTGTATGTGGTTTGATGGGTGGAAATGTGCTTGGGTAGATAGTGGAGGTGTCATCGAGGGATCTCTGCATTTGTGTTGAGACAGGGAGTAAGAGGCGCCCCCATAATAAAGCCCTATCCACATAATCTAAGTGATCGGCCAATCATGAGAACGGCACATCCATGGGTGGGGTTGGTGAAGACCTAATGGGAATTCCTATAAAATGCATCTTAGAGATGGGGAATTGGCCAACTTCAGCTTCCGTAGGTAAAAGAGCTGAAAGTAGGTCCGTTGGATGTTGGGTGGCTGATGGAGAATGCTCACCAAGAGGCAAAGGTATCTCCACTGGGTCTGTGATGGGTGGAAGAGATGATGGGAGTTCCTCTATGAGTGGAGAAATGGATAGGTACTCTTCTGTGGGTGGAGGAGGTGATGGGTGCTCCTCTACGGGAGGAGAAGATAATAGGTACTCCTCTGTGGGTGGAGGAGGTAATGGGTGCTCCTCTATGGGTGGAGGAGGTATGGTAGGTAAAGGTTCTCTAAGTGGTGAAGCTAGGGGTGAGAGGGGCTCGATGTTAGTGGAAGACTCCTCCATTGGTGATGAAGGAGATGAAAGGTGTTTCTCTGTTGGTGAAGGAATGGTGGAGGTTGATTCAGATGTGGAAGGAGGATTTTGGCTAGGATTTCCTCTATGGAAGGGATGTGAGGTAATTGAGAGGTGACAGGTACCTCGTTAAAGATCACATGAACCTCACGAGTATGGGTATCATGAGTGGATGTCTCACTTGTTTGATTGGATGAAGGGGCATGATTGGGAAATGGTTTTTAAAGATTTGTAGATTTTGGTTGGGGGTGGCGTTGGGATTATCCATAGTCAACTCACCTTTCTCGAGCATTTCTTGGACAATATTCTTAAAAGTGATGTAGTTTCCATCACTATGACCCTTCACTCGGTGATAGTTATAGAAATCTTGTTCCTTATACCATGCGGGCATGGGGTGAGTAGGGTCAAAACCAGTGTGTGGTTTTATGGGTGGAAGGGTGATGGCGCCAACTTTGATAAGATTTTCTAACACGGAAGAGTAAGGTTCCCCAATTGGGGTATATTTTCACTGCTCTTGTCTGAATCGAAAAGCCTAGACAGGTGATAAATTGGATGAGGGTGTAGCCTGATTAGATGGATGTGTTGGGCCGGCCTTGAGTACCACTACATTAGCGGTACCCTTAGCCTTTGAATAATTGGTTGGTGGTTTGGAAGAAGAAGAAGTTTCATTCGACTTGAATGCCAAATTCTTGTTTCGTAATTGGATTTTCTTCTCTTCGATGGCCCGAATCTCTAACTTTCATGCCATAGTGAATGCCTCATCGAATGTTTGGAAAGTTTGGACCTACAAGGTCGGGGAGATATGTCTGCACAAGCTCATGTGAAGAGCTCGATGAGTTCAGTTTGTGGCAATTGGAAGGTAAGTTGGTTGATCAGCCGCAATGAGTGACAAAATCCATGATAGATTCATCCTCATACTGACGTGTGGAATATAGATCGGTCATGGTAACCTTCTTGGCGATATTGATAGAGAAATGATCCAAGAAAGCTTGGGCTACCTGATTGAATGAAAATATAGAGTGTTTAGGTAACCCACTATACCAATCTAGTGCTGCCCAATGAGGGACATGGGAAAAGTTCTCAAAAGTAAGGCATCATCATGAGCAATGAGATAACACCCATGTTTGAATGAGCGCAAGTGTTGTTGTGGGTCTTCCTTACTATTGAAGTGGTTGAATTTAGGCATTTCCCAATGCACAGGGTATGAATGGATAGGAATGGATGGGTGAATAGGCTCATTACAAATCTCATCATAGGTGAGAGTGTTGTGGGAGCTAGAAACCGATGCCTCCAATGTTTGCATCTTGTCCAACATCAATTTAATTAGGTCATTGGTGGGTTGTGATGATTGGATGCCTCCTATAGCGTGAGGAGGTTGGTTTTGGGCATATAATGGGGTGGCATTCCAGTGTATGGGTTGCCATGTAATGTGGTGGAGAAGAAGGTAGTGAAACAGGGGGTACATACCGAGTGAATAATAGATGAAACAGTGGTTGTTGGTAGTATGTATATGGGGGTGGAAGGGTCATGGTAACCCTAGTGGCGATAGGGGCTAATGATTGTGGAATGGGAAGAACTACGCTCTGAAATGGGGTAGGGGTCACCGACACTGGAGGTGGTAATGTAGCTACAGGTATGTATGAGATAGTAGGGGTGGATGAGGTTGTGTGTGGGGTAGTCATCGAGGGTATGGTGGATGTGATGGGTACCAAAGAGGTAATAGATGTGGCAATCATAGCGGGTATAGAACCTAACTATGAAATGACTAGGGGTAAGATGGATGCGGGTAGCATGGAGCCCGATGGGGCCTGATGCGGAAGTGGGTGTGAGAGTCGGGGGATAGATACGGGCATGTCATATATCAACTGACCCGAGGCATCTCGAGTGGATGAGTGGGAGAGGTAAAACTGCAAGGTGGGGTTCTGGTCAAGGAGTCATGTGAACTCCTCATCTCCGATAGTAATGATAGTAGTAGGTGGATGGGGTCCATGGCTGGTGATAAGATAGAAGGTGGTGAAGGGCTAGGTGGGAGTGGTTGGCAACTGGCATGTGGAACACGAGGGTGTTTTCTTGTCTTCAGGTCAGCACCATGTGAACCAGTATTGATCAGGTAGGGTTGCTTCTCTGAAACTGACACAGAGAACAACAGAACAAGTGAATCTGGGGATAAAAAAAAATGGATGAAGTAACAAATGATGGGTGGAATATGAAATAGGCTAACCAATGTTGGTTAGGGAAAACCGATGATGGTTAGGGGTAACCACTACTCGGGCACTGTAGAAAATGGACAGTGAGTAAACCGCGAGGTAGAAGGCAAGATCTGACAAGAATGCCAAATCTAGGGGATGTGTAAAATGTCAATGTAAAAAGTGACAGTGACAGAGACTATGGAAAGTGAAGGAAAGTGAAGTGAAAATGTCCTTTTGAGTAGGTTAGCAAAAGGACCTAGAACCGACGCCGGTTGGGTATAACCGATGGTGGTCAAAGGTAACCGATGATGGTTACTTGTGAAATTGAGATAGTGATGAAAGAAAGTGGTTGTGAATTAAAATTTGGTGTGGAATCAAACCCAAAATTCTAGGAATGATGGTGATATGGCCCAGGCACACTCAGGTGAAGCTAGAATACACCAGCTATGATGAGGAGCGTGCCAGGATGAACAAATAAAAAGTGATGAACGTGTTCTTTCACCTCAAAATGCAAGCCAAGAAAAACACTAAGAAAATGTGATCCTAAGAGTGCCTTTTTCTATTATGTTCATGTAGCTTATGCTATTTTAGGGACTAACACATGAATTGTGAAATAGAGTTTTTGGTGAGGATGGCTTCCTACAAAGAAGGAGATCTAAAAGGTGAGGTTTCAGGTATGTTATGGTGGGGGTGGGCTTTGCTCTGAAGTATGACTCGACAGAGCAGTGAGCTGGGTGCCCACTGTGTCGTGATCATGTGATCACCTACAACTTCTTCCAGGTAAGATGTTGTTTAAGAATGTATGTATTTTGAAATTTTGTGTGGTTTGGCAAGACTCAGAGAAAGAGGAAAAGATAGAAGTGCTTTTCTACGATTCGTTTGTCAACCATCAGCTGGTCATGACCTCCAACGATATAGGTTTCCCTCAATTAATGTGAGCTAATGAGCTAAATCAGAATGCAATGCACTTGTTTTAAACCCAAATCGAAAGTATGATATTCGATGACAAAAATAGATGAATAGGAAGAGGGATGCTCTTTCACTAAAATGCAGAAAACATGAAGAGATGATTCTTTTTAAGTACACCAAAAGAAAAGTTTCCTTTAGAGAAAATAGAAAGAAGGAGTGGATTACCAGGGAAGAAAATTAATGTGTACACTTTTTAGAAGGGAAAAAAACACACAAATTTCTCCTAGGAATGAATGAAATGCAAGGAACCCTGGATGGGTCCCACCGGCATGCCAAAATGTTTCACCTTTTTCTTAGATTGTTTCTTTGAATTGTTGATGAAACAAATAGGGTAACGGGCATAGGAGGAATACCTATTCAAATGTCGGTTGATGGGTTGTTGCATGCACGTATGACTTTTGAATCCACAGCTGACCGTGAGAGCTTCCTTTTGGCTAGGAGGAACTACCTGTAATGAAAGCAAGACCACCAAAAGAATTAAACAATATGGGCAGTGAACTACCTAGCGTGAGCTAGATCCTGGGAAGCATGATACTTCCTAGATGGTCATCACCCACTGCTTTTTTAAACAAATTAATGCTGAAAACAAGGTAAATCCTATTGTTATTTTGAAATGATTTAGGTATCTCACTTAAAAACACAATAAGAAAATAGATCTAATCTAACAAGCTAAGCTAGAATAGAATCCACGGGTCAAATGGTTGGTTTTGGGTTCTGCAGGTCTGATAAAGGTCTCGGGTAGGTCACAAGTGAGTGAGGGTGAGGTAAAATTAGGTGGATAGGTCTCTATTTAAGGTTGTGTGGGAAAACACAGAGAGACCGGCGTCGGTCGAGGTGACCAATCATGGTTAGGTATAACTGCGCTAGCCATTCTTGTGAGATCTGGAAACATCACAGAATGGGTTTTGGTCTCCTTTGTGATTGCACAAAGGATTTGGTTGGTCGGGACAAGGTATTGGGTGACTGGAATAGGTTTTTGTGAGGTTTTGATGGGTCTATGGAGGTAAAAATGTTGGAGATGGTCAATAGGGAGCAAGATAAACAATGGATGATAAAATAATGATAAAATGAAATAACCAGGAAAGTATGATGTTGTACTTACTTGGATTTCATTCTGAAAGTCTATGTGTGAAGGATGGAGGTGTTGATGATGGGTTTGAAGGCTGCAAGTGATCACCAACTGAAGAAAATATTCTGCATGGGCTGCATGCACACTCCTCTTTGCTTGGATAGATCAAAATGTGGCTGGGATGGTTATGCAGAGAAGATCCTCAATCTCCTTCCTTGGATGTCAGTTCTTGCTGGAATTGGCTCTCTGAAGATGCGTTATCTCTTTGAGATTTCATTCTTGCTCTCATCCACTTTTTCTCCCAATGTTTTCCAACCTTGAGAATAAGGTTGTTTAGGGATAAAAGGGGTAACCGATGGTGGTCCGGCTTAACCGGCGATGGTTAGGGGAAACCGATGTCGGTCAAGGTGGGATTTTCTAGGTTTACTAAACTTAGGGAGATCCTCCTGATTTCCTCGGATCTTGTGTCGTTATCCCATGGATTAGACTAGGAGCTTCTTGTGAGCATGCAAGAATGTGGTTAGAGGGAGTGTAGGCATTGATTTTTAGGGTTTGGGTAAGTCTTAGTTAGTTATGGTAACTTGCTAAGAATAGGTCTTAGGTTGAGTTAGCTTGGTGAGGTGTCTAAGTGAATCTTGTGAGTGTAGATATAATTTAAATAAGATATTTAAATATAAATAGATATTATTTAAATTTGATGAGAGACTACTTCCTCCGAAGGCCTAAAAAGGCCATTTTTGGCCATTTGTAGCTAATTGAACACCCTTCGAAGTTTTTAGAGAAAATATAAAGCATCTAAGGGTGATTTTAGAGAGAATTGAAGATGTCTAAGTAAATTTAGGAAATTTTAGGAAAAAAATCTCATTTAGGAGAAATCTTTTTAAGATCGAATTTTCAGGTGTAGGGAATGAAAGCTAAAACGGTAAAAGCTAACTTCTCTGGATGATTCCAAGAGTTTTGGAAAGATTTAGGATGAAAAAATAGGAATTGAAAGGATATTAGAATACTATATAAGGTGGAATAATCAACATTGATTCAAGGCTTAAATATTTCTTTAGGTACTACAAAACTCTTTAGTTGCCCCTCTAAGTTCAAAATGAAATAAGACCTAAATTTTGAGTTATAGGAAAAATTATATTTTTATAATAGTTTCATTGATCGTAAAATGTGATTTTTAGTGTTTTAGTAAAGTGTGGAGGTTAATAACATATAACTCAAACTCAAATTTCATTCAAGGATTCATCCCTATATTGGAGGAGGAAAACCATTTCCTTGAGGAGAAACTTAAGAAAAATGGTCTCCATGTATCATAAGCATGCTTACATATAGGTTTCATCTTGGTCAATAAATTTAATTGTGAAGGATTCATAATATTTAAAGGTGAAATGTGGGCTTAAGGAGTGAATTTATTATCATCATATCTTTACTCTGTATTGTACCCAAATCTCTCCTAAGAACAAGTGAAAATGAGATAATCATGCCACTAGGTATCCAAGACCATCATGTGTGAAGTATTAAGGCATCATCTATCTCCATAAGATACATATGATAATCTTGAATTTTATTCCATGAAAGGATGATCTTTATATGGAGCACCATATTTCTAAGAATGAGCAATCATCTAAGTTCACTTGATGCAATTCACTTGGTACTATTCGTAAAAACTCATTCAACACCTAGTAGTGTGATCAAACCTTAAGGAGGAGGCACATTACAATCACCTCATTTTTTCCATAGGACAGGAATCCCATTCAAGGAGAAATCCTCTATCTATAAAGTGAGGATCTCATTTTAGTAAGAAGTACAAAAGCATCATAGAGCTAATTTGTGGTCATTAAAGTGAATTATGGACCAAATTTAAAAATTGGTACCAATTCAAGCAGTGGTAGGGCCAAAATCTAATCTAAAAGGTCAAAAACCTACAAAATGACTATATGTTTTCCTAAAACAAAGTCTGGATACAATAAATATGGCACTCAAAGTTTTAGGTCATTACTGAAATTCTGAAAATGAGTAAGTATTGACCATATTAGATTTTGAAAAACTATCTTCTATATTATAATTGTTAAAGCTAAGGGACCACTTCCATCAGGTGTAGAGTGACCATAACTTCTGATATTTACTAAAATAAATTTAAATTATATTATCATACTTAACATTTGTTTAGTAAATATGGCTCCTTTAGTCCTCCTAAACTTTATATAGCTCAAAACATGTACATGTTTCATAGCAATAAAAAACATGTATGCATTATAACGCATATGCATTTTAGATTCATGAATTACTGAGCATAATAAAACATTTCAAGATCACATTATTTCAAAATGCGTATGTGTTTTCCCATTTTCACTTTTTGGTCAACTTTTTGGCTGCCATATTGGTGCACTTACCCACTTGTGCTTATACAAGTGAATCCAAAGTCTCACCACTACTAACACCTCTCGAGTTTGATCTAAATGCTAAGAAACATGATATTCTACCTAATATCCTCAATCACCAGTTGATCAACCTACCACTTACTCAATACTACCCTCCTTATTGGCTTGCACAATTCAAATGTCACCCATTTTGTAATTATCATAGATTAATCGACATCATGAAAATGATTGCTATGGTTTAAAACAAAGAATTAGGCACCTTGTGCATCAATATTTTATTTCATTTTCTACATAACATTCTTCTACATGATCATCTCTAATTACTAAAACCCAATGCACTCTCGAGATATGATCCCACAATGTCTAATGAGCATCATGCCATAATTACTAAAGTTCTTTCTCCGGTAAGTTAAGATCCACCTATCCAAAATAGTACCATATCACCTTTAAAATTAATTCATCACCTCCTCCTTTCAAGTCATCTACAACATTACCAATCCTATCTCTACCCCATAGGGACACACTAGGTAAAATAAGGCCCTTCTCCAACAACGCCTCTAGCTGAATCTTGAGCTCATGAATCTCTGGAGTCATTATCCGATAAGGTTCCCTAGAATTTGGTGTTGATATTGGCAATAGGTATATGGTGAAATCCACCTCTTTATAGGGCAAGAACTCGAGAAGCTCACCTAGAAATACATCTGTAAACTCCCTCAATATTGCATGTTCATCAAGAGGTGAATACTATGAAGTACTCTCTGATCGATCAATGATAGTAATCACAACTAACAACCATTGTGCATGCTCCACTTGAGTTACTTACCCGAGATCATACATAGAGAAAGGCATCCGAATCCACGAAAATAGAAACCGATTTCCCAAGGTCATCCTAACACATAATGATTTTCCCTCTACAAAGATAATTTGGCCTAATGAGACTCAAGTCAATCCATGCCCAGAAAAACCTCGTAGGAACCTAAAGGTAACTTTCAAAGGTCCAAGGTAGTGGATAATACTCCCAAATCAAGTATACAACTCTCCACATATATCTCCACTACAACTTTGGCACCATAGGACAACTCACTGCCAACTATCTAGATGCCTAGCCACCACTAGCCCACACTGTTCCAATATAGAAGGTGATATAAATGAATATGGTGCACTTGAACCAAAATGAATTGAGACAAAAATACCCCGATAATACCTTTCATCTCAATAATCATGGCCTAATGCTCATCCCGGTGGTTATCTATGTTGTATACACCCAATGGGTGCATCCCATGTCTACCACAGCATGTCTGATTAGAGATAGAGCTCTATGTCTATCAATGGTGGCTAGTTTGTGTGGACACATATGCACATAGTGATCACAAGACCCACAAATGAATCATCCTACCGAACCTCTGTCTAAGAAGTGGTCCCTCTTATATCTTGATGCATTGAACTTGTTGGTCTAACCCTCATAGATTGTTGAGTACAAGATAGTTATACCTATTGGGTACCCTACCTCCTTTCTCTACCCCCACCAAATCCTCCTTGAACTCCTCCTTTCTGCATGCTCTATGTCTACATAGTCCTCTCTGGGCTTAGTGAGCATGGCTGCTTATGAGTACTATTTTTGTGCTTTGTGGAGGTCTTAAAACTAATTGTGGAGGCCTGAATCCTCCTCTAAAGGGTGTGTTGTAATACCCATAACCTTTGATCTTGAAATGATGACATCTTCTCCTAATACTTACCCTTATTCATGTCACTATGCTCTTGGGCCTTGTTCTTGTTCTCTTCACTAGGTAGGCCTTCTCTACGTCCTTTTTAAGAGTTGAAGGAGATAATATCTTGATGGCCCCGATATATCTGCAGATAGTCCTCAAATGAACCTATTGACTTGTAATTTCTTGTCATGTAGATATTCCATGTACTCTGCAAAAATCTAGAAATCAACTCTCATACTATGTAATCATGTCTCGAACCCTTTCGTAGGTCATGGAACTCATCAATCCTCTTCTAAAAAAAATATTTAGACATATAATGAGCTCTAAAGTGCTCCTCGAGTAGATCCTAAGTCACCGTGTCTCTATACAAGTGGATATTTCACTTCTCATTCCTACACTAGATGCATACTACGTCATCGTGGAGGAGTTGTATAAACAAACCTAGCCTTGACATTGCTCTCATATGATTGAAATCCAAAGAAACTATTGAGGATAAGGATCCATGACTCAGCCCCAAATCCATCTGATGTGTCCACTATAAGTAGGTGAATGTAGATGAAGGAGATCCCTAATCACACTCCTTATGTCACAATAATGACACTCGATGTCTAATCATCCTCTCAACTGATGAATGTAGTTGTCCCTCTTGAAATGGTCCCTCAAATTTGTG
Source organism: Taxus wallichiana var. yunnanensis (assembly GCA_018340775.1). Classification (NCBI taxonomy): domain Eukaryota; kingdom Viridiplantae; phylum Streptophyta; class Pinopsida; order Cupressales; family Taxaceae; genus Taxus; species Taxus wallichiana. The sequence continues at coordinate 818,518,424 of CM031234.1, read as the reverse complement.
AGAGTGGCTGCAACGACGCATGCGAGGACACTATCTCACGGTGAACGAAAGGGCTACGAGACCTCTCCCATATCTAAGTGTCATGTTGATGTGAGCTCAGTGTGCTCCCTCATTTAGCAGTGTATCCTCTCCCTTACTAACATCCTCCTCTTTCGAATGATGCTCCACTGAAATATGTTGTGTCACAACACCCATCAACTACTTAATCATCTATAATATTTGTGGTCCAAAGTTGGGGGCACGCGTCTTAGTGTAGGTGACCTACGTCCCAAGTCCTCGATAGATCAAAATCTCATACCTTGTGTAAGCGACATCTTGTATGCGCATGAAGAGGGTTGGTTACAAGTCTATGTAAGGTAGCAGAAACAATTTAAATTGTTTTCTTTTATTGATTAATATACATTAATCAATTTTAAAATTTAACCCAAAGTTTTGTCTATTGTGCGAACTTGTGCTCTAAAAAATAATGTAGTGCCCCAAGTTTAAGGCACTAGAAAACAACTTAAAACTTCTAAAACCCTATCTAATTTTTTTGAAACATAATTAAATTATTTTATCCTATTCACCTAATGTTGTTTGGATTTAACATCCCTTTGAATCCATAATAATTTTAGTTGATTTATTTATAAGGCCAAAGCAATATTTAATATTTATTTAGTGCATTAGTGAATAAAAATGTCACTTTATTTAAATATCCCCTAAGCAATTAAGTGCACCCATTTTAAATTATAACCTTAAGTTATTTTCCACATAACTTAAATAAGGTACTTTATTTTAAAACTTCCCTAAGGCCACCCACCTAATATTTTTACCTCATGTAATAACTTACTCACACCCATTTATTAATTTCACCCCATCCCACTTAAATCCCACAACTATTAAAGTAAGAGGGTAAACTCTCAACCCTAGGATTAAAATAATGTGGGCCATTAGATTTTAGATTTTTCAAAAACCCTAGATTTCTTATCTTATGTTTTCTTTTCTCTTTCTTTATAGAGAGGCCATGGATGCCATGAATATGAGAATTTTTTTGTTTCTTTAATTTTTTTAGTAGGTTATTAGATCAATGGGGGTTTCTCTTTTTTTGTTTAAATGCATGAAATACCCCATCTATATATATATATATATATATATATATATATATATATATATATATATATATATATATATACGGGGGAGGATCTCGAGCCCCAAATGGGTTTGTAGTTGGGTGTGTTGAGAGGTCCATGACTAAAATTTTGGGTACCATACAATGCATAGGGGAGGCATAAGGGGTGTGTTTGGAAGGTAAAATGGTGCTAGGTTGGGTAATGGGGGAGGTGGCCATGATGGTGGAGGTAAATTCCACCACCATGCTAGAGCAAGAGGGGGGCATAGGGGTTTGGATATCCCCCACATACTAAGGTTTCCACAACACTTATTCTTATCTTTTTTTATACATAAAAATACTTTTATATATAGATATATAGATATACATATACATATATTTATAATTGGTTTCCACTTTATCACATTAAAATAATTTTCAGTTTGGTAAACAAGGTGTTATCCCATTTTCCTCCGGGTAAAATCGATCAAACACAACCCCGCACAAGAGAAAATCAAAGGGTCGCTCAGGTCATGGAAGATCACAAATCAAATCAAACATCCAAGGGGGCCAGGTGAGCTCGAATTCGGGAAGAACAGGGTTGGAAAATGGAGCCGAATAATGACCCGAGGATATCGAGCTCAAAAGGAGAAAACGGTGTCTAAAGAGATCGAGTGCATAGAAGAAAAATGGAAGTGGAAGGTAGAGCTAAATTGGGCCCAAATCAGCTAAGCATACATAGCCTATGGAGACCTCCATGTGTCCAAATGACACTTCTTCAAAGGGGAGATCCAAAAGTGGGTTCTCAAATGAGCGCCAACCCTCCACGTGGTCAAGACCAAAATGGGGGTAAGAAACGGCCCTAAATCAACTATGGAAGATTCGGGAAGAGGCATCCACATGTTTCTTTGGTGCAATCTCAAAAATGTGATCCAAAAGATAGTCCTCAAGTGAGTGCAAAGTTTCCACGTGTCCTGGTCAAAGACGGGTCCCATCGGCCATTGAAAAGTCATGGGTGGTGGAAGCCTCCATGCGTCGACTTGGCATGCTTTCAAGGATCGAATATAGAGCGCCTCCCCAAACAAGTGCCAACTCACCACGTGTCCCAGTCTAAAGGGGACAAGTCGGTCATAAAATCGGTTAAGTATAAAGAGCCGAGAAGCCTCCACATGTTAGCTTGGCATAATTTCAAAGGGCGGCTCAAAGGAAGTTTTCAAACAAGTGCCAACCTGACACATGGCCGAGTCTAAAAAGGTAACAATGGGCATTGAAAATTCCAAAGGCCCACAGAGAATTCAACGTGTCGTATCCGCACAATTTCAAGAGTGAAGTCTGGGGGTAGTTTCCAAACATACGCGAGGCCTCTATCTGTTTCGGGTCGACATATGGCCCTACCAAAAAAAAGACTTAGCCAAAACATAAGGAAAAAGAGGAAAGCTGTGGAGGGTGCCATGTGTCTCTTGGCGCGAAATCCGAAAACAAAATCAAGCGCCAAACCAAAATGCATGCGAGATCTACATGTATTCATGCTTGAAGTCAAAGTGGGAAGGAGGGTCATGGAGGTAATTCAAACTTTTTGGATCGAAAGGCATAAAGTATAAAAATGAGCCGCACCTCTACTAACACCCAAGGAGCCACATGTCAGGCCTAAATCACATGCAAGTTGGTGGGGCATGGGGAGAACTTTTTTCCCAAATGGAGAATGTAGACCGCGGGCCCAAGATGTTTTTGACAAAATAAATTGCGGGGTTGCATGGGACATTTTTTTACTTTTTATATTTTTGGTTCCAAGGGCGCAAAGGTGAATTTTGGGCCCACGTACCCGCTTTGCTAACTGGTTTTCTCCATTTTTGTATGAATCTAACTCAAACATTCAAATGGACATATCTTTCAACCTAGTGCCTAAAATCCAACAAATTTGGCACCATTGGAAATGTCTTGACCTCATCTATGCCATGGAAACCTAAAAATTTAATTTTGATGAAGTTAGGTGGGTGAAAATTGAGAAAATGTCTTCATTCCATTAATATGTAATCTGATTACTCCAACAACCAGATCATATTTGATTTGATCCATCATTCTTCCTTCTTGACATGCTTTGAACATACATGGAGTGGCGGACTCGATAGATTGTTGGCGGATTCGCGGTGGCATTGATCGGCTGGTAGCTGACCTCCAAATCAGGTTTCCCACCTCTTTTCTCCTTCTCTCTTTACTACATCTATAAAGGAAAGAGCTTGGCTCATTATAAAGGGTTGGACATTTATGTTTTGTACCCTCCCTTCTTCCCTTGGCTACAAGTGAATTTGCGAGTTTTCCAAACCTCCCATTCAAGTTGTAATAAAAAGTTTTGCCTCTTGGCTCTTTGTAATGTATCTTTGTATCAACTCTAGAACAATAATATATGTCTGTGGATGACTCTTAATCCTCTCATGTGTTAATTGTTGTCTTCTGATCTCTCATTACAGTTTGGTTATTTGTGCATGGTGGTTGTATTGCATATCTATGGTCTATGTTAAATTGCAAAATGGGTGTTTAACATTCCTTTGGTGCATCACCTTGCTAGCTTAGGTTTATTTTCTTACATCTTCTTAACCTTGTCTCCTTGGTAAGATAGAGTAGGTTTTAGACTAGATCCTCTACAATTTATTTGTGTGCACCTGAACGGAAGAATAATAAACGAGATTCATTTGGAGATCTTTCTCAATTTAAAAGTCCCACACTTTGAGAGATGCTCTATGTTATGCAGTCACATGAAGAGTCTAAACCCTCCAAGTTGCGAACATTCGAAGTGCTGTGATTTTGCACTAATAGTTTTGGCACACCCAGTGGGACCAAGAGGTCTCCATTTTTATTGCAGCAAGAGTGTTGTGCACTTGTTCTCGCTTTTCAGATTTTAATAAGCTTTAAAATTGCACATCCGAAGACTCCAAAAGAGGTAGAGTCCACTAGTTTCAGCAGCCCAGATTGGAAGATTCATGAGAAGAATAAAAATAAGGTCAAGAGCTAGAGAAGAGGGGCTATTTTCTACTTACATATATCCCCGGATAGAGTATGGAGGGGGAGAAGAACCAAGAGGTCTCTATCTCCACCAAGCGGGACATTGTCAACACCTCCACCTAGTAGGCCTTTCTTTCAATCAATTAGAGTTCTTTGACCAATCAGGATGGCACAACCCAATCCCTATGTCAACATCACTAGCAGTAGCCCATTGGATTTCAATGCACATAATCCGATTCGGTTGCAACATTTAAGACTATTCCATATTTCACTAGAGAGAACAAGTCTACTCCTGGTTACCACATTCAAGACATTACAAATGTTTGCGCAATTCATGAGATTGTTTAGATGGACGTTGCTATTAAGTTATTGGCATCCTCTTTTAAAGGTAAACCTTTGTAATGGTTTAGGAGTCTAACAATAGGGTCTATCCATAATTGGGACCATCTATGCACGTCTCTCCACAATTAGTTTGGAGAGAAGGGAGATAATTTTTCCTTGTTGGAATAGTTGATGACCATCAAAAGGGATTCTAATGAGCAGTTGGCGGACTTCAACTTCAGATTCCAGTAGACATGGGATAGGATTCTGGTGTTCATAAGACCAACAGATGAAGGTGTCTTTCTATACTTCCTTCGAGCTTTAAATTCTAATATTGCCTTAATGATTCAATGCATGGAAGGTACAACCTTACATGCAGCCTATAACATTTCCATTAGAGCTGAAAAATGTTTAATTCAAGCTGGTAAACTTGCACCTAGGCAACCTATGCCCCTATATCAAGAATTAGGAGTCAAAGCACTAGTCATACACCCACATTAGCTCCCATACACACTCCAAGGAATCAGAGTTAAGCTGAAGCCTCCACCTCATCTTCTAGCACTTCAAAGATCTACAAGAGGTTATGAAATAGCTACAGAACTTGGGGAATGAGCTAGTGACTATCAAGAGGCAACAAGCTCGAGTTCTAGGCCATATCAGCCTCAAACTTAGTATCATGCTAGAACCCCATATCAACAAAATAGACAACTAGCTCAAGTAAATCAAAACCAAAATAGAGGATAATCTCCTACTAATAAACCATTCCAACCTTATAATCCTAATGTTGCATCTACATATATAGCCTCGTACCATTATAAAATAACATGGCTCAGGGAATATGATTGGTGTTCCCATGCAATCAGCCCCATAACCAATTGATGTGTTTCAATGGTGCTTTGAACCAAGATCTCATAGTGACAACAAATGGTGTGGAACAAGAGTCTAGTCAAGGGGAAAACTAGCAACAAGAAGCTCAACAAGAGACACCTCCAAATGGGACCATGCTAGTTAAATGGTAGACCTCTTTTGAAAGTTGAAAATTTTGAAAATTTTGAGTTGGCACCCTTCAGGAATGTTTTAGTGAAGAAGAAATTTGAAGAGATAGTGAAAATGCATTTATTGGGGTCATTTTAGTGACTTGCGGGTTTGTCGACATTTTTGTCCCTCATGTCCCAAGTACTGGTGGGCCTTTTGTTCGCCGATCGGTGATTTCCCCACAAGTCCTTGTTTGTCGGCTTTATCGGAACTTTTTCAGCCCATTTGTCCCAAGTTCTCCCAGACTTTCTTTTCCCCAATTCGCCCTCCTCATCACCGCATCGGGTTTTTCATGCTTTTTCCCATCATCCCAAGTGAGTTTGGGCTTTCTATTCCCCGATTCCTAGATCACCCCATCACATCGCGAATCACGTCTTCGTGTCCTTCATGTTTTTGTGTCCCTAGACCTCCCATGCTCATTTGGCCCACATTCCCCACATCGTCCGGTTCGGTTTCGCTCTCATGTCCCAAATGTACCAAGGACCGTATCTGGGGCCAATTTTTCCACTTTTCCATTTCACCTTTTTGAGTCGGTGCAAGGTGTATTTAATGCGCATTTATGATCTTCTCTCTCTAAATGGCTATTTAAAGGGACTACCACCTATGCATTTGTCACATTGCTTGCTTGTTTTTTTTCCCGCATTCTTGCAATTGAGTCATTTGTTCATCTTCTGTATCCCTTTGCATTTTCATCACGAATCTGTTCTTTGAAGGTCATGTTCCTCTGTGCATTGTAAAAATGAAGATCAAGTTTCAAGGGCACAGAACATCTGTCACCTCTAGAGACCTCTGTACCTAATATTGGGGATAGTGAAGTTTGACACTTGGACTTTGATGATTTCTAGGGCAGGTTAACATGTGACAACCCTGCTCCCATGGCCCAAATGATTAATGACAATGGAATTGCATATGCTTCTGCTAGTTTTCCCATCTCTGTGTAATGTGTCGACACCGTGCTCACCTGCGGGGCTCATTTCAATCCAGATACCAAGGAGGTTGTTAATGTACATGGAGAATTGATTGCCAAACTGGATGCCGCCACCATTTCTACTACCCTATGCATTCTTAAGAGACAGAAGACTCCATTGTTCTTACTCTTGCTCAAGCTCAGACCCTATTTGATCAAGACAACAAAAAATACAAGGCACGAGTAGCAAAGTCATGGTTGAAGTGCCCTAAGAAGGGAGCGTCCCGACTCTCCAAAGCATTATTCAGGGTTGATTTCAATGAGGAGACTATCATATTTCATCATCTTGCTCACTCGTATTATGGGAATGCCCTCCACCAATGACTTTCATTTTGGATGTGCCCATTTATAAACATCATCTCGAGGGTAAGCAAAACATAAATTGGGCTGAGATTATCTGTATGAACCTGACTGAGCAATTGTCAAATGTTCAACAAACTAAGAAGTTCTACATGACTTCTTATCTCATGTACACCCTAGCAACATCTCGGGAGTGGTTTGGTTTCACTTACATGGAGGGCAAGAAGGATGAGCCCATCTACTCATATTGCCCTCAATTTACCCTCAAGACCAGCAATCACAATTTCAGAAGGGTAAATGATGCTTTCACCATGTACATTGTGAGACTCTTGGAGGGTGACATAGCCAGAAGATTTTCTGATGAGGCTATGGCTTTGATAGCCAAGTATGGGGCTTTCTTCATCCAGTTCAGAAAATTCTCATACATCAGATTGGCTTGTTTTGAAAGCACACCACTCAAGCTCCCCATGTTTTGCAATGATAAAATGGCTTTGGTCGAGGTGTGCGGTAGCTAGATAAACTTCACAGAACCTGCACGAGATAAGAAGATCACTGGTCTTCATTTCCCTATCTCCTTGGGAATTATACCTATAAAACAACTCTAGATGCCCAAAACATAGAAAGGGCTATTGCTCCTCTCACTATCCATTTCTTCAGACCCAGGACTTGTTTTGATCTAAAGAAATTCATTGATCAAAACCTCATAATAACTTATCATCATAAACCAGACACTGAGGATTACTGGGCTGATTGTGCTAATGATTTTGAAGCCAGGAGGAGGCATTTTGGTAGACTCTCTCTGCAAAAAATTATAGATCTCAATCTCTACCAAGTTCTTAAAGGGCTTAAGGATGATGATGAGGACTTTAATCCTTTGAATATGAAAGATCAATCAAACACACTCCTTTAGAAACCCTTGGATTGGTATGTGAAGGAGAGAGATGATTTGGGTGAGATAATTGCCCCTGTTATTGTCAGAACTAAGGTTTGGTTCGATAGGAAAGTTCATGAGTTCAAGAGGAACCAGGGTAGATCTTCTTCAAGAGAAACTTCCACACCTAGGAAGGAAGTACATACACCTAGTACTTGAGGTACTTGAGCAAACTCCTCTTCTTCTTCAATGAAAGAGCCTGAATTTGTCTACTCCTTCCTCCACTCAAGTGTATCAGAAGAAGGTTAAAGAGGTTAAACAAGAACCAATTGAGGAAGAAACTCTTCTGGAGCGGTCAGAATTTCCTTCAGGGCCGAGAGAACATTATTGTTCTAAGTGAAAGTGATGATGATGAATGCAAGATCTAGAAGAAACTCTGAAATCACTGTTGAAGAAGAAAGGAAGTTCCAAGGACTGAACCTCCTAGTTTAACAGACTCCTCTACAAAGGAAGTTCTGAGGTTCCATTCACTTCCCCACTGGAGGCAACAATAGTGTTAATACTTTGAGTGCCATGAGTTCACTTGCTCTTGGGCCTCTTGCTCCTCCTTCTTCTTCTTCTACCTTTTCATGGGTGTAGCCCTTAGTTGACAAGCAAGAAAAGGAAATCTTCTTCTCATTTAACAAGGCCTGATTTTGATGTTGTAGCAGCTCTGCTAGGTACTACCCCTCCTCCTCCAAAAAAAGAAAAAGATTACTTCAAGATTGGTAACTGATGCTCAGGGCTAGCAGTTCTGGAGGTTGTAAAGCCCAAGGTTGATAAAGAAGAAAAGATCTTTTGGTCTCTAATTTGGAGCTTTCCAGGATCCCAATGGGAGAATCCACTCCTGAGAGTGAAGTTCATAACCTTCAGGAAACAGTAACTAAGGTTATTGAATGAGTGGAGAAAGGCAAACAAACCATAGAGCAGTTGGAAGAACAGAATCAAGTTCTTTCCAACTTTATCAAATCATTGTTAGCCAAGGATAAAGTTTTGGATCCAACCCCACTGGCCGCTCTCCCACCTCCCATGATTCTCAGCCAGGATGAAGTTCAAAGCATCAAAGACATACACAAGTATTCAACTTATGGAAGGCTATGGAAGCCATGGTGGATGATATGACTATAGCAGGTTTGAACTTCATTGTGGAGGCCTTCAAAACCAATGAAAAGGTGATCAATTTGTAGCAGAAACTCTCTTCCTCAATCAAAGCTATGGACAAGGAGCTGAAGGTCTGGAGTGGTTGTATTATAGATCTCCACCTAATGGGCCAAACTGATGAGAAGATCCTATTGGTCAACAATGTATTTGATGATGCCAAGAATAACTTATCAAGGGCATGGATTTTTAGTGTTGAGTGGAAGATAAAGGTTCTGAAGAAGCATTGGGAGAATTGAGGAATGTGTGGTAAAAAGGAGAATCTTTTAAAACTTGTGTTTCATCTACCTTCAAAGATATCCACTGCCATCTTCAGGATGAAACTACAGGTGTTCCCTTCTCTCTTCAAGAAATCAAGGCTCAGTTTAGAACCTTTGTCAAGGATGATTTGTTCAAAGAAGAGTCATTTACTAAAGAGAAGATGAAAGACATTTTTCTCTCCATTCAGCTATTACTGAGGCTAATAAAGAATATCTAGAGCATACCGAGTTTGATAAAGATATGGAGAAATGTCTAGGCACGTGGACTCATGCTACTACCAACACAACAATTCCAAGAGGCATGGAGATAGCAGAGGCATTAAAAATATTCAGGCATCGAATCCTCAAATCAGTGGGCCCCCTCAGCCATAATCGGATGTTTCTACTTCTAGCTCTTCATTCTCTTCTTCTATTTTTAGTGTTGAGCTCCTTGTAATTTAATTAAGGACTTTATGTTATATATTTCCTTAATTAATCCTTTGGTTAAAAGAAACGGTTACCAAATGTAACCACTTTGTAAGCTATATATTGGGCTCTCCACGCCATTCTAAGGGGCTGGAACTCTGATTATTTTTGAAAGTGTAAAAGAGTTAAAAAGCTATCAATACAGAAGATTTCCCTTCCTGTTTCTATCTACATCTTTTATTCTATCTTGCATGTCTTAAGTTTGTGAATCATTAATCTATTGCATTAAGAAGCTTTGTATTCTTATAGATGTCATTTCTAGAACTTTGTGTCTATGAGATAATATCTAATGGTTTTATGTGAATGATTATGTTCTATATATCATCCTTGCTCAACATTTATAAGGAACTATTTTGCTATCTATATTTCCTGGGAATGTTGTTATGTTCTTCCTTTTCCTTACTTAGTTCTTTTGTTCCTTTGTATTGATAATCTACCTTGGCATTAAAACACTTTCATGATATCAGAGTTCCTCATCAAAGTTGGAAGTTGTACATTTGTAAATAGTTTTTCCATTTGCTTTCAATAAGGGAACCTCTCCCATTAAAGAGGAGGGACTTTCTGTCCCCTGACTATTGCTTTCATTAAAGTCCTAATTTGACAACCAACAGTTTTTGGCGACTCTACTGGGGATTCATTTTCAACGAATTCCAGTTTTAAAGAACAATTTCTTGATCATTTCTGATCTGGCGACTCTAAGATTTACCCATGGTAGAAGGGCTCTTGGAATTGAAGATTCTCAGTTTCAACTCCTAGAGCAACAAGGCTTTCCTCTTCCTTCAACAAGGAGAAATAGAAGAGCTCATTCTACAAGCACACCCCCTATTGAAGACAGAGCTTGGGAGTGGTGATCCTCAAGAGCAACTCAGCCCTAATCTTTGTGCTTTGATTCTTGTTGGTGTTTCAGTCCCACTTCAAGTAGTTTTTCCAAGGATGGCAGCTCCATTACCTTGGGGCCAATGAGTTGGACCTCTTTCCCTCCTCAACCTTTGCATGAGTTACCTAGGGGTAGCAAAAGAACTTTCCCAAGTTCAGAGGTGATGGCAAGGTACATCTTGATGAACACATTGCAGCCTTCATAGTTGCATGTGGAGTCCTCGGAGTTGAACATGAGGACATCTTTGTGAGGATTTTTGTGGAGACTTTGTAGGACAATGCAGCAGATTGGTTTTACCATCTTCCCGCTGGGGCCATCACCAATTGGGACACCATGACAACCCAGTTTGAGCAGTGTTTCAAACTTGCTAAAGATGTGCATGCTTTGCTAGCCCAGATTTCCCAAATCAAGAAAGAACCACAAGAGCCCATGAGAGAATTTGTGGCCAAGTTTAATAAGTTGATTAACAAGATCCCACAAAACACCCGGCCTGTGGATCAAATTCAAAAATGTTTCTTCCTAAATGCTCAATTTCTTGAAGTAAGCTATGCACTGAGAAGAGCCAATCTTGCAACTTTGGATGTTGATCAGAGATTAGCCGTCAGTGTTGAAGATGACCTGATCATGTCTGGAAAATTGAAAAGAGACTCTTCCAAATCCAAAACTTCTTCTTCCTCTTCCTCTACTCCTGAGAGCTAATGCAGATCAATTAGTACAAAATCTTGCCAATGACCTCATTGCCATCAAGAAATAATTGGCTCAACATGCTCCTTATCAAGACATTCCAAGGAAGAACTTCCAGCCTAGAAACCATTTTCCTTCTTCTCGAAAGGTTGGCAATCGAAGGACCACCCATCAAGGTCCCTGTTAATGCAACTTGTGAAGTTGAAGAACCTGATGATGAAGAGGTTAATGAAGACTTTGAAGAAGAGGCCTTGAAGAAGAGGTTGAGGAAGAACTTGATGGATCTCAAGTTAATTTCCTCACTACTGAAGGCATGGATGAAGAAGATGATTATGATGAAGTAGTGGTAGAGATGAACAATGAGTCATATGCTGTTATGACTCGGAGTAGACAAACAAGAAAGAAAAAGTGATGCAACCCGCTAAAAAATCTAAGGAGTATCCCATGACTATTCTAGTGGTTGCAAGAAGAGGATCTCCTATTCCCACTGCATCCACGCAAAAGGTGAGTTCTGCTAATTCTTCTTCTTCTACTCCTACTTCTAAAACTCCTTTTTCTTCAGCTCCAAAACCTGATAAGCCTAGGGTTCCTAGTGATGAGACCCCATCCACCTCTGGATCCTTTGATATCATTGATCACCTTAAGAAGACAAAAATTAGATTTCAGAGGCTGAGTTTTATCAAACCCATCCAAAAGCCTTTGCCAAAATGGTCCACTTTGTCAATTCCCATTCCAAAACTTCATCCAACACTTCTAAAGGTCTTTTTCCCACTCCCTCTTCCACACCTCAATCAAGTCTTGTAGCTGCAATCACCTCACCTAATGAGAAAATCAAACCATTCTATGTGACCCTCCTCATAGCTGGCCATAGACTCAACAATTGTGTCATAGACTCAGGAGCATCGGATAATGTGATGCCTGCCAAAGTAGCTCATGCTTTGGGTCTTACCCTCACACGTGCACACTATTGGTTCTTGCTATTCCATGGAGAGTAGAGAGGTGCCTTTGGTCGGGAGAATTAAGGATGCACAAGTAGCTTTTGTTGCTTTTCCAGAGAAAAAGGTCTTAGCTACTATTTTGGTAGCTGATATTCCTCCTTCATATGGCATGTTGTTGAGTAGAAATTTCTGTAAGGATGTAGGAGGAGAAATTCAAATGGATTGGTCACATGCTCTTATACCAGTCAATGGAAAAATGAAGAAGTTGTTGCCTAAAAAAGAAAACTGAATATATTGTGCAAAAGACAGATGATCCCAAGGCACAAATACTTTATGAAGATATTGGGCATGGAAACTACATGATCATGTCTCAGGATGAGGTGGAATGCCCAAAGAAGTGCTCCATGATCCTAATGGTGTTTGGAATTTGGAATTTGATGGAAGCTGCTCTTCAGCTGGTTTTGGGGCTGGTGTGGTATTGATATCTCCAAGGAAAGATTTATCCTTTCTCATTCAAACTACAGTTTGAAAATACAAATAACACAACAGAATATGAAGCTCTCATTCTTGGACTGAATGTAGCAAAAGAAAGAGGTGTGAAGAACCTCCTAGCTCATGGAGATGTGGAACTAGTTGTCAAGAAAGTCAGAGACCTTTTCCAAGTAAAGAATAGAAGATTGAAGCATTATAGGAATTTGGTCTGGGATTCTATTGAATTCTTTGATGCCTTTTCCATCGAAGTGGTGCCAAGGGAAAGGAACACTAGGGCTGATTCCCTAGCTATTTCAGGGTCTTTGCTGATACCTCATCCTAATTTCTCTCAAGAAAAATTCACCATTGAAATGATCCATAGACCAAGTGTGCCTAGATAATGCAAGCAACTGGCAAGTTTTCAATGATGACCAACATTTTCTCTCTTTCCTGGAACTTAGAGATAACTTTGATCAATTGTATTTTGAGGGAAGTGACAATCTTCCTTGAGAGAGTGTCTTTTCCAATGAGGAAGGTGTCAAGGAGGAGATGGATCAAGATGGCTGCATCAAACTAAAAGGTAACAAGATCCCTAAAGGGTTGATAAGTCTGGAGGAATTGTTTGATAAACATGATAGATATGTCAAGTCCAAGGCTTCCAAAGGAGCTCAACAGTCTGCTGAATGTGAAAATATTAACATTGGGAGTTCTTCGAACCCAAAATGGTGAACGTTGGAAAGTGCTTGCACCCAAGAGGAAAGAAAAAGGTGGTAAATCTTTTGAAGAAGTATGTTGATGTCCTTGCTTATTCTTATGATGATCTGAAATCCTTTCAGCCAAAAGAAATGCAACATTTCATTCCCCTCAAACTTGGGATTAAACCTTTCAAGCAAAAGCAAAGTAATCCAAAGATTGTTGACACCATTTTTCAAGAGATACAAAAGTTTTTGAAAGCTAAGATTATCTTCCCCATTCATCATTCAACATGGATTGCAAATATTGTACCTGTTAGGAAGAAAAATGGTGAGATTCGGATCTATGTTGACTTTAGGAATCTAAATCAAGCTTCTTTGAAGGAAAATTATCCCCTACCCATGATGGATCAGGTGTTACAAGTTGTCACCAGTTTAGAAATGTTGTCCATGCTTGATGGTTTTTCAGGATATAACCAAGTGGAGGTCAATACTGCAGATCAACACAAGACTACCTTTACCACTCCTTGGGGTACTTTTTCCTACAAGAGGATGCCCTTTGGCCTCATTAATGTTGGTGCCACCTTTCAGAGAGCTATGGATTTGGCCTTTGGGAGTCTGAAAGGGAAATGTATTGTTGTGTATCTAGATGACCTAACTGTATTTTCCAAAAACAGAGCAGATCACTTTCAGCATCTAGAAACAGTTCTCTTGAAATGCAGAGAACATGGCGTCTCTCTGAATCCCAAGAAATGTATCTTTTGTGTCATGGAGGGAAAGCTATTGGGACATGTTGTCTCTAAAGAAGGAATCAAGATTGATCCTGAAATGAGTTCAAGCCATCCAACAGATTCCTCTTCCCACAAGTAAAAAGGGAGTGCATTCTTTCTTTGGTAAGATCAACTTCCTGAGAAGATTCATCCCCAATTTTGTAGAGCTAACTTTGAATATCTCCCAATGATGAAAGGAAAACAGACATTTGGTTGGTCCCCAAAGGGAAGGAAGCATTTGAAGGCATTAAAAAGCTATTGCTAAGACTCCTATCTTAGCATGTCCAGATTTCAACAAAGATTTTATTATCTATTGCTATGCCACAAAGTACCTTGGCCATGTGTTGACTTAGAAAAGATTCTAAAGATCATGAGCTCCCAATTGCATTCATGAGTTATATTCTAAAAATCATGAGTTGAAGTACACTATGATGGAGAAACATGCTTTTGTAGTGGTTAAAGCTGTTAAGCAGTTTCATTTTACATTCTTAACTCTCACTCTTGTTGTGCTTGTGCTCTGATACGACTATCAAGTCTATTCTTACACAACAAGAGTTTGGAACCAAGAGAGGAAATTGGGTAGAAAAGGTTCAGAATATGATCTTGACATCAGACCAACGAAACTAGTTCGGGGTAAAGGCTTGTGTGAACTCATTGCTGAAGGAGCTGGTCATGAGTTGCCTAAGGATGAGGTTGATGTTCCTATTGTTCTATTTCTCATCTCAATAGATGAATGGTATGCTGACATTTCTCACTTCCTCACCTATGGTGAGTGTTCATCTCATTTAACTACCAAGGAGAAGAGAGCTATCAAGTTAAGATCAACATAGTATGTGTTGTGGGAGAATGCTTTGTTCAAATGAGGAGTGGATGGAAGATTCTTGAAGTGTGTTGACAAAGAGAAACAGAAGAAGTTGTTCTCATACCTTTCATGATCAAGCTTGTGGAGGTCATTTCTCATCTATGCTATTACTACTCACAAGATTCTTCATGTGGATACTATTGGCCTACTTTTTTAGAGATGCATCAAAGTGGGTCGACAAGTGTGAAGCTTGTCAAACCTTTGTGGGAAGACCTAAGTTGGCTGCTTTACCACTTAAGCCAGTTGTGATCGAAGAACCCTTTCAACAATGGGGTTTGGATTTCATTGGAACACTCAACCCATCTTCAAGTGCAGGACATACTCATGTGTTGACTGCCATAGATTATTTCACCAAGTGGGTGGAAGCCATCCCAGTTAAAAGTACTACTTCTGAGGTAGTATGTAATTTCATCAAAGAAAACATCTTGGTAAGGTTTGGAGTACCAAACAAGATCGTGACTGATAATGCTTCTAATTTTTCTTCTATTGAGATGATGGATTTTTGCTATGGATATGGAATTTCCTTGCTCATTCTTCAGATTACTACCCTCAAGGGAATGGACAGTAAAATCAACAAACAAAAATTTGGTGGCCATTGTTAGAAAGCTTGTCAATGAATCTCAGAAACTGGCACAAGAAGCTCTATGATGCTCTTTGGGTAGATAGGATTACACCCAAAAGAGCAATTGGGATGTCCCCTTTTCAAGTGGTGTATGGTGTGGAAGCTCAACTACCAGTGATAGTGGAACTACCAGCTTTGCATTTGATGAAAGCTATTGAAGACACTAGTTTCAGTGACTCTTTGGAGAAGAGGATCATGTATCTCCATAAGCTAGATGAAGACAAGCTACGTAGGTTTTTGATAGGATCTCTACCCATCAGCAGAAGGTGAAATATTTATTTGACAAGAAAACCAAATCCAAAGATTTCAAAGTTGGAGACATTGTTTTGCTATGGGACAAAAGGCATGAACCTCGAGGAAGCCATGGTAAGTTTGACTCTCTTTGGCTTGGTCCTTTCAGAATCAGGCATTTTGCTTAGTGAAAATTCTTTCTATCTTGATTACATGGATGGATCCTCTCTCCCACTTCCTTATAGTGGGTAGTACCTAAAATTTTTCAAGTCCTAGGTGATAGGAAGTCCTTTGTATATTATGTATAGTGTGTGTTTGCTTTTCCTTGTCTTTGTTTTGTTGTTTTCCTTTCCTTGTCTTTGTTTCATGTGTTGCCTTTTGTATTTGTTTTGCCTTTGACTCTTTTTCCCAATGGATAAGGCACTGGTCTTCTTCCCCAGAGTTTTTCTTGAATTCTTGTCTTGCCTTGTTCTTGTGATCTAGTCAAGTCATCCCCAGAAAGAGCCAATTGTTGTCCTCTCAAAATTCCCCTCTTTTGAAAGTTGAAAAATTTTGAAAATTTTGAGTTGGCACCCTTTAATAATGTTTTAGTGAAGAAGAAATTTGAAGAGATAGTGAAAATTCCATTTATTGGGGTCATTTTAGTGACTTGCGGGTCTGTCGACATTTTTGTCCCTCATGTCCCAAGTACCGGGGGCCTTTTTCACCGATCGGCCGATTTCCCCACAAGTCCTTGTCTGTCGGCTTTATCAAAATTTTCGAAGTTTTTCTAGACTTTCTTTTCCCCATCCATTCGTCCCATCAGTTTTTTCACGCTTTTTCAGGTCCATCTCATCCCCCAAGTTCCTCCATCCTTTTCCTTTCCCATTCCTACATCATCCTCATCGATCGAATCAGCATCTTCGCATCCTTCACATTTCTGTGTCCCTGACCACCCATGCTCATTTGGCCCGCATTCCCCGTATCGCCCGCATCGGCCAAATCATTTTCACATCCCTCATGTCCCAATGTTCCATGGACCGTCCGGGCTAGTTTTTTTTCCACTTTTCCCACATTTCACCTTTTTGAGTCGGTGCAAGGTGTATTTAATGCACATTTATGATCTTCTCTCTCCTAAACGGCTATTTAAAGGGACTACCATCTATGCATTTGTCACATTGCTTGCTTGCTTATTTCTTGCCCACATTCTTGCAATTGAGTCATTTGTTCATCTTCTATATCCCTTTGCATTTTTATCATGAATCTATTCTTTGAAGGTCATTCCTCTGTGCATTGCAAAAAATGAAGATCAAGTTTCAAGGGCACGAACATCTGTCACCTCTGGAGACTTCTGTGCCCAATATTGGGGATAGTGAAGTTCGACACTTAGATTTTGATGATTTCTGGGGCAGGTTAACATGTGACAACCCTGCTCCCATGGCCCAAATGATTAATGATAATGGAATTGCATATGCTACTTTGGTTTTCCCATCTCCGTGCAATGTGTCAACACCGTGCTCACCTACGGGGCTCATTTCAATCCAGATACCAAGGAGGTTGTTAATGTGCATGGAGAATTGATTGCAAACTAGATGCTACCACCATTGCTACACTTGCCCTACGCATTCTGAGACAGAAGACTCCATTTTTCTCACTCTTGCTCAAGCTCAGGCCCTATTTGATCAAGACAATGAAAAATACAAGGCACGAGTAGCAAATCATGGTTGAAGTGCCCTAAGAAGGGAGCATCCCGACTCTCCAAAGCATTGTTCAGGGTTGATTTCAATGAAGAACTATCATATTTCATCATCTTTCTCACTTGTATCATGGGAATGCCCTCTACCAATGACTTTCATTTTTGGATGTGCCCTTTATAAACATCATCTGCGAGGGTAAGCAAAACATAAACTGGGCCGAGATTATCTGTATGAACTTGACTGAGCAATTGTCAAATGTTCAACAAACTAAGAAGTTCTACATGACTTCTTATCTCATGTACACCCTAGCTACATCTCGGGAGTGGTTTGGTTTCACTTACATGGAGGGCAAGAAGGATGAGCCCATCTACACATATTGCCCTCAGTTTACCCTCAAGGCCAACAATCACAATTTTAGAAGGGTAAATGATGCTTTCACCATGTACATTGTGAGACTCTTGGAGGGTGACACTGCCAAAAGATTTTCTGATGAGGCTATGGCTTTGATAGCCAAGTATGGGGCTTTCTTCATCCAAGTTCGAAAATTCTCATACATCAGATTGGCTTGTTTTGAAAGCACACCTCTCAAGCTCCCCATGTTCTGCAATGATAAAATGGCTTTGGTTGAGGTGTGTAGAAGCTAGATAAACTTCACATAACCTTCGAGATAAGAAGATCACTGGTCTTCATTTCCCTATCTCCTTGGGGAATTATACATGCAAAACAACTCTAGATGCCCAAAACATAGAAAGGGCTATTGCTCCTCTCACTATTCATTTCTTTAGACCTAGGACTTGCTTTGATCTAAAGAAATTCATTGATCAAAACCTCATAATAACTTATCATCATCATCCAGACACTGAGGATTACTGGGCTGATTGTGCTGATGATTTTGAAGCCAGGAGGAGGCATTTTGGTAGACTTTCTCTGCAATAGATTATAGATCTCAATCTCTACCAAGTTCCTGAAGGGCTTAAGGATGATGATGAGGATTTTAATCCTTTGAGTATGAAAGATCAATCAAGCACACTCCTCTAGAAACCTTGGATTGGTATGTGAAGGAGAGAGATGACCTGAATGAGATAATCGCCCCTATCATTGTCAGAACTAAGGTTTGGTTTGATAGGAAAGTTTGTGAATTCAAGAGGAATCAGGTAGATCCTCTTCAAGAGAAACTTCCACACCTAGGAAGGAAGTACATACACCTGTACTGAGGTACTTGAGCAAACTCCTCCTTCTTCTTTAATGAAAGAGCCTTAATTGTCTACTCCTTCTTCTTCCACTCAAGTGTATCAGAAGAAGGTTAAAGAGGTTAAGCAAGAACCAATTGAGGAAGAAACTCTTCTAGAGTGGTCAGAATTGCCCACAGGGGCTAGAGAACATTATTGTTCTAAGTGAAAGTGATGATGATGAAATGCAAGACCCCGAAGAAGCTCTTGAAATCACTATTGAAGAAGAGAAGGAAGTTCCAAGGACTGGAACCTCCTAGTTTAACAGACTCCTCTACAAAGGAAATTCATTGAGGTTCCATTCACTTCCCCACTAGGAGGCAACAATGGTTAATACTTTGAGTGCCATGAGTTCACTTGCTCTTGGGCCTCTTGCTCCTCCTCTTCTTCTTCTACCTTTTCCTAGGTGCAACCCTTAGTTGACAACAAGAAAAGGAAATCTTCTTCTCATTTAACAGGCCTGATTTTGATGTTGTAGCAGCTCTCTCTTTGGTACTACCCCTCCTCCTCCAGCAAAGAGAGAAAATATTACTTCAAGATTGGTAATTGATGCTCAAGGCCAGCAGTTCCTGGAGGTTGCAAAGCCCAAGGTTGATAAAGCAGAGAAGGATCTTTTGGTCTCTGATTTGGAGCTTTCCAGGATCCCAATGGGAGAATCCACTCCTAAGAGTGAAGTTCATAACCTTCAAGAAACAATAACTAAGGTTATTGAATGGGTTGAGAAAGGAAAGCATAGACCATAGAGCAGTTGGAAGAACAGAATCAAGTTCTTTCCAACTTTATCAGATCATTGTTAGCCAAGGATAAAGTTTTGGATCCAACCCCACTGGCTGCTCTCCCACCCCCCATGATTCTCATCCAGGATGAAGTTCAAAGCATCAAAGACATATACAAGTATTCAACTTATGGGAAGGTTGTGGAAGCTATGGTGGATGATATGACTATAGCAGGTTTGAACTTCATTGTGGAAGCCTTCAAAACCAATGAAAAAGTGATTAATTTGCAGCAGAAACTCTCTTCCTCAATCAAAGCTATGGACAAAGAGTTGAAGGTCTAGAGTAGTTGTATTTCAGATCTTCGCCTAATGGGCCAAACTAATGAGAAGATCATGTTGGTCAACAATGTTTTTGATGATGCCAAGAATAACTTGTCAAGGGCATGGATTTTTAGTGTTGAGTGGAAAATAAAGGTTCTGGAAGAAGCACTTGGGAGAATTGAGGAATGTGTGGCAAAAGGGAATCTTTTAAAACTTGTGTCTTATCAGCCTTCAAAGATATCCACTTTGCATCTTCAGGATGAAACTACAGTGTTTCCTTCTCTCTTCAAGAAAAATCAAGGCTCGAGTTTAGAACCTTTGTCAAGGATGATTTGTTCAAAGAAGAGTCAATTACTAAAGAGAAGATGAAGGACATTTGTTCTCTCCATTCAGCTATTGCCGAGGCTAATAAAGAATATCTAGAGCATACCGAGTTTGATAAAGATATGGAGAAATGTCTAGGCACGTGGACTCATGCTACTTCCAACACAACAATTCCAAGAGGCATGGAGATAGCAGAGGCATTAAAAATATTCAGGCATCGAATCCTCAAATCAGTGGGGCCCCCTCAGCCATAATCGGATGTTTCTACTTCTAGCTCTTCATTCTCTTCTTCTATTTTTAGTGTTGAGCTCCTTGTAATTTAATTAAGGACTTTATGTTATATATTTCCTTAATTAATCTTTGGTTAAAAGAAATGGTTACCAAGTGTAACCACTTTAAAGCTATATATGGGCTCTCCACACCATTCTAAGGGGTGGAACTCTGATTATTTTTGAAAGTGTAAAAGAGTTAAAAAGCTATCAATACAAAAGATTTCCTTCTGTTTCTATCTACATCTTTTATCCTATCTTGCCTGTCTTAAGTTTATGAATCATTAATCTATTGCATTAAGAAGCTTTTATTCTTATAGATGTCATTTCTAGAACTTTGTGTCTATGAGATAATATCTGATGGTTTTATGTGAATGATTCTATTCTCTATATCATCCTTGCACAACATTTATAAGGAACTATTTTGCTATCTATATTTCCTGGGATGTTGTTATGTTCTTCCTTTTCCTTACTTAGTTCTTCTGTTCCTTTGTATTGATAATCTATCTTGGCATTAAAACACTTTCATGATATCAGAGTTCCTCATTAAAATTGGAAGTTGTACATTTGTAAATAGTAAGGTCAGCCCAAGCCACCCCGTAGACCAACTCAAGTGCTAGTTATAACGGCCCATGTGCTAGAGAAAAATATGCAAGGCAAGGGGCAGTAGAAGGATAGCTCATCCCCATTCAACATCATTGAGAAAATGAAGAAAACAAATGTAAACATCTCGATGTGGGAGTCATTAACTATCCTAGGGTAGAGAGACTTATTGCAAGCTGCTATGGCAAATTGGTCAACATCAAATCAGACACCCAATCAACAAGACAAGGTACTTACCAATGCATCTCAGCAAGGAACATCAGATCAAGGAGGTCACCAAGGTAAGAATCTGAAACCCCCTCCTTTCTATGTCTCATTGATCATTGGAGACAAGCTAGTGCATAATTGCATGATTGATTTGGGAGCAAGTAGCTCACCATACCGAAGCAAATAGCTAAGTACCTAGGCCTCTAATATGGGTTCATCTACAAAGGTGTGGTGTAATTCGATGGGACAATGGTAACAAAAATTGAGTCATCAAGGATCCGACCCTCACATTGCACGTTGCCCTAATGTGACCATCTTGCAAAATGTATTAGTCATAGACTTGCCACCTCTCTTTGCATTGTGCTTATCAAGATACTTCACCACCAAAATTGGGGGCTATTTGTCTCGATTGGTCACACATATTATTCATAATGAGGTATGGGACTAAGGCTAAGATCATATCCTCGAGCCCATTGTAGATTTCCGTATTGAGCCTCATGTACCTATCCCAATGAATGTGAATTGTTCATATTTTAATCAAGAAGACCACCCAATCACTTATGAGGTAGATACCAAGGTTGGGTGTATTCAAGACTTGACCCTCGACGAGTGGGAAAACAAGAGGCATGCTTTTGACCCCTATAAATAGATAGAGGAATCTGAGCTAGGAGTCTATCAAGCATTTGCACGAGGAGAATCACCCTCTACCTAAAATCTCTAAGCAAGACCACAAAGATGATAATGAGGTATGGAAGTTGTTCTTTGATGGCTCAAGAAGTAGACAAGAAGTTGGAGGAGGAGCTATGCTTGTTTCACCACAAGGCATGAAATATTACTCAGCCTTCCATTTCCAATTTTCTTGCTCAAACAACATAGCAGTATGAAGCCTTTGTCCATGCACTACATTGGGCAAGGAAGAAAGGGATTATAAACTTACAAGTGTTTGGCGATAGTGAGATGGTTGTGAATCGTGTTTGAGGAAAAAATGTTGTCGAGAATGATCTGTTAAAGAACTACAAGAACTAGGTATGGGACCTCATCGAGGATTTCGAAGCATTCGGCATCAATTCCATCCCAAGGAAGAAGAATGAAGCA
Source organism: Taxus wallichiana var. yunnanensis (assembly GCA_018340775.1). Lineage (NCBI taxonomy): Eukaryota > Viridiplantae > Streptophyta > Pinopsida > Cupressales > Taxaceae > Taxus > Taxus wallichiana. The sequence continues at coordinate 818,496,335 of CM031234.1, read as the reverse complement.
GCAGAAAGACTGGCAAGCGATCGAGGCAACATTTGATGTTGTAGAGAGTATCAAGAGTGATAAGTCTCAGCCCCATATTAAAGTGGTTGTAATACCATCCATCCCGAGATAACAATGCAAGTTAGCAGTCTTCGAGAATGATAAAAAATTATCAAGTTTCTACAAGAAGAGGCTTGAGTTCTCCTCCGTATACCAAGACAAATTGGAACAACAAGATATGGCGACCAAGTGGTGCAGGGAACCAAAAAATTACCAAATGGTCTTGTAACTTTGGAGTCAATATTCATCCCAGACGATCAATTCCGAAAGAGAAAACAAATATTCAAGTAAAGGGTGAAGATTCGAGATCCAATTTCCATAGATGAAGGAAAAACATTGCGAATTGGAAAGGTAAGTACCCAACAAGAAAAATCTGAGTTCATTCACTTTGTCAAGAATTCCTAGATGTCTTTGCTTGGACTTACAAGGATTTGAGAGGTTTCAACCCAAGCTTGGCACATCACACTATCGAAATGATCCGAGATCTAAGCCTTTCGATGTAAGAAAAGGCCAATATGAAACCCTCACATCAACCTATCATGAGAAAAGAGTTGAACAAGATAATTAAGGTGAGCATCATTTTTCCCATCAAGCATTCAAGTTGGGTTGTAAAATTGGTGCCTGTAAAAGTGGAGAAATCTCTCCCTAGATTGTGTGTAGAATTTTGTGATCTTAACAGAGCATCACTAAAAGATCACTACCCACTTCCATTGATGGAGAAAATCTCGTAGATCAGAGTTGGCTCGGAGAGGTTTTCATTGCTAGATGGTTATTTAGGCTATAACTTGGATAATGGTGAAAGAGGAAGACCAGTTCAAGACAACCTTCACCACCAAATGGGGTACATATATACTTATAAAAAGATGCCTTTTAGACTTTCAAATGCCGGAGCAACATTCCAGTGAGCTATGGACATGATATTCAAAGGCTTAATCAACAAGATGGTTCTAGTGTATCTAGATGATATCATCGTCTTATCAAAGAATGTTGTTGATCATCTCTTCCACCTCGTGAAAGTATTCCAATATGTAGGAGATTCGAGTATCACTGAATCCAAAGAAGTGTGTGTTCTTGGCACATGAGGGTAAATTGTTGGGTCACATTGTCTCAAGAGAATGGTTAACAATTGATCCTGAAAGGGTTGAAGCCATCCGAACACTTCCATTTCCACAACACAAGAACTCTCTCTAAGGCTTCTTAGGGAGAATAAACTTTGTTCGCAGGTTTGTGCCTGATTTTTCCACTCTTGTGAATCCTTTAACGATGATGTTGAAGAATATTCTTGCATTTAAATGGAAAATAGAAGGAAAAGAGAGTTTTGAGGTCATTAAGCTCGTAATATCACATGCCCCAACTCTCATTAACCCAAATTTTTCAAAAACTTCATGTTGTATGATTTTGGAGGGTCGGACACAATCTCATCTATCCCGGTTCACCTAATAGGGAAGGCTCGAACAACCCATAGCCTTCTTCAATCAGAGCTTGGAAGATTATGAGGTAAAGTATTATTTCATTGAAAATCATGTCCTTGCTATCATTAGGAGTTTGAAGAAGTTCAGACACTTGGTCTCGAACAATAAGATTCAACTACTAGTGTCACATGTTGGTGTTAAGGAATTTCTCCTAAACAAGGACTTGAATGAGAACAGTAGGTAGGCCGGATCACTCGTGTAATGGAATATGAAATTGAAATCAAAGTGAAAAAAATGGTTCATGGCAAGGGTCTATGTGAGAAGATCGCTTCTAAAAAAAATTACAAGATGAGTCATGGATGAAGAAGAGGTTGTCTGTTGCTTACAAAATGATCAAGAGTAGCTAGCTAATGATGCACCTATTCCATGTTGGACCCAAACCTTGGTACATTATCTCCAAACAAGTTTGTGCCCTGCTGTAATGGGACAAAGAAAACAGGAGATACTTTAGGTTATAATCCATCCCATATGTGCTTGTTAATGGTGTCTTATTTAAGAAGGATATCAATAGTGTTCTATTGAGGTGCATTGGGAGAGGACAAATTGAGAGGGAGTTGCATGAGTTCCATGATGGAGTAAAGCCGAGAAGGCCACTTTTCCCCTCAAGTAATAGCTCTCGAAATCATGAGATCTCAAGTTATTATTGCCTACGGTGTTTAGGATTACTACTCATGGATCAAAAGGTGCAAGAAGTGTGCATTCTTCACAGGAAGGAAAATTTAGCAGCCCTACCCCTTCTTCCAATTTCAAAGATCAGTCATTCATGCAATGGGGACTAGATTTCATTAGAGTAATTAATGCAAATTCAAGCCGTGGCCACAAGTGGACACTTACAGCAACAAACTATTTAACCAAGTGCATCAAGTAGTGGCACTTAAGGAAGGCAAATGAATCCAACACCTTGGATTTCTATGAAGGAATAGCCACCAGGTTTGGAATCTCTTCCACTATTATATCGTATAATGCATTAGCATTCCTATGCGAGATCGTGTACACATTCCCTTTATTATGCCCCTAAACAAAGAATTTTCAGGCTTGAAATTGCTTTGGTTTCCTAAACATTCTCCTCGCACTGCATATTATAACATAGTAGCCTACATGTTTTTGACCAAATATGCAAAAATCACATTCCCTATGCTAAATCCTACAAAAACATTTTCTTTCTTAAAAAAAAATTCCTACGACGTCAAGAAATCTTTCATCTTTCTAAATATGTAATTTATATATTTTTTTATTATTCTAAGTTTTCCATTTATATTTATTTAGAACTATATCCTTTATAACTCTATTTTTAGTGATTGTAAAACCTTATCTTTCATCATGTATTTTTTTGGCTCATCAAAATTGGAAAAAAACTATAAGAGCTCAAATTAAGCCTAATTCTATAGATATTAAAAAAAAATCTATTTTTTTGATATTTTTTGAGGTAGTTAGAGGGGCACGGTTGAAGCTTCATTATTTTTCAAAATTAAAAAAATTTGTACTAGAAAAATCATTAAAAGTACTCATGAAAAATCTAAAAATGGATCCTAAACTAGATGCTCTAGCTCTCTTTCTACTAAATGGTTTTAAAAAACTAAATAGTGCTAAAAACTTGTGGGGGCATGAAAGACACTCTATTATGTTTTTTTAACAAAAACATGAGCACTTGTTGGTATTTTATTTATTTGACCCACTTAAACTTAACTATTTTCAATAAATTTTAGTAGCTTAGAAACTAGACTCATAATGCTACGACTCATGTTCTACAACATCTTCCATTTTTAGTGTAAGTATTTCAAATAACTCATACAAGGTGAATATTTTTATTTTTCATAAAAAAGAGTCCACTTAAGACCCCCTTTTGGCCCACCAGATTTTTGCACTTACCCAGTAGTAGACATGGGATCGGGATGAGGTGTAGAAGAATAACTAGCATGGGCATGCGAATCATCCTTGAGATGATGGGTTTCAGCTGTGAGGGATTGAATCTTGGCTTCTATACCTTGAAATTTATCTTGGAAAACATGGTGTAAAGCTTGAGCCGAATCTAAGATAGCTTGAGAATATGTGTTATCAAGACTAATAAACGGGTATAAGATATGATTGAAAATGGAACTTACTTGTAAATGTGACGTATCGTGAGGATGTGCATTATGTGTATGAATTTTGTGAGAACATATTTGCAAATTGGGTTCATTTTAAGTAAATCATACAAAGAGAGTTGAGTATCTTTAGGAGCTATGTTAGAACCGTGTTTAGGTTTCGAGAAGAATAAAACTAATATGATATGCAAAATAAGGATTTGGGTGTTCATTTGGTTATATTGACACAAATTTTATTATCAAATAATATTATGTATTTTTTAAATGTGACTTACACTTTCACAACATAACCAAATGGCTTGCATCACTTTTAGAGAGAATTATAATGGGAGTTGTTTCAAATGTATCCTTCATTAGCATAGATTATATAAAAACATCTCGAATAATCCTTTGTTTAATCTATAAGCTACTTATGGGAACTAATATATGGGTAATGTATAATGGGCTATTGTTTTAGTTTGTCAATATTAAGGACTAGAGAATGCTATGTGTTTCACAATAAATTCAAGTTTTCAAGGTTTTATTTGATTACATCATCACAATTATGAAATTCCTTAAATGAATTAAGGATGGAAGAGAAATCTTCTACTTAATCATATTTGTTACTTATTGGAGATGATTAGGGAATACTATATAGTATGTTGGGTTTTTTTAGTTTTCGTGGATTTAGGACTAGAGATTCTTAGGCATTTCACAATTAAATTAGGATTTCAATGTTTTTATTTTGTTATTAAAATAAATTTAATTGTTAGTAGTACTTTTTAATTTTTAAGAGTAACTTACACTTTTGTAACATAACTAGATGGCTTGCATCACAAAAAGAATAATACAGATAGTGTTTTGAAATGTAACTTTTATCAAAATTGATTATTTAACGATGTCCAAACAATATTCTTAATCTATAAGTTAGCTATGGGCACTTTAAAAGTCGTTGAATTTTTAGATTGTCTAGATCAAGGACTACAAATCGCTAGGAATTTCACAATCCATTTAATATTTTGAGGGTTTCTTTGGTTACATTGTCACAATTTTGAAATTCCTTTGATGAATCAATCACGGAAGAGAAAGCAAATGCTTAATATTATAAGATACTTACATGAGCATTAATTAGTGGGATAATGTATAGTGTGTTTTGGTTTTAGTTTGTCAATATTTATAAAAGCAGACATTATACATTTCAATATCGATCCACAATTTTTAAGTTGTCATTTGATTACATTGACACAAATTTGAAAATTCTTTGCGAAAATGGTGGTTAAATACTATTTATTGTGTAATTCAATTTTTTTAAGGAATTTAGTCTTTACATAGTTATGGATGATCAACCATTTGGTAAATATTATGGTTATATGTAGAATATATTGTTATAACAACAATATATTCATATAGTTGTGATGTACTTGTAAAACTATTAATGGGGAACTTGTTATTCTCGCTTCTTATTTATTAGGAGGTTTGTTTTGCCATTATGGTGTATATTATCCGAATACATTGTGTAAGAAATATAGAGATTATTTTGTTTTGTACTTTGATGGATTTCAGTACAAAATCATTAGTTAGTATCAGTATTACTATTCCTCTACCAATAATGGAATTTTGAGAGTGATCTAGGGGCAAGTCTTATGTTTTATTACCCCCAACAATGGAGTTTTATGTTTTGAGTCATTCATTTTTAAATTAATTTTATATGTATTCTACAAAAGGATTAGAGTTATTTTTTTGTTTCAGAAGTTCATATGTGTGTATCTAGACCTGAAGGGATCCAAAAGCTGAAATATTTCAAAGTAAGAATTTTGTTGAGGATTGTTTTGATATCCCACATTTTCCTATTGCGCATTATGGAGAAAAATTTGTGTGGTGATAAATTTAATTATGTGTCTAGCATCGTATCTAGGTGGACTATTACATGCAAGCTTTCGAAGTCTTCCATGGGTAAGTTTTGTTTAAGTGTGTAGCTTAATGACTCGATTTTAGGTGCATGTGTAAAATCACAAATACTACTTGTCTTATTTGAGGTCATTAAATAAGTGGGGAAGATTCTTCTATTGTGAAGTGTGGATCTTTCTTGGAGGGAGTAAAGATAAAGGATTTTTGAAGCATTTAATCCTTCTAAAGTCAGTGATCTCCTCAGTAGCACAACACTTGAATCTTGGTTAGTAACCACATGGCCACTTTTTCTCGGTGAGATAATTGATAATTACTTTTAATTGTTTGTGCATTGAATTTGATTAAACACCACATCCCCATTACCAACTACTACAAAATGTTTGATCATAGAAATGATCTCGAGATTGCATTCTCCTCGGTGAAAAAGTTACACCAAGCTAAATTGTGTAAAATTTGTCAATTAGAGGCTCTCTATAGCAAATGCCAAGTATATATTCGTAGCCACTAGCTCAATATAGACTCGTGTGCCATACGATTGGTTTTTCTTGGTAGTTTTAGTGCATAGATCTAACTCAAATCCATCCATGGCTTCACTTTAATAAAATTTATCTTCCTTTGGGAGCACCCCACCTCGCGAGCTAAGTAGTCACATGATTCTTAGCTATGATAATCCCACATATTGTTTACATTGGATCCCAAAGAACTTCATCAAATATTCCATGCACCATTTTTTCTCCTAGTTTGACAGTGTCTCCATATATCCATGTGCAAGTGTGCTAGCATAGTGGACGGTTTGATAGGAATTCGCATGCATAGAAGACACATCTTTTGGTCAAATAGATTTCATGTCATTTCATTGGTTGTGATAGTTATAGTTTCCAATAAAGTAGAAGGTATGTGTCATAGCCTCCATTAATTAAAATTTGAAATATCATTTTGAGTCAATGTTTATTCTTTAGATCAAATATTATGAGTTGAATTCAGTTTGTATTCATTATAGAATTCTAAAATCTAGTGTGTCGTCAATCTAAATTGTTTTCTCTAGTTAATATTGTCCTCGCTAAAATCAAGGGTTGTTTATCAATATTTAAGTCTCATAGTGTTAATTTTGAATTGCCATAATATTATTGCAAAAAATTATGTCGTAATGTCATTTTAAGTTTGAGTTGTTATGTCATAGTAAAATTTGTAGTATTATGTCATCATACTTAGTCCTAGTGTCAAATGTCATAAAGTCATCATTTGTCATTGTCAGTCAAAAGTTTGAAAAATAAAAATGAATTTCCACACGTACTCATTCTCAAGTGTCACCCGACGTCCGGAAAATAGGGTAAGTGCAGGAAGTTGATGGACAAATATAGGGTCATCAGTGGACATCATATTGCAAATAACAACATAATATCAACTTGTAGGGATTATTAGCAATATATAAACTCAAAATTAGACAAAATTATATTAAAATGAATCGTAGCATCTGGAATCTAGTTTCTAAAATACTAATTTTTGTAAAAAATGGACAATATTAGCTATATTAAACACTCAAAATTCAATGACTTGGTATTTTTTTAAAAATGCCGATAAGATTATAGTCCGTTTGCCCACAATTTGGATGACCAAAATTGATATATATTTTATTCCTTTGGTGAGAAGTTATATGCCACTATCTATCTTGGGATGGATTTTATTTTTATTTTTTTGAGTAATATTTTATTTTTATGATTTTTTCCATGAAAGTGGTATGAAAACATAAAGAAAACAGAGCACTTTCCGTTTGCCCGCCATAACTTCATCAAAAAATATTGAAATCAAATAAAAAAAATTGAACATGTATATAATTTCACCACGGTTGGGATGGTATAAGTTTTATCACATTCTGATAAGTGAAACAAATTTTGCAGTCTTAAACGTAGACATAAACATTCACAGGAAAAAGTGTCTTAAAGACCTACTATTAGTAAAAAATTATAAAATGATATTTATCCTCTTCTATTCATTCACTTTAAAATCAGTATTTCTACAAATCTAATATTCTCCCCTATGCAATGGTACCATTTTTATGACATAGTTTTTACTTTTCGGCATGGTTCAAGTCTGCGGAAGACTAAATTTGATGTTTTGTTGTTTTTAATGTAAAATTCATGATTTGATGTCCACTTAATTGTCCCCCAACTTGGTGCACTTACTCAATAATGTGTTTCACATTATGGGGGAGACAAAATAAACCCAATGTGGAAACTATTGAGCCTCAAAGTCAATATCAAATTGAGCTAGCGGCATATTCTTAGAAGGGACGAATGCATGAAGGAAGGATGTCAAATAATGATATCTTGTTAGTAATCAACAATGGTGCCACACTTTTGGTATGATGACATTTGTTTCAGTTGTATTTTTTAGTGTGGCATGAAAAATAAGAACAGATGATGTAAATTCCTATTCACTTGTGTGTATTCCTCATGTAACCCCTTTTGTAAAAACATTGTAGAATATTGATCAAAATGTATTGTAGCAATCATGATGTGAAGGTTTTTGGTAAACCAGGAAAACCAATTGTGTAAGGTTTTTGGTGAACCTGTAAAACCAATTTCATAAGGTTTTTAGTGAACTGTAAAGCCAATTGTGAAAGGTTATTGGTACACTGTAAAACCAATTGGGTAAGGTTTTCTTAGAAGCAGGTGAAAACTATCATGGAGGAAAATATGTGCGTTTAACATGTGCAAGTTTTGTGCATGCCCAATATTTAGACATGCTTGAGAAATTTGATCATGAGCACACCGAGGTGGAATGCTACAATCAAAGAATGAGATATGTTTTACCATGTAAACACTAAGTGGGGAATGTTAGGAATTTAGTCTTTACATAGTTATGGATGATTTACCATTTAGCAAATATTACGATTATTTGTACAATATATTTTTATAACAATAATATATTCATATAGTTGTGATGTACCCATAAAACTATTAATGTGTAACGCCCAAAAATGACGTCCAGGAGTACATTAAAACTTACACAATTATCTCGAAAGTTGTCGCAATATTTTTTGTTTTAAAGTTATAAGGTGGCAAGGGTGTCAAACCTTAATGTACGATAAATTAATATCCACCAATAATTACTACATTATAAAGGATGGACCAGTGTCTAAGTTAAATGATTACATATTCTTAATTTATCTCTAAGGTCAAATTAATTACAATCAACTAGAAGGTGCCATTAATTAATTTATTGGGTTAAATGTTTTTCCTTCTTAAATTAACATTAAATCCATAAGTAATAAACATTATGCTCATTACTTTAGTTCCATTATCTTAATTGCTTTAATGTCCATTTAAATAATCACCGCAACATACTAGGAATTAAATAAATAACTTAACATACAAGGGTATTAAATGGCCCCATTCACCCATTTATACATGCCCTTTTTAAAATTATTTAAAACATCAATAATGTTCATTCTTACCTAACAATTGTAGGGTTGATCCTCAACCCTTGGATCAATTCAGCCAGTGGCCAATAAATCCTAGGGTTCCATACTAACCCCGAATATCCTTAAGAAATCTTATTAAACCTTTTTCTTTCAAAGACTAGCTTCCCATTTAGTCTCTTTTCTTTTGTTATATTTACGGGTTGGAGAAATGGAAGCTAGGGAAGTGAGGAAGGAAGAAGCCATGAATAATTTCACTAGAATCATTTTAATGTCTTTCATTTGAAGATCAAAGGGGTTTCCACTCCAAATCGAGTTGTGATTTAGTAATTTCTATTTTTAGTTTCCTACATGGGCAAAACTTTACTTCATTTTTAATCCAAGAGATTGAATATTTTTAAATACCCATTTGAGGATTTACAAGTTTAGAACAATGAATTTATGCCTTTATTGCTTGCTTGAGGTTTCCTCTTTAACTTTACAAAGCTTAAATTTTAGTTAGACCAAGTTAAAATTTACACAGGTACGGATTTAAATTTTTCTACCGTCGTGACGAAACATCTCGCCTAAAGCGTAAGAATTCCTAGGACCACCTCCCTACCTGGGTGATGATTCATAAATTTTCCACCTTTCTTGAGTGGCGGTTTAGAGACCGTCGCTCTGCATAGGGCAGCCCGGTCCTGTTCTTTAAAATAGAACCTTCATTTCCGCAATTTTTCAAAAATAAAATTTACTAGAGTGTTTTAAAGGTCATCCTTAGCTTAAATTTATATTCCTAAAGTTTCCAGTTGAAAGGTTTAATCCATTTATTCATTCCATACTTAAATTACTAAATTTAAAGATTTTCTATTTCAATAGTAACAAGAAAAATAACTACAAGGTCATTTTCATTTTCTTTCAACAATTTTCTTTCAAGTTCAAAAGTAGGAAAGAAGCTAAATCTACTTCTAATGTTATTGTGTTCTTTACAACAAAATGCAATATTTCAACATAATAAATTACTTAAAATTTATTGCATCTTTCCATTTCCACTACAACCATTTGTTCAAGTAACCATAAGCAACTTTATTTCACATTCAAATTTGCAATGGATACACTATTAATGTTTTATAACTTCTATGCTCTTCTTTTCATTTTTACAAAAATACAAACACTTACAATAGTAATGCACTTTTCTTTTTTTTACAATAATGCAACTTCAACAAAGTGATAATGAACTTTCTTTTCCTTGAGCATAGCTCATTTATTTCAATGTAAAGAACTTACTTTCTCACAATACAATTACAACTAAATTTTTAAACATTATTTCCATTTTTATTCATTCCTTTACACACTGAATTTGAGGAGAAAGGAAATTATACAATTCTTCAATAAACTTCCTCCAAAATAATAATACAACTTGGTAAATGAAACTTAAAATGCATCATTTATTTTAAAAATACAATACTACAAGTCTTCCACCTTAAGTGGGAATAACAAGAAGGTTTTCTCACAAGGAAGGATTTCTTTTGGACATCAAAAATGCTCCAAGTTTCACATCACCAACAAGAGCTCCACTATGTCTTTACTTGATCACATCAACAAAAATGGGGAGAGGAAACACTTTCCACCTCCAACCAATAATCAAATGAGGAGGAGAAGCTATCCTCCTCATTTTCCCCTGAGCCCCAACCACAATGCAATAAAAGATGGATCCAACTCATGGCAACAATAGAAAACTTCCACATCACAATACAAAGATTTTACAACCATACCAAAACACAATCAACACAAAATATAATCACAAGAAGGAAACTAATAAAATATACAATGCTGACAATGCAAAGCCAACAGAGAAAGAATCTATGGGAGATCACTTATCCCTCCCAATGAGAATTGAGTACCCACCTTAAAACCTTCCAAAATACATCTCAAAACCCTACAAAAATTGTATGCCTTCCTCAAGATCCTCTTATGCCTCTCACATTCTCTTATGCCTCCCTACAATCTCTTATGTCTCCCTCATAAAAACCAAGTAAGAAATACAATCATTTTATTCTCCAAGGTGGGGCACCCAACCCAAATCCATCCCAAAACATGAAATAAACTCTTATGCCTCCCTACTTATAAGATCCCCATAGCCTACTCCTACACCATACTTAGGAAATCTACCCAATAACCCAACAAGCATGCCAAAAATGTAACGCCCACAAAAAGACGATCTATGAACACATTAAAATATTAAACACTTATCCCAAAAGTCATGGATTTTTTTAAGTTAAAGGTTACAAGGGTGTCAACCCTTAGTGTACATTAAATTAATTTTCACAAATAATATTTACTTTACAAAGGATGGACCAGGTCTAAGATAAATGATTAAATATTCTTAATTTATCCCTAAGGTTAGATAATTAGCATTCTACTTGGAAGGTTTCATACTTTAATTTACTTGGTTAAATGTTTTTATTTTTTCTCCTCCTTAATTAGAATTCAAACCCAAAATAATTAACCTTATACTTAGTTATTTTAGTTTCATTATCCTAATAGCTTTAATGTCCATTTCATTAATTTCCTAAAACATACTAGAACTAAATAATATCTTTGGACACCAAGGTATTTATATGGCCCCATTCACCCATCTACACCTACCTTTAAATTTATTTAAAAATTCTATAAAATTCATTCCTACCAAGAAATTCTAGGGTTGATCCTCAACCCATGGATCAATTCAATTGTGGCCACCGATCCTAGGGTTCCAAACTACCCTAAATATCCTTATGTATTATTATCAAATCATTTTCTTTACCCTAGTCTCCTCATTTTGTCACCTTGTTTTTGTTTAATTTACAGGTTGGATAAATGGAAGCCATGGGAGCAAGGAAAGAAAAACTATGGGGGAATTCACAAATTAAATCTTAGTTTAGTCTAGGTTGTAGATTTAACATTGTAATTTCTTTCATTCCAAGATTGAAGGGGTTTTAACTCCAAATCTGGAGTTATTACAAAAATTATTTTTATTTTGAGTACTTTATTTGGGGCAAACCCTACCTCCATAATATTTATAAGATTGAGTACTTTTAATTTACCATTTGAAGATTTACCTACTTGAACAATTAAATTATACCTTCCTTCGTTTTCTGGAGGTTTCTCTTAATTTTTACAAGCTTAAAATTTTATTAGACCAAGTAAAAATTTACACAAAGCGCGGATCTCGTGTTTTTTTCCCACCATTAGTGAAGAGAACCGCCTTACCTCGGATGATGAATCACGAACCGCCACCTTTCTTGAGCGGTAGTTTTGAGACCGCCGCCTTGCACGAGAGGCGGTTTTTCACAGAGACCGCCACTCTACACAATGCGGCGCCTTGTTCCTTAGAAATAGAACTATCAAATCAAAGATTTTTCACAAAAAAAGTCACTAGAGTGTTCTAAAAGTCATTATGAACTTAAATTTATGTGCCTAAAGTTTCCGTAACGCAAGATTTAATTCATCTATTCATTACATAGTGAAATTACTCATTTTAAGCATTACCTATTTCAATAATAACAACAATAACTACAATCTATAATTTTCATTTTTTTGCATCAAATTTTCTTTCAAATCCAAAAGTAGAAAAGAAACTAAATCTACTTCTAATGTTGTTTTTTTCCTTACTACCAAATGCATTATTTCAACAAAATAATTTACTTAACATTTATAGCATCTTTCCATTTCCACTACAACCATTTGTTCAAATAGCCACTAACAACTTTGTTCCACATTCAAGGTTTTCAAGCATACACTATTAGTATTCTACAATTTCTATATTCTTTCTTTTCTTTTCACAAAACTATAACTTCAACAATGATAATGAACTTTCTTTTCCTTGACCATAGCTCATTTATTTTAATGCTAAGAACTTTTTTCTCACAATCCAAACTATAACTAAAATTTTAAACATGATTTACATTTTGGTTAATTCCTTTACATACTACCATTTGAGGAGAAATAAATTCATACAATTCCTTAATGAGCTTTCTTTAAATAATATTACAACTTACAATGCAACATTTTTTTATAAAACATACAATATTACAAATCTTCCGCCTTAAGTGGGAATAACAAGAAGGTTTTCTTACAAGGAAGGATTTCTTTTGACACCAACAATGCTCCAATTTTCACATCACCAAATAGAGCTCGACCATGATTCACTTTAACTAAAATAAAAAAGGGGGAGAGGCAACACTCTCCACCCAACCAAAAATCTAATGAGGAGAAGAAGCTATCCCGCGCTCATTGCCCCGAGCCCCAACCAAAAAAATGCAATGAAAAATAGATCCAACTCATGGCAACAAATAAGCTTCCACATCACAATACAAGGATTTCACAACCATACCAAAACACAATCAACACAACTACAATCACAAGAACTAGGAAACCATCAAAATATACAATGCTTCAAAATGTAAAGTCAAAGGAGCAAGGATCTATGGGAGGTCACTTATGTCTCCCAATGGGAATAGGTTCCCACCTTAGAGCACTCAAAATATACCTCTTAAAACCCCTACACAACTATTATATCTCTTTAAGATCCTCTTATGCCTCCCTACTATCTCTTATGTCTCTCTCATAAAAAAACTAAGTAAGAAATGCAAGCATTTTTTTATCCAAGGTGGGGCACCCAACCCAACTCCTCCAAAGAATGAAATAAAATATTATGTCTCCCTACATGTAAGATCCTCATAGTCATCTCCTACACCACACTTAGACAATCTACCCAAGAACCCTACAAGCATACCAAAACACTCAAAAACATATAGATATACACAATATAAAAGAAAACATTTAACAAGAGTGTAGATCCTACCTTTCCATGGTAGAGCTTGATCCAAGAGTCCAACACCAAGCTCCTTCAAGCCCAAACTATCACCAAGCCCAAAAAATTCACAATCACTCCAAAATCCTCCAACTCCAAAAATGCAAGAGCACAAAAGAAATGAAGTAACCCCCAAACAATCAAAAGAACTTGGATAAATAGAAAAGGGAAAGAGGAGGGTGATGTGGCTCCATGTAGGATTCCACATCAATCATCCTCAACTCTCACTCCTCACAAGTCAAACCTCAACCCCAATGCACAATAAATTGGTGGGTGAGAGGAATGACAAACCTATTACACACACAATCCAAACCCACACCCCTAAGGAAAAATTTAAAACCCGTGTAAGAAAAGTTCAATAAATGTCACTTTTTGTCTTACAAAACACATAATGGGGTCTATTTTTGACCTCCAAATCCATGGGTAGGGCTAGTATAGAAATTTAAGAGGTGTGGGACAAGTTTAATTTGTCCCACAAGCCTTCCAAAATTGCCATTAAGGCCAAATCCAAATTTTCATGAGGAGGTAGAGTGTACAAAACTCAAGGTCACAAGCACTCAACTTACAACACATAACCCAAAGAGCCATCTAGTCTAATAAAATGATCTCTTTTGTCTCATCCATAATTAGTTTAGTTATATGATTAATTAACTCAATTAAGAAACAATTTAAATAATTAATACAAGGAAATTACATCACTATAAATCACATAATAAAATTAAATAAAAGAAATTGAATAAAAGAACAACACACAAACCCTTAGTCACAATGGGAGGTAATCCCCCATAGAACCCCCCTAACAAAAACTCAAACACACACAAAAATACATGTTGCCATGGTGACCATTGTTAAATTCGCCTAGCATTCCAATGTGGTTAGTCTCCAATCCCCGTTGTTGTGATATGTTTACCTATAAAACACATAATACCTCTTCGGCCTCATGGCCACATCAAAACATCCCATATATAATATACATTATAAATCCACAATCATCTACATATGAATCAAATCATCATCTAGGCAAGTAACGTTATCATTTACAATTTCTAACAACATCTCGATTCTACATTTCATCAATATCAATAGGATCACAAGATTATTTCTACTCCATATGACCAAAATATCACATGTCAAAAATATATAACAATGTCAACAACATATCATCATCATATAAAATGTTTCTAGTAATCCACACACATCATACTATGAATCAAAATCCAACTATAGTCCCAAAGATTCTATCACCTAACATCATGCTAAGTTAAAATGATACAATATATCCATAAGTATAGTCAACGTGATCAAAATCAACAGTAATAATTGTCAAAGGGAAGTGAGCACTACAAAACACTCAATAACATACACATATACACATATAAAATAAAACAATCAAACCAAGGGTGTAGCTCCTACCTTTCCATGAGAGAGTTTGATCCAAAAGTCACATACCAATCTCCTTCAAGCCCAATCCAACACCAACAAGCTCCAACAAAATCCACAAGCACTCCAAAATCCTCCAACTCAAAAAAATAGAAGAGCACGAATGAAATGAAGTAACTCCCAAAAAAATAAATAAAATTGCATAAATAGAAAAGGGAGAGAGGAGGGTGAGGTGGCTCCACGTAGATGCCACATCACTTATCCTCAACTCCATCTCACATGAAATCAAACCTCAACCCCAATGCAAAATAAATTGGTGGTTGAGAGGAATTACTGAACCTTTAAAACACATAATCCAAACCCACACCCCTAAGGACAAACTTTTAAAACCCATGTAAGAAAAATGTAATAAATGCCACTTTTTGTCTTACAAAACACATAATGGGGTCTATTTTTAACCCCTCAATCCATAGGTAGGGTTGGTATAAGAAATTAAGAGGTGTGGGACAAGCTTAGCTTGTCCCACAAGCCTCCAAAATTGGCCCTTAAGGCCAAATCCGAATTTCCAGGTAAGGTAGAGTGTACAACACTCAAGTTACTTACACTCAATCTAAAAACACATAGTCCAAAAACCAACAACTCTAATAAATGACTTCATTTGTCACATCCCCAAATCACTTAATAGCTTGATTTAATTACTAATAAAGCACATTAATCAATAAGGGTTAAATAAATTACATCAAAATAAACTACATACTCTACAATAATTAAATAAAAAGTGAAAAAGTGCACACAAGCCCATGGTCACAATTGAGGTCATCCCCCATGGGATCCCCTAACAAAATAAAACACATAAACCACAACCTAACACAAGTTTCCATGGTGACCTTAGTTGTATCCATTTAGTATTCCATTGTGGTTGGTCTCCAATCCCCCTTTTGATTGTTGTGATATAATTACCTACAAGACACACGATACCTCCTTCGCCCTTACGGTGAATCAAAACATCAAGGATAAAACATATGTATATCAATCAATAACCATCCGCATATATAGTTAATTCATCATTTAGACTAACAATGCTATCATTTGTCTAAAATTTCAACAACATCTCAATTCTATCTTTTATCAATTTCAACAAGATCACAAAATTAGTTCAAAAGCTAAATCCTACTCAATACGATGAGAATTCTGAATGTCAGTAATACATATATCAACAACACATCATCATCATCAAATATAATATGTTTCTCTATCTATCTAAGAATCCACACAATCATACTATGAATCACAATCCATCAAAATCAGAATATATCTATCATCTAACATCATGCTAAACCAAAATGATACAATAATATCTAGGTCTAAAGTCAATAGTAATCAAAATCAACATATAATAAGTGTCAAAGAGGAGTGGGCACTACATAACGGACACTTCTTATTTTGCTTCCTATGTATTATGATGTTTGTTTTGTATTATGGCTATATATTAGCCAATGCATCATGTGCAAGAAATATAGAGATTATTATGTTTTGTACTTTATGGACGGTGGACCCGTACTAAAATCATTAAATTTTCACTTGGTAACATAATTAGATAGCTTCTCTCACTTTTGGACATAGTTATATGGATAGTGTTTTTATTTCTAGGATAACTAACTAATGCGGTTCAGAGGAATTTCATAATCGATTGAGGATTTTGAAGTTATCATTACATAGACAAAAATTTGAAATTGTAATTCTATTTTTAGATTGTTTAATTTATGAAGCTCATGACTCTAATTCTTATTAATGTGGAAGGTTTTTTCCTTGTTTTATGGAAAGAAGTTGGTAGAGATTAATAAAGATCGCATACCAATTAGAAGACATCGATGAAGATCTACAATGTAGAGGGCAATGGACAAGATAGAAACATTCAAAATTGTTTGTCTTCAATAACAATGAAATCAATGAAAGGTATGCTTCAATAACTATTTACATAATATTTTTAATTTTATGTGTACATGATTCATGTATTCTTTTTCAACATCTTTATACCTCTCCTATCTCCATGCTTGATCCGCCTTTACCACCACTAAGCTATGTTATCTTCCTTCGATCCACCTTATTTCACCACCCAGTTGTCCTATATCTTTGAAAGTTGTCCATTTTTTTGAAAGCTACGCCTTAAATGTTACATATATGCCAACAGAGTTAAATTTTGGATTCCTTTTCCATGCATTTGTACCCCACTTATTAAATGGGGTGTTAGGGGCTTGCCTCGTGACCGCAACATGTAATGGAGCCCCTCGGTGGGGTTTTGGGGCGAGCCCATGAAACAAAAATTGAGTTGATCCCTTGCTTTTAGAAAGAAAAAATTCAACCAAATTCTAGTTTTAGAAAGGAAAATCCTAATAGCGTTTTTCCAATCTATTTTTAGGAGTAATCCTAACCGTACATTGCCAATTAGGTGTGTGTATATATATATATATATATATATATATATATATATATATATATATATATATATATATATATATATATATATATATAGTTTCTCATAACGAGTTTGCATGTAATTTTTTCATCTTGAGTTAATAAAGCTTGATATCTTGCACCGTGGATGTTTCCCTAAGCTCTCAGCTAGAGTTTTACCAAGTAAATCTGGTGTTTGTCTCTTGCATGTTTGGTATATTGTATATTTTATTTTTCTCTATTTCTAAACTGGTAATTTGTTATTATACTTTCTGCGTATTTATTTCTGCATAATATGTGGTTTCCTAACACTAAATACTTGTAGAAACCTCCTTCACATTCCACCCATTGTTATTTCTCTCGTGATAAGAATAATATGTAATTCCCCGACAATGCACTTATGCCCATAGAATTCATGTTTTGAAAGAAAATGTTCATCATCCTATATATCCAGATGTTACATTATTTGAAACCGCAAATTTCAAAATATTACAATCCATATTAAGTATTATTGTATATTCCTCCAAAACTTATTCTAGTAATGTTCAAATGTATATGTATGCCACAAAAAATATTCTCTTGAAATATGTGAGATAGTTAATATAACTAAATTTTGTCAGAAAGAGGGTTATTATTTTTTTCAAAATATTAATTTCAAAAATCAATTCTAAACCTTGAAAATATTGATGATAATTAATTAATGAAAAATAAATTCAAATGAAATATATTATTGTTGTATATGTAATCACTCAATATAAATATTTAATGATAATCGGATTACTTTATTAATGTGATTTTTAAAAAATAAAGTGTTCACAAGGAATGCAATCACTACACTATTCATGGATATTTCTTTTAAAATACAAACTCTAGACATCGTTTGTATCGAAATAATATTGAGCTAGTAGTCATGCTAGAAAACATACATATTATATATATTTATCTTCCCATGGCATGTTCTAGTCAAAATTCACTTTCATTTTCTTTCTTTTCAATGGCTAGGATATACGCCTTTATTTGAAACGTAATATTTTGTTGTTCAAAGTTAGAGCTTGTTAGGCTCTACCTAAGTGTTCTCTTCTCTTTTTGTCAAAAATATTGTTTGTAATAAATGTTTTAGTTTTCAAACACAATTGAATTATATGTATCTAAGCGGTGCTAGGCTCATCCAAATTCCTATAACACACAACATTTGATGAAAATGTAGAACTACAAAAGGATAGTGACTTCCGAAAATATTAATGTCTTATTACTTTTATTTCATCTTGCGGTGTAACTTGTTGTTTGGTGTTACTCCTTGAGTAAGATGTATTATACCATCATCAATTTCATTTCTTCATGGCCTATTCTCAAAAACTGATTTCTTTTTATTTCTTGTCTATAACTAGGATATAGACTTGAACTAAAACAATAGTATCTATTTGTTCAAATCTAATGGCCATTGGGCTCTCGCCCAATCCATCTATTCTCTATTTGTTAAAAACATGATTTTATTAATGTTTTATCTTTCAAACAAAAAAAAATTATACATAAGTAGTAGAGACTAGAATCGTATATATTTTTATTATAACAGGAGCATTTAATGAAAATATAAAACTACTAAAGACTAGTGGGAAATAGGAAGCATTCATGTTTTACTTACGAGGCTTTAAATCTTATCATTTATTGAAGTAATAGATATTCCAAATATGTGTATTTCAGCTTGCGCTAATCCTTGCTTTTGTTGATGAAATCTATTTGTAAAAACATAGTTTATAAATGTTTCACCTTTCAACTAGAAAAAACTTATACATAAATAGCAAGCACTAGGCTTGTCCACATTGTTATATCACCCAACGTTCGATAAAAATGTAGAACTATGAAAGGCTGGCGAGCACGAGGGAACATTCATCTTTTACTTGTGAGGCTTTAAATCTTCACATTATTTAAAGTATTACATATTTCAAATATGTGTATTTTAACTAGCAATACAACTTGTTATTTGGTGTTACTCCCCATGCGAGATATAGTATGCCATCATCAATATTGTCTTTTCGTGCCCCATTCTCATAAACCACTTTATTTTTTATCGTCAACAGCTAGAATATGTTCCTGACCTGAAACTTAATATCTCATCGTTAAAATTTAGTAGTCGCTACGAATAAGCCTTCTTTTCTCTTTTTGTAATAACATGGTTTATTAATAGTTTATCTTTCAAACAAAAAATTTATACATAGCGGACGCTAGGCTCATCCATGTTACCATAACATGCAGCGTTTGGCAAAAATTTAGAACGTACGGAGGTTCACAGTCTATTAAAAAGACATATTTAAGTTATTAGAAAGACATGTATTTTAATTATTAATATTACATTTGTTGATATGTATCTGACGTGCATAACATTGCATTTCGCTGTTCTTAGCTGGCGGCTTCAACTGTCCACTAATATTTATCTTCTAATTTTGTAAACACGTGGTTTATACATGTATTACCTTTCAAACAAATCAAAATTCTATCTAGCGAATTGGTGAAAATTGCAGAACTTGGTAAGATTAGCAGGTGACAGGAAACATTCATGTTTTAAGTACGAGGCTGTAGATATCCTCATTTTTGAAATATTAGTTGTTATAAAGACTATTATTGACTACATGACATGAACAAAAATAATAGATTTTGAGGTGATAGTTGCATAAAATGAACCTTCTATACCTGACATAGAAAAAACTAATGCTATACTTCGATGCTAAATCATTAATCCACCATTGTTATTAGGAAGAATACCTGCATCAGCATGCATCACTAAAGATGAACCAATGACATATTATGTGCATGGCAATACGCAAATGAAAGCCAAAAATGCCCATATTTTGACAATCCAAGAAAGCCTTGCATGCGGAAGCCCTTATCTTGCCGGCACGTTCCGGATTCAAGTGCAGTCGAAATAAATACAAGTGGATGACTGTTTACCACATTGTGCGTGCTCGGTGAGCAGTTGGTGGGGCCTATGCAGTGTTAAATGACAGGTCGCGGGGTCGAGTCTTTGCTAAAAGCCAGCCATAACGTGCCGGCAAGTTACGCTCAGCCCTTGCAACATGGCAGATTTGGCAGGTTAAATCTGATGCTTTGTAGAGAGTAATGAGAAATGGCAATGCAAGTAAAATGAACAGATGCTTTGATTTTTGATTTCTAAGAAAACATACATAAGAGTTGTTGAGCCAAATATCATATACTCAATAAATAAAAACAGCAGGAAAAAGTGTATTAATAGTTTCTTTAAAAATTAACATAAGCAGACGAAATGATTTTGTATTCGTAATCTTGTTTTAAAGTTTTGATTGCGCAAAACAGTTCAAAACCTTGTACATTTTTAAGATGCAGCACACGCTCCATATTCAAATTCAGTATCAAAATTCAAAAACATTTTGCATCAATGCATAACTTAATAGGAAAAGAAAAAGCATTGATTATCCTCGGAAGAAGAAGAAGCCGATCTGAAGGCAGCAGATCACAGTAAGTCCCGGTCTAAAGACCTCTGTTGCAACGGACTTCAATACAGCTCTCAGAACATTTTCATGGTGTTTCCCCATGAATGCTCTGCATACTTCCAATTGCTTTTCAGTATCAACGCTATGTTTTTCAGCTTCTTCGTAGATTAAATCAGGAAACCTTGCAAGCAGTTCAAAGCATGTACAACTTCCCGGAACAACCTTTTGAAAGTCATTGAATACTTCCTCATTGAAGGCAAAGTTGCTCGACGAAGGCGCCGCACCACAAAAATATTGTAGTACAGTAGGTAGAAGGATGTCCTTATCATTTGTTTTTCTTCATCGCTGAGCGAATTCATCATATTTTCCAACTGCACTGCATTCTTCAGCAACGCCGTATCTGAGACCTCAAGATGAGGGAGCCTGTAGAAGTCGATGGACCGAACAAATTCAGCTATCTTCCGCAATGGCGATGCTTCTGATGCTGCTAAAGATCTTTCTAAAGTACACCGCTTACAATCACAGTTGAACCCCATTCGACCACATATCATCTCTCGTCTGAACAACGGCACAAAACTGTCAAAGTAAGAAACTGTTATTTCTTCCCCAACGGCAATTTTTCTTGCAGCTATAACAAACATGGCTTTTCCCACAACCATGCAATTGGCGTTGGGAAAACACGAATGATTTATAAAAGAGGGAAGCACCCACAAACCATATTGCTCATCTTGACTTCCCGTCTCACCAACAGATTGAATAGCTTGTATGCTACATCCCACGTTGCGCATTATCGCTGCAACACGATGGTGGCACAGCCTCCCACCTCGACTGCAATCATCGTAGTTATTCCAGCTGGCATTATTTATGCGGAACAGATCCATGGGTGGCACATTCATTTCCTCCGACTCAGCAAGGCACTGTAACTGCTGCAATATCCTTTCAGATGACGCTGCAGAAGAAATTATTTTAGCCTCTAAATCCTGTTTAACATGACCAACTTTCTTTTTCACTTCTCTGATATCAATCTCATTCAATGTTTTCGATCTTGCAGTCTTGGTGCAACATAAAGCAATGGCGTTCTCAACAACCAGAAAATCTCCGACATCTACATTGTCTGTAGCAAATAAACCTCTGCCTCGACCTGCTGATTTTTTAATGAGCACTGGGCCGATATAATTGCTCGCCTCCGGAACATCTTGTTGTTTGCAACCGCTAAGAAAATAAGGAGAGAAATCGAACATACCTTGCTGGTTCTGGTCGTTGAGCTCCTTGCATTTCTCATACTGCAATTGGATGTCGTTGGCAGTCGGGCACACTTGGAGAGCTCTTTCGAAGCATTGGCAAGCCAACTTGTATTCTCCGAGTGCATGGAAAGCACGCCCCTTCCGAAACAAGGATTTGAGGTGGTGGTGATCAATTTGTAACGCCTCATCACAGTCTTGAACAGCATTATGGTACTTGTTTAACTTCAACATTGCCTCTGCCCTGTTAGAATAGGAGAAAAGAAGGGCCTCCATTGCTTGCTTCTGAATGTTCAAAGCCCCAGGGGATTGAGGCTCACTTTTATCAGAAGAGAGAGCCAATTGTATGCATCTGGAATAATAATCTATTGACTTTTCCCAATCCCCATCTCGAAAGCATGCGTTTCCTTTACCGCGCAAGTCAAGCAGATCTTCAAGTAAAGAAGTGTCTGGAGTTTCTGGAAAGGAGGTCACAAACTCCACATCCTCAGGGTTATCAACGCGGAGCATGAGCACGCCATCCTGAGCGCCTTGTTTGAAGTAAGGCTCCTTCACTGCAACCTTGGATCCTTTCGGATAAATCCTGCGCACAGTTTGCAACTTAGTCCCGCTGGAAAGCGAAGGATTGTAGATTGCAAGCCGAACGGCATCTCCAAATTGGTCCTCCAAAACAGTCATAACGGCAGACATCTTAATCGCATCGGCGCATAGCTTTCCAAACAACACACGGCCTTGATGACGGTGAGCAACTTGAAGCTTTCTTGCGCGAATACATCGGAGGCCTGCGAGTGGGACAGAAGGCCGCCAATGCTCAGACGGCTGACTAACTGTAAACCCCGTTTTATACGACCCTAGTCCCACGGAGGATTCGATTAATTGGATATGATCGTTACTTTTGCTATGCGCTTCCAAAAGGATTTCTTTGTCAAACTCTTGTGAAGCATGAAACTCCTTCAATTTTTCATTCAACATCCCCTCAAAATCCATATTTTCCAAGTTTTCTCTCGACCAATATTGCATCTCTTCGGCTTTATCTCTGCTCTATATAACTTCATTGGAGGGTTCCTCTTTGCAACACTTTGGGGATGTGGGCTGAATCTAACGGTCGAACCTTCAATCGAAAAGTGTGCAAAGTGGTGTGGTAACTTCAAAATACAAAGCCTTGAAGACTAGAAGAAAAGTTAAAGACTAGCTAAAAGTGAAATGAGGACGACCTTTAAGATCTTGGAAATGAAGAATTGAGTGGTTTGTATGAAATGAGATGTAGTAGATGAAACCTTAAGAAAAGAATATGTCATATGTTTTTTTGTTGGTATATTGCAAGTACATGTTATTACCGGTGTATTATTAGAATTGTGGAATTATTGATGGAGAAAATATATATCTAGATTTTGAAGTATAGAAAACAACGTAAGATAGGTGGACTATGTAAATCAGAAATTTTAAGAGACACGCATTTGAAGCTTCATACTAAATGTGTTAAGAACGAATGTGAAAACATGTGTCTCTGGATCTATATTGGTGTACAACATACGAGAAAGAACAAAGGTGAAGAAGAGTAAAATGTGGAAGATACGATCGAAATGTGTATTTCTAAACAAGAAACCAACTACAACAAATCAAAATCAAGGCTAAATGATGAGGGCAACATAAAGATAGAAGTTTGTTAAACAAAATATTTCAGAACATACTAATTACAATATAATGACTTGTTTTAAGCAGTAGTCTCGCCTAGACAAGGGAAGAAGTTGATGCGCTGATTCACTGAATAGCCACAAGGATGTAGGAGGGTAGTCTTGCTTCATCCTTCTTATGGCGGTGGATGTAAGGCTTGAGACACATTTTCAAGTACCACTTGAAAGAGAAAGAAGGAGAAATGTGAAGTTGTTTAAGGATTTGGACTTTGCTAATGTAACACCCATATTTTACACACACATAATAACAGACAAAAAAATTTTAGCTTACATTTCTCATTACATAACATCACATAGGATCACTTAGGATAATGTATAACACATGATACATTTGCTTAATCATGGACACACATAAACGACATGATAACACCATATATACATCGAGACCACATGCCCAAAAATGACAAAGTGCAACAACGACCCACTACAATATACACTTACTCACAAACACTTCCCACAACACATCATTGTTCATGGTGAAATATTTATTACAATCCTATTTTTATTAGTTGACTATAATTGTCCTCGAAGAACACATTGTCACATAACATGAGACCCTTCGTTCCTTTCCAACTAAGTTCGCATGTTTTTGTTTAACATTTCACCTATAGTGGTTCCTTTAGAGTTTTCTCATTTCTCTTGTGGAAATAACTTTATATAACATGATTGTAATTAGGAACATATGTTCACACACACGTCGTAGTGTCCAATTCCCTTTGACACCCTTTCGATTATTGTTCTCGTTACATTATCGATCGCACTTACAGATATATTATAGCTTTTTGATTTAGCATGTTAATAGATATCAAAGATATTGAATCTGTTGTTGATTCTTTGTATTTGATGCATATGGACCATTATAGACATTTGATGTTGATAAATAGATATACTAAACATGGTTATTTATCTATAGTTCTCGACATGTGATATAGTTAGTCTTATTGAGTAGACCTTTGATAATTAGATTAATGTTGTGATCGTTTGACATGAATGAAATGCGGAGTAAAAATGTTAACTCATATCGTATTTGCATAAATGATGTTAATTCATACATAGTTGATCTTAGATTTATATAGTATATTTTGGCATGGATGTTTTAATGCGGCCACGAGGCCGATGGAGGTATTCTCTGTTTTGCAAGTATATTATATTCACAACAACATCATCGGAGATTGGAGACCAACCATCGGAATTCGAGAAGAATTCAACTAGGGTCACCATGGCAACATGTAATTGTGTGTGTGTTAGAATTATTTGTTAGGGGAAAATTATGACCAAGGGTCATGTGTTGTTTTGTTTTAATTTCTTTCTTTTAAAATGTTAGTATGTGTTTTCTTTTAGTAATGTCATTTACTTGTTTTACTATTTAGATTTTTGGATATGTGTTTACCCCTTTATTACTCATGGGTTGAAGTGTCCTAATTAAGCTAATTTAAATTTTTCCTAAACTTACTAAAGATGTGACCAAAAGGGGTTCATTTATTAGACTTGATTTACTCTTGTATTTTGTGTTGAGTGTTCTATGCTTGAGTCTTGAGTGTAATACACCCTACCCTTCATGGGAAACTCGAATTTGGCCTTAGAGGCCAAATTTGGAAGCTTGTGGGACAAGTCAAACTTGTCCCACACCTCTTAAATACCTATGCCAACCCTACCTATGGGTTGAGGGGTCAAATTTAGGCCCTATTAGGTGTTTTGGGAAGATAAAAAGGTGAAATGTTAATTGCACTTTCTTTCAATATTTAATTTTGTCCTTTGGGAGAGTGGGCTTAGATGGAGTGTGTAAGTCTCTTGTAATTCCTTCAACCACATATTAATTGTGCATTAGAATATGAAGTTGACCAAGTGATGTGGAGTGGAGAGGAAATGAGGTGGCATCCTACTTGGAGCCACGTCATCCCCTCTCTCTCCTTTCTTTATTTATTGAAATCATTTTACTTGGTTAGGGGTTACTTGGTCATCTGAGTCTCTTGAATTTTTGGAGAATGAGAGGATTTTTGAGAGAGTTTGTGGATTGTTATAGCTTTTTGATGCTTGCTTGGTTTTTTTTCGGAGGAGCTTGAACTTCATACTTGGAACAAGCTCTACTATGGAGAGGTAGGAGCTTCACCTTGTTAAATTTTGTTGTTTATTTTTGTGCTTATATGTTTGTGTTGAATGTTATTTCCTTTTGGAATGTTTATTTGGGTATGGGTAGATTGCCTAATTTTGGAGTAGGAGGAGACTATGGGGAGTTACCTCAGTAGGGAGGCATAAGAGCTTACTTTTGAGGAGGAGTTTGGGTTGGGTGCCCCACCTGTTTGAGGAATGCTTGCATTCTTCTTGTTCTTATTTTGAGGGAGGCATAAGAGATTGAGGGAGGCACAAGAATATATGGAGGTATAAGGGTACTGAGGGAGGCATAAGAATTTGTAGGGGATTTTATATTTACATTGGAGGCTTTGGCGGGCACCCATTCCCATTGGGAGGCATAAGTGGCCTCCCAATAGATCTTGCTCTTTTGGCTTCTTGATAAGCCTTGTTATATTGTTGCTTTGTTGTTTCTTCTTGCTTGAGTTTTGTTGTGTTTGAATGTGAATGGAATGAATGTAAAACTATATGTTAAGTATTGTGGAAGCTTGTAGTTGCCATGAGTTGAAATATTCTCCCATTGTAATGTGGTTAGGGCTCGGGGCCAATGGAGAGGATGGCTTCTCCTCTCCATTGGATATCTTGGTTGGGTGGAGAGCGTTGCCTCTCCCCCTATTTTGTTGTGAATCAAGAAAATTCTTGGAGGAGCTATCTTGTTGGTGTTTGAAGCTTGGAGTCTTGTTGGTGACCATGTGAAACTTCCTTAGTATTTTACCCACTTAGAGTGGAAGATATTGTAATAATGTATTTCATTCTTGTATTTTATTTTGTATAACTTCCCACATCAAGTGGAGAACATTGTAATGTTTTTTAAAGGATATTTGTATTCAAATAGTTGTGATTGGTATTGATTGTGTGTGGAAAGAAACAAATAAGGAAATAAATAAGAAGAAATGACATTGTAGAGTTAGTTTTGCAAATAGAAAAGAAAATATTCTGCTTGTTGAAATCTTGGTTGTATGGTGAGAAAAGTAGTCTTTGTGATTAGAATAAATGAGCTATTTTTCAATGGAGAAGAAAGTATACTTCATTGAGTGGTTATTGTATTGTAAATATGAAAGAAGAAAATGTAAAAATTGTTAGAAGTTGAGCTTGCTTGTATAAAAAACTTGAATGAAAAAAGTTATTTTAGCTATTTTGAATGTATGTATATTGTAGTGACTTGGAAGAGAGGATAAGCTAGATTATATTGTATCTAGAAATGTTGATATTATAGGAGAAAATGACAAAGAAATGAAATAGATTTATATTCCTTTTTGCTCTTGTAATGGAAAGAAGAATCTAGTTAAACAAATGAGAATCATTCTTGTAAGTAGATGGATTTTTATTAGAATTGAAAACACTTTAAAATGAATAGATTTAGATAAGAAATGAATAAAGAGAAATAAATCTTAAATCTGGAACTTGAAATGAACAAAAACAAACTCAGAATGCATTTTTACATCTTTTAGTAACTTTAAGTTTTGTGAAAATATCGGCACCAAGGTTTTGTTTTTTCGTAAACAAGACCGCTGCCCCTATGCAGAGAGGCGGTCTCGTAACCGCCGCTCAAGCTAAGGTGGCAGTCTCAAAACCGCCGCCGCGGTAGGGTGACGGTCAGGTTTGTCACACCCGGGCGGGGGGTCCTAGGACCGTTGGTCTGCAAGCATGGGCAGCCAGTTCTGTCACTTGATGACAACCTCGTGGATCCATGCCTGCGTGAAATTTAACCGCTTTGAACTAATTTCTAAGTTGTAAAATTTAACCTATAATTACCAGCAAGCAAAACAATGAGAAATACTATGGATTGGAACAATAAAATGCACAATGGTGGATCTAAAACTAATTCCTTTCATTTATAACATTGGGGTAGGGTTTGCCCCAAAATTTAAACTCAAATACAAAAATAATTTTGAATAAAATCCAGATTGGTGGAGGGAATCTCTCCCCAATCCTTGAGTGAAATAGATTACATAAATAAAACTGAATCTAAACTAATCCAAGACTAAATCTCCATGTAGAATCCTCCATGGCTCTTCCTCCTTTTCCTTCATGGCTTCCTCTTCTCCAGGCTTTGTAGTTTTAACATAAAGGAAATAGACCAAATGAGAAGATTTGAGTGGGAAAAGGTTTTATTAGATTTTCATAAGGATTTTAGGGCTAAGTTTGGAACCCTAGGATCTAGTGGCCAAGATGGATTTGATGTAAGGGTGAGGATTGACCTACCCTTTTAGGTAGAATTGTATTTTTAATTTTTAAATTTAAAATCCCTAACGATATGTGTAGATGGGTGAGTGGGGCCATTTTATTGCCTAGGGGTGTTATGTCCTTATTAATCCTTAGTATGTTATAAGAATTTAATTAAAGGACTTTTAAACTATTAGGATAATGAAGCTAGAGTAATTAAGCATGTGGTTAACCATATTAAAGTTGAACAATATTTAAAGAGAAGAAAATATTTAATTAAATAAATTAATCCTTGTTACCTTCCTTTTGAATAATTGATTAATGGACCTTGGAGATAAATATGAAATTAAGTTAACCTTTAACTAGACTGGTTCTTCAATCGTTAAGCTGAGTTAAGTAGTGTAAGTTAAGTTAATGAACCCTAAAGGTTAAGCACCCTTGTAACCTTCTTTGTAACTTAAACAACAACAAAAAAATTTGGTAGCAATTTTCGAGGTTAGTTGTTGGGTTGTAGCGTGTTCTTAGAACGTAGTTTTGTGGGCGTTACACACGTCTTCTAATATTTGACTTAAGGATTTGTTTGAGAGAGTCATGTTTACTTGGTTTGGAAAAATACTCGTTACAAGGAGGAAAATTCACAGAAGAAAAAGGAAGGTTACTAGATCAATAGAAAACCTATCCCGAGTTCATTTCATAGCATTGTTTAATACTAACAATACACTCTTTTCATCTTCAAGTTATTACAACCAACTATGTAGGTTAACTAATTAAGTTGTATCATTCTTGATTCACAATCTATTGCTCCAATTAGGAATTCATATTTTCACAATCATATTACGCATGGAAGGGTACATTACACCTATGTTCCCCTTATAGATATTTTTCCTTGAATCTAAGTGACGAATTTCACATTTCAAACTAATTTTGTTTCATCATCTTAAGGGTTCACTCTCAGTAAAGAATGAGTTAATTGCATGTTTCGACCATAAATTCTACTTCCTGAGTGATCCTAGATTTAATATATTCCTAACTACACCAAGGGTTCTACTAACTTTTACAAGTCCAACTAGAGTGCAATCTCCTTATCTCACAAGACCTTAGCTACAATTGCAGGTATCCCATTCTCAAGGTTACATTTTATTATTTCATTAGCATCATTGTTTGATTCATATTTATGCAAACAAAGCATGTGATCATGCATCATATTTGGTTTTTTGATTTATTAGGTTGTTGTATTAGTCGTGGACCTCTACTTTATTACATTCATTTTATGATCACATTTGACATTTTAGTTGGTTTTGACATCACTCAATGGCGTACAATTTTTCATAGTGGTCATTCCATACTTTAATCTTATTTACCCTTTCACTAACTACATTTACGTGGTTACTTTGGTCTTGTATAACATCATTTTGAAACAAATTTATTCCTATAACACTTACGTAACACTTAGGGATTTAAGACTACAAGGAGTACGACCTCACACAAGACAACTCATTTCATTTCTCTTAGACATGCAAGTATTAAGTGTATATTGTAAGAGAGATATCCCAAATAATCTTATGCATTTCAAAATCCTCCAAAGGACCTATTTCAATTGTTGGGTAAATAGGCGGTAATACGAAACATAGTTTTCACTCACATAATTTATATCTCACAAGGGATCAATCGTAGGTACAACCACTAACTATCTTGCAAGGCTTTGGCCATCCACTAGGGTACGAAGGGAAAATTACGTAGTAGGGGGTTAAAATTATTCATGATATGGTCATACCTACAACAACAAGACATGATCACCTCACTCATCCCAATATGATAGGTTTCACAACGTAAAATCAACACCTCATCAAACATTTAAGTAAAAAGGTCCTTAATAAGACGTCTTAGGTGTTAAATAAGGAGATGATTAATGAGGTCAAAGTATTTTATTAACACGATAAAAATTTTATACACTGGAAAAAGGCCCAAGTGGGGAAAGAAGTACAATATGCATTATAACTCGTTCTTTTAATTTAAATCGGTTTAATGAGATGAGTTTCTACCTAACATTATGGGTGATAAGGAAATAAACCAATAATTAATATAACAAAGGATTAGTTTAGTATCTTTATAACATAGGTACAACATTGAGTACAACTTCACATCCAATTCGACACTATAAAATATAACCACATTGGTATTCCCTTTCAAAATATACAAAGAACAATTCTTCAAACAACAATACATATCATTATTCTATGGTAATACATGTATTGCAAGATGAATATAAATTTACAATGAAAACTCATTAATTACAACATATCACATCCAGAAAATTCCTCTTGTTCGGAGTACCTACAACCAACGCCAGTCCTAGGACTGAGTATGGAAATCCCCTACACTCAAGCATAAATCCACACATTCATCATTTTTAACATTTTCAATTAAATATAAGAGAGAGAGAGAGAGGAAGACAAAGTTCATTTTTCATGCATTCATGCTTTCACCTTTAGTTGCACTTAATATTTTGGTGCTAGAGAGAGAGAGTAAGGATGAGAGAGAAAGTTAAGATACATTTCATTTTCCACTCACAATGTCCTAACCATTCACATTTCATGGCCATTATCATTTCATATCAAATAAATTCACATTTCCCATTTCATTTACGTTTTCAAATCAATCAAGTGTCATAGTCGTTTCTAGAGAGAGAGAGGGTGGAGAGAGAAAATCACCATTCATTTCAAAATTCATTTATACAAGATAAAAGATCGAATAAAATTTTACATAGCTTAAATGATATTAAGAGGTCACACGCGTGGCTAGAAGTTAAATGAGACACAAAAGGGGATTCTAGCTACGGGTGAGGAATTGAACAAAACATCAAAAGTGCCTACAAACTAGGTCTTGAAAATGATTGGTTTAAGTTTGATCATGAATTTTGACGATTCCTTCTTACTCTCCCACATATAGAGATTTTTTTGTGTCCAACGGAGGTCGATCACCATGAGCTGAGCTAAATTTGCAAGGGACTCTATGGGGCCACTTATCGTAATTGCATCAGCAACTCTTTTCACAAAGCG
Source organism: Taxus wallichiana var. yunnanensis (assembly GCA_018340775.1). NCBI lineage: Eukaryota > Viridiplantae > Streptophyta > Pinopsida > Cupressales > Taxaceae > Taxus > Taxus wallichiana. The sequence goes on along the minus strand of CM031234.1, from coordinate 818,465,010 downwards.
ACCAATGGGCCCCAAAACCCACTTACAAAATTAGTTTCCGAAGGAATTTTCATTGAACTTAAGGTGCGTTACGATCCTCTTATTAGCAATATAGAGGTAGGAGGTAGTGGTTTTTAGTTTTACTTGGGCTAAGTGACAACTAAAAGCCGAAACCTATCACGTTTATTAAAAGAACACGTCACAAAAGTGATTGTTAAGCTAAGGGGTGTAGAAATTCAAATTTCAAGGATGCCAAAAAATTCAAATGTCTTGGCTAAGTTACCCCATGGTGTATCACATTACTAGGGGTCATGCTAGAGTTTCAAGTTTGCTGGTATACATGGGTGTGGCACTTCATGTGTGTGACTTTCAAGGTCATAGTTTTGTTCTTTTTTTTTTTTTCGGTTGATGTTTTGAGAGTTCACTTCAAGGAATATTTTTCGTTTGGTGGAATTATGTTGCCTATCAGTCAACATTTAATTTTGAAAAAGCTGGGAATGGTGAAGTAAAATTTAATGCAAGTGAAAAAAGGAAAACCATACCTTTTCGTGAAACTTGTGATTCCCGCATTCGAAGAGACCGCGTCGAACTTCAAGCATTTTGGTAACAGCTTTATGGGCTTTCTCATTTCTCTATAAAACTCCACTTTGTGCACGTCTTGCCACCAACACAATCCATGAGAGCACGTCTCTACGAGGCATCTGATTGAACGGTTTTAGTGTCTTTTCCTTGATTCCCGACCACCACTAAGGTCGCCAAACCCTCTTGAAAACAATGTCCACTAGTGACATGGCCGTGCCTACTCCCATTGACTCAAATGTGCCCCTACCTCTATATTAAACTCTTGGATCTTAACCCAACAAAGAAATATGTGCAGTGTCACTCCCACATGCGAAGCTTGGATCTATTGGATCCATGATCCACTCACCCTTGCACAAGCACCGCATCCAAATTGGGTGTGTGCACACTTGTAAAGGAGTAAGAAATCTCAAAGACGGTATTGAAACATCCTCAACTCGTCCACAAGAATGAAGGCCACTCTCCTCTTCGTAATGACACCTCTCGTCACTCCATTTTTTCTATGGTATTGTTGTCCAGATAAAATTTGAGTAACCCCAATATAAAAATAATTGGGTTTCAAGATCAATAATACCCACATCAATAGCTCTCGCCAAACTTGGAAAAACACTAATTAAAAATATTAAAAGTATTTGTCATTGATCGTGTTTCTTTACTTTTTCCTCTAGTGAAATCTATATTACAAGTTAGTTGGAAATTATCCGAGGTATATGCCCTAGTTTATTATGTCTTTTGTAATGGAACAAGAATCATTTTCTTCTTGCATACATTCGAGGAACACCCCGAATCCCCATAACAATCAAAAGAATTCGTGTTTTTACAACTCCTCTATAGCGCTAGCAGGATGAACGGAAAATATAAACAGGTATTTCATGTAGAGGAGTGAAAGAGACAAGACTGCGGAGAAATAAGTTAGATAACGGAAAAGGGCGCTTCCAATGTCTTAAACAATATATTGACTGCTATAAATAAAATATGAAGAGAAGGTAAACAAAGTGGTAGCTGTCTCCTACCATGAGAATGGAGCTACAAATGTTACTATGCACAACATAGGTGGACAAAAGCAGAAGAGGTAAAATCAATACAGCTAGAAACTATTCCCGAATGAAGTGCCTTCATGATCCTCAATCCTCTTCTTCTTCTACAGACATCAAACAACATAGCAACAGGAAGAAGGAAGTAGTTTCTTTTCCTCCTAGAGACAAATGAACCCGCTTCAGAAAGATACAGATCAATATTGACCAATTTACATATGATAAAATGAAGGGATATGAGGGAGCCAGATTTATCTCGAAGCGCATGGTTGATTCAACCCAATAAGGGACTGATTTTAGGACACATTTTAGCTAAGCTCCTTTGGCATAACTCACTTTCCACGTTATGCTTTGCTACAGCTAAACAATTGCTGCTAAATTTACAACGTTACCTTGGGTTTATCCGTGGTTAATTCCTTGGGATCTCAAATAAAGTGCTTGTATTATTATGCAAGGAAAATGACAGGTCTAAAAGCCGCTTATGACGTGTTGCTTCTATCATAGGAAATGACTGAAAAGCTTGCGTCTCCCTTGACACAAATTGGTATTCAAACTTATTTTATTTCAATTTTTCTGATTATTATTATTTTTTTGTTATGGTGGGTGGGGGAACTATAGGTGAATCTTGTTAAAGTTATACCTTAACATTCTATATCTCATATGCCAACATTTGATTAGTCCAAAGTTATTCCATGTGCCTTATGTATAGCGAGGGACCAAGCCATTTGCATTGACAATTATCTTTGAAGTAATTGTTGGCATATCTTGAGGGTTATAAACCTAGAGCATGAGCATACCGTCTTTAGCACCTTGTTTGAAGTAAGAATCCTTCACCAAAACCTTAGATCCTCTCGAATAAATCTTATGCAAGGACTCTTTAGGATTTCATTTTGGTCGAATGTATCTTTCTAATTTGATAACCACCAAAAGTGTGAGTTCTCGAGGGGCTAGAAATAGGACTAGAAATGATATGGCTAATCCCTTTGTTGACCATGCCAACCTCAACCCACAAGTATGTTATAAGCTTGACCTTCTACCCAATGTGTATAAGCAATCAGTACTACCTTCTCATCATGAAGATTTGTTGTGTGAGTTATCCTTGTCTCGCAAGCATGGAAATGGGGTGCAACATACTCAAGGATCTCAACATTATCTTTTGTTTCTCAAGCAAGTCATATTAGAAGAACAAGCCAAGAGAAGCAAAGAATTCTTTTTCTCTTTTGCAAAAAAATGGGACACTATGATGATGAGTTCTTTCTAATAATGAAAATGTGGTTTTACATTTTCGTTATTGAGGAAAAGCATACTGAAAGAAACATGCAACGGGTCTTAGGCATTTTCAATAAGTTACCCATTTTGTTACATGTACCATTATCATTCTAGTCTATGATACCACATACCTTTCATCATTTTGTCGAAAATTCATGTGCATTTTGCATGCCTCCACATTTTTCGACATGTCTACATAAACACCTACCAACACATCTAGTAATTTCTTTCTATTATGCTTCAATGGATTTCCACACGTTGTTCTAATTTAACTTTAGTAAAATCATTTTTCTTATCTTTCCATGATGCTTTGATGGAGTGTGGCTTCAAGCTCGCTAATCGTATTTTCTTTAAAGGTTCCAATTTGAATTCAATAAAACCATTTTTATTATATCTTCGCAATCATTTCAATCCATAAGAATAAATTTCTCCTTGACATTTGGGTATGTGAATGCAAATGGGGTACCAAAAGAGAGCCAAAAGTGGCCTTTTTTTCTTGAAATTATCATAAGCTAAAGTTCAACAAGGAATTTGGCATGGCATGCATGTGCTCAAAATTTGACAATTTGATAAACAACATGAATCATAGTTCTCAAATTATAGTTTTGAAACTATTTTTTTAAATGGTTGAGATCAAGAGTGTCAAATGCGGTACACGAAAAAGAGGCATTTAAATGTGTCAAAATATAACATAGTGCAACCCTTAGAATAGATATCGAAGCCAATGTAACATCCCGCCCTTTTAAGTCCAAAATTGATGAATGTATAGTACGACCAATAGACTATATTCTTGTTTAAATTAAGTTGGTAAACAAATCGGGAGTCTCAAGCTCAGATCAACATTTTCTCGTCGAATATAAGTTTACCGTATGTCGAATATTTATTATTTGGGTTGTTGACCACTTATAATAACACTATGTTGGAATTGTTGTTTGATACTCTTAACCTCTCGGAGTAAAGTAAACAAGGCAATAATTATATTTTTGTTATACTTTTGCTCGAAATCTTCATGTAGGGTTATTTGCTAAACCAATCAACATTAGATGAGTCATGATATGATTTTATAACTTGTTTATTCTAAGTGTGGATTAATTAATATGTATATTATATGGGTTTGGATAAATAAATTAATTTTAATTAATGTTAGCATAGTCTACGTACTTGTTTTTTTATTAATAGTCTAGTTGTTCTATCTATTCCATTATTCTCTCCCTCTATTTTGTAACTTCTCCATCCATTTAGGGGAGTCTTGTTCAATCTCGTACCTATAAATAATGTACGTGGGTTCTTTGTTCAATAGAATAATATGAGATAATATATCTCTATTCTTTCTCCTCCATTTCTGCCTCACAGTTTGGTATAAGAGCTTTCTTGATCTCTGACTATGCGTGAAAGAAGAATATTAATCTTGCTACTACCTGAAAGGCATCTTGGTGCGAGTTGATATTGGAAGGAGGTCTGTGTGAATGCAAATGCTCCTAGGTGGAAGGAGGCTATAGTGGTACCGGAGTGGCCTATAGTGTGAGTGGAGGAATAGAAAAATTGGAGCACCTTTTAAGAGCCGTGTGTGGGAGAGGAAATATGTGCAAGAAAAGAGAAAATAAAAATTAAAAACGTGGACATTTTAAATAGAGTGCTATCTTTTTCCTACGCATTTTGTTGTTGTTTTCAGCGCTAAAAAATGTGGATAGATACCTGCTGCGTGGGAAATTGAATTCCATCTAATGTCTTATTGTGTCCTTCAAAACTGCGTGGAAGGAAGGAAAAATTGACCTGCATGTAATTAATCTAAGTTTTGGCATCTATATCTACCTGGTGCAACTGTGACCCCTGTACAATCATCTTGCTATAGATATTCAAAAGGATCCTACACATTTAAGCCACGTCTATGTGGAGACAAGTGGTAAGAGAATGAACTGAAGCTTTACAATTTGCATTGGAGGACACACGGTATTTTAGAGGAGCAGCCTGCATGTAATTGCGTGAAGACTAGCATCCAAATAAAGTTTGGAGTGTGTCACTTGCTGCTCGTGGAGGAAAAGACCAACTATCTACGTGAAGAGGTAGAACAACACGAGGAGAAGAAACTTGGAGAAACTACAAATACTACACCGAATGTCGAGTGTAGACAACTCAATTGAGAGCGTCAATAACACAGTACCATAGCTGAAAGCCGAATATCAACTCGCCACCAGAGAGAACACCGTGAAGAAGCTCCTGAGAGCTCTAGGTTCTACTTTGCTTTGCTGAACGAGCTTTGGAATACCGCAATCTTGCATTCGACAAGCTAGTTTGAGAAGGACTTCTTGAATACTTTCTTTTCGACGTCAGCTGCCAAGCAAAGTGAGTACGGGAAGAATTAGAAGCCGGGTACAATGTCAAATATGATGACAAAGAAGAACACCCTACAAAGCGTTACCATCTCACAGCACGTGAATATCGCGAGCATCTATGAGCCAATAATTCTCGTCAGTGAGTCAAAATTGTAATAAATTTTCAAATAAATAAAAAAAAAAATATTACGATGTCTGCCTCCCATAGTTACTTTTGTTCGATGCTCAAATTGCTCAAAGGGTCCAATTTTGTGGCTTGAAGACAAAAATGAAGACAATCCTTCAATTTGAAGGATTATGGGGAATTGTCACAGATCTCTGTCTGCTACCACATTCTCGATGAACTAATAAAATATGAAATAAATTTAGTGCTAAAGCCTTGATGCCGATAATGCTCGATGATCGTGGGACATGATGTGCAACCGCATGTTAGGAATGCGGAGAAACCCAAGGAGGCCTAGGACAAGTTGGCAACCATTTATGAAGCCAAAAATCAGATGAAGATACTTCATCTTCAATCAAAGCTGCACACCCTCTCTATGGGGTCAGACGAGAAAGTGGAGGAATTCTTGCGTCGCGTGGCTGAGATGAGATTGGATTTATTAGCACTCGGTGAGACAATGGACGATAAACTTCTCGTCGCAATCACCTTGAGAGCACTCCCTTCTCAATTCCGAGTGTTCGTTATGACACTGAATGTGTCTAAACAAACAGTGACATTTGAAGAGCTTGTGAATTTGCTGCAGCAGGAAGAGGCCATCACTTCATCACATGAGGAGTCTCAGGATAAAGCCTTACCATGGCCAGAAGAATCGGAAAGGTCCCCCAAAGAAGCCAAATCCAAGCGTAGCTTAAACAACAACAGAAAGATCAAAAGTCAAAGAGATGGTGTCACATTTACAGAACCAATACTCACGACACTGATCACTGCTGGCACAATAGCTTGAAACAGGGGTCTTCAAGCCATACAAGCACATCCGGGCATGTAGATTTTCAAAAGTCCAAACGACGTCCACGCTGGAGAAAGCACAAGGGACATCTCGCAGCCCAACAAGAAGATGATGACTCTGATGAGGAGACATCAGAAGGAGCCCATTGTAGTAAAAATATTGTACTCGTCTCTCAAACTTCTCACCCACGAAGAAAGTCTGGTTGATAGACTCGCAAGTAAAGCATATGTCGTGGGGACAAGAAGTTGTTTGATTCACTACACGAAGAACCAAATGGAGATCAAGTTCGGATAGCGGATGACAAAGAGTACATTGCAGAAGGAATAGGGAATGTCACCATTCCTCTGGGACCACGAAAATGTACACTTACAAAGGTACTATATGTTCATGGCTTGAATAACAACCTCTTGTCAGTTACTCAACTCTTGAATCATCACCTTAGGGTAGAATTTCTTGTTCAAAATGGCATTAAATCATGCTTAATCTCCCAAAAGGTACAGCTTCTTGCTAAAGATTTTGTAAAAGATAAGTTATTTTCTTGAGATATCTGTTTCATCTTCTGCAGAGCTTTATACGCTTCAACAATAGAATCAACTTCCCTATGGCATTTTAGATATGGACACTTGTTGGTCAGTTCATTACACCCGTATGAGTTCAAAAGCAATGGTCCGTGGACTACCCAAACTGTCTAGTTCCTTGCCTATTTGCCCTGGCTGTCTTGCAAGAAAACAACATAGAGATCCATTTCAAGTGAGCACCTTCCATGCCAAGAAGTGTCTGGAGGTAGTTCATACCGATCTGAATGGCCCATTACCTTCGTTTTCTGGATACAAGTACTTCCAATTGTTCATGGATGACCACTCTCGCAAGATGTGGGTGTATTTCCTAAAGAAGAAAAGTGAGGCTCTTCAACACTTGTAGAACTTCTATCATCGTGTTGTCAAAGAGTCCGACAACCACTTCTTCTACTCCGCTCAGATTGAGGGGGATTCACATCAAAGAGGTTCTTGGCCTTCCTGAACCAACATGGCATTAAGCAACACCTGACTGCTCCCTACACGCCCCAGCAAAATGGCATTGTTGAGCGTCACAATCACACAGTGATGGAGATGGCTCGCTGCATGCTATCAACTACAAAGCTAGGAGAATGCTATTGGGATGAAGCAAGCAAATGGTCAGTATATCTTCTCAACAGGCAGCCGACAAAGATTCTACGATAACAAGACGCTTGGAAGATGTATGGAGTGGTAAAAGCCATCAATTTCTCATTTATGAGTATTTTGTTGCACAAATACATACGCATGTCCCAGCCAAGAGAAATAAGGTAGAGCCAAAAACACTCACGTGTATCCTTCTTGGCTATAAGTACTACCTCAAGGCGTACGTCTCATGGATCTTGAGTCAAAGAAAATATACGAGATTCGGGATGTGGTTTGTGACGAGTCATCCTTTGACTCAATAGTATCAACGAAGATCTACTTCCAACCACATCTCATCGATTAGTCTCTGAATCGAATGATGAGCCAGAGGAGACTACTTAGAGAAAAGAAATGTTGTTAGGAGAACTATTTGTTGACCTTGGAGAACTAGAGAATGTGACTCCACATCAATCCACACGCAACAACATAGTTCTTCTCAAAAGTAGCCAAGTTCTCATCCGAAGTGGGTACAAAGCACTATCAAGGACTCACATTTGCAACAACTCCCAGATACATCATCCGAGTCAAAACAAGGAGTCAAACAAGAAATGAGGTAAACTTTGCACTCATGAGTTCACTGATGAATAGCTCCGAGCCAGATAATGTTCATGAAGCACTTAGTCAAACTCAGTGGAAGGAAGCCATGGATACAGAATATGACTCACTCATGAAAAATCAGACATGGGAACTTGTTGATCTGCCTACAAGAAAGTTGGTTGGAGGGCTCATCTATTTGACATATACTGCACTGCAGATCTCACTGCATCTTTGCTTATCTTTCCGTGTTCATGCAGAGCCAAAGAAATGTCATTGGAATGCAAAGAAAGCATGTTTTGAGATATGTCCGAGGAACAACTAATTATGGTCTGAATATAAGAAGAATGATCAATTCTTCTTACGGATACGCCAACTCGGACCACACTAGATCTCATTGATGACGGAAGTCAACTACAGGGATACATATTTCATCTCGGATTCATGCCTATCTTGTGGAAAAGTAAGAAGTAGAATGTTGTTTCTATCTCATCCACACAAGTGGTAGAATATCGCACCGCACGAGGAGCTATGTGCAAAGTGATATGGATACATCACATTCGATGACACGGGAATTCTGAAAAATAGTCACCTATTCTCTATTGCGAAAATCGAGTGTGTTGAATCTCGTGTAGAATCCAGTCTTTCATGAATGAACAAAGCATATTGAAATTGATTGCCATTTCATTCGAGAGCACATCTTGAACCATCAAATTCAGCTCTAGTACTGTCCTACTAAAGCACAAGTTGCCGACATTCTCACTAAATCTCTTAGCAAAGTGAAGTTTGAATTTTTCAGGGGTCACATTTGCAAGAATAATGTAATAAGGGGGGGAATGTTAGCATAGTCTACGTACTTGTTTTTTATTAATAGTCTAGTTGTTCTATCTATTCCATTATTCTCTCCCTCTATTTTGTAACTTCTCCATCCATTTAGGGGAGTCTTGTTCAATCTTGTACCTATAAATAATGTATGTGGGTTCTTTGTTTAATAGAATAATATGAGATAATCTATCTCTATTCTTTCTCCTCCATTTTCTCGCCTCCAATTAATATACATGGAGTTGAGTGGACTTCATTAGCTTAGTATATAAATCCACTTGAAAAGAGTGGGTGGCATTTATTAAAATATTTTCATGCCATGTATTAAAGTCTTACTTGGAAAAAGTGAAGTTTGGTAAGGTACGTGCCATAAGGAAACAAAACTACATGATTTTTGATTTAACGTTGCAATTAATGTTGGCCGACTCCTTGCGAATAATCGCTTCCCGAGAAGTCAACCCTAAACATGGTTGCATCCTTTCCATTTGATCATTTTTGGGTCTAAGCTATTTTGGGGGTTTTAAAGGAAGTGGAATTTCTCTCCACTACGCATGTTTTTTGGTCATGAATGTAATTTTAGAAATGGATATAGAGGAACTCTATTTCAATAGGGAATGTTTTGATGACTCGTATTGTTGTTTTTTATTTCTCGGATAATATCACAGAGAAAGGAAGCTAAGTTGAGAAAAGACATGGACATTACAGGCATGCTCTTGTCCCTAATATTCTAAATCGCAGTTGATTATATCATGTTAATAATGATTTGAGACATTTTTGTGTATCTCGTTTTATAGGATAATGTTTATATTTGATTTTTCTAGTATAGTGGGTTGCATGATGGATTTTTGAAAAGGTTTATGAGTTATGAGTTTATCGTTATGATCTATGGGACTTTGTTTTATTATGGGTTCACACGTTTTATAAATAGAAAAACAATTGAACTCCCAAGTAGGGACTGCATTTAAATGACTAAAAACTCACGTGTTTTGGTTATAGATTGAAATAAAATTAAAGAGTCTACATGATGTAAGTTTGTTATGGAAATGTGTGCACATTTTTGTCACGAAGTTGTTGTTCTTAGTGCTTCCTATGTACGTTTGTCACCCAATGTTGGTTATGCGTAAATTTGAATGTATGTAGGTGTTTGTTTATCACTCCTTTTTGGATTTGAATATTTTTCAAGATATAAATATTGTTATCTTCCTCCTTTTTCTATCTGAATACTTTACAAAATAATATGGGAAGCTTTAGTAATATGTTCCTATAGTAATTGAATGTTGTATTTGGATTTGTGTTTGAAAAAAACTTGGATTTTGTTGAATGATAAAACTATTAACAAATGTTGAAATATTGTTATAGTAGGAAGATAATACAAGCTTGTTAGATATTGAGGAATTTATGAAATGAATTTCTTAACTAATGATTTGTAGAAAAAGTATGAATAGTCTTCTTAAGTCTATCCCTTGATGTATTTTTATGGTTTGTTATTACAAACCAAATTTAATTATTTGATAATTATAAACAATTTGATTTGTTATACTTTTTGATTTGATTTGTTTAGCTTGAATTATCAAGTTGAAATGTTTTGTTATGGGTTCAAATCTTGATTTTTATTATCATTATATAATTATTATGATGTAGGAAATGCTCATGAGTTGACTCATGCCATCTCTCTCGAATTGACCCATGTATATTTCTCTCTCCTAACAGATGTACATGTAAATAGGAGAAGAAATGAAGTGAATACTTTGGAATAATTTACTCTTCAAGTATATTTTAGTATGACATTTTGGTCACATGTTAAAAGTAAAATCAAAAGAAGTTCCTTATTCTGTTATTAATGATTTTGTGAGTATGTTTAAGTGTTTTAAACAAGTATATGACCCTAATGTATAATCTTAATACAATTTTTTTGTTTGAATACTAAGGAAAGTTGGTTCACAACCTTGAGTGATTCTATGTTGATTAAGAACCTCTCAAATTGCTTAAATATAATTGGATGCAATTGGGCATGGTATATAAGAACATATATTATTTATGTCCTTATTTTTACGGTTGTATCCTTGTATAGCTCGACTACCAATCTAGTTAATTAAGTGATCCAAAGACCTTTAGATGTGTTATTATAATATCACCTAATTTTAACCTTCACTTAGACTAGTCTTGTGTTTAATTAAGGACTTTGAAATATATGTTATTGGATACGATGTTTATCATGGGAATAATGGTATTGATCATTAATTAAATGATGAGTATTTTAAGTGTATATGGTAAATAATATTATATTCTATACTTCAAAATATGAAGGTATGATGATAAGAAATATGATTAATGAACATCTAGTTGAAATTTAAAAGGGCATGGTTAACTTAATTGAATAGGATTGATCATTATGAACTTCATGAGGTAATAATTCAAACATTACAATTTAACGGTGTTAGATACTTTATTAAATAGACCAACTGCTAATGAATAAATCCATCTCTTAACATGGGTAACCTAAAACAAAATCAAGATGACATCAATAAGAATAACTAATAGTTAATCCATAGCTCGAATAAATTATCAAGGCTCGGTTGAAACATAACGAATGACTTAAAGGAGTCTTACAAAGACCTCTCAGCTATAACTTAGATAAATAATGGAATAACTTAAATTCTTAGGACTTACCAAATGACAAAATTTATTAAGGATAGACAACATATTTACGACGTAGATTGAATATAATCTCACGTCTTCGTGCAAACATATAAGCATAGCAATAACTAGGGGTGGTCATGGTAGAATGAAAGAGGACGTAATGACAAGTAATCCTACGTGGTATCTCCTAATTCTAATATAAACTTTGAGTAGGTTGTGGCTATTTTCATTTACAGAGATGTCCTTGTAAAGAACATACTTCCTTTTTCTTAACATGTTCACCTTCTTAAACAAAAATATCTAGATAAATGTGTTGAGATATTTTTTTGGTGATAAAAGACTATATCCTTAAGGATTTTTTGAGGTCTCAAGATAAGTTGTTTATGCACGACTGGAAACTTTGGCCAAAGAAATGTAAGTAGATAATTGCATTGTATGTTCATTGTATCCTTACTTGATGTATGTCGATACCATAGTATGAAGTTAAGTAATTGAATTTTTTTGGTAGACATTTAAGGATAAAAACTTAGTTTTCTCAACCTAGAAAAAGATAAACTTGAAAATAATAAAGATTGTATGATTTCTTGCATAGAGTGGAATGAAGGGTGTTATTGATGTAACCTTCTCACTTTGCACAAGGTTTATACATGGAAGAGTTATCGAATGGATAAAATTTACTAAATAACTAGTTGTTTAAAAATTATTAATCTGGTTTGTACTAATTTAAATTTATTGCATACTTTGTGATTGGATTGTGGAGATTAGAAAAAAATTGCTTCATTTGGGAAAATAAAAGAATTGTTACATTTTGGTATTAGAGCGGAAAGGTTCTAGCTTTTAGAATTAATGGGTTCATTGTGATAGTACTAATTTTAATCTTGTTTCAACAAGATATAATGGTAAGAAGAAGAGTGAACAATGATGTTGCATGTAACTCTAAAAATCATAATGGTTCTCATCGATGATAAATTAAATGAGATATTCTTAGTTATCTAAGACACTCATAATCAGATTGTTTCCTTAAATCAAGAGGTTGGAGGTGAAAAATTAGAACACGAGGAAGAACATCCCAATCGACATAACAATGGGAATGAGCGAGACAATAAGAAAGCCCACATGATCAAGCTAAACGACTAGATAGGTATATAAAAATAATTAGCCCACCAAAGTTTTATGGAACTACCTTAAGGGAGGGCAATTTGAAAATTGGTTGAGTGAAATGGAAAAATACAATGAATTAGATATTCCTCTAAGGAAACTAAGGTTGTTTGGGGTGCTTTCCAGCTCTCTCATGAAGCTTCCACTTGGAAAACTGTAAGATGGAAATAGGTATTGAGACATTAGCTATAACTTGGGAACAACTCAAAGGGTACTTTCTTTAAGGATGGCTTCCCATTGTGTTTAACCAAAAAATGATTGAATTTCATAGTTTGGTTCGGGAAACTGTTAATAACTAAGTGTTGGGAATGTTTCACTAGAATTCTGAAATATGTTCCCAAATATCAAAAATATGATAAATTCTAGATTTGAAAGTTCATTTTGGGTATGAATCGTAGCATAGGGTGTGAAGTGAATGTGCACAGACCATCCACTATGGAGGAAATTTTGGAAACAACCATAAAGAAGGAACACAAAAGTGTGGGATCCTCGCTTCAAGAAAAAAATGCAAAAAAACTATAGCTTGTCAATGGAACATGTTTTAAATAAAGTAAAAATGCAGGTATGAGTTCATAATAGCTATAGAAAACCCATTTTATGAGTCCTATTTAAACATATATACACACAAGTGCGCGTGTGTGTGTGTATATATACAAAAATAAAATTTGAAAATAATTACATGATTGAATAGAAGATCTCCATAAACATGTTGATAGGTTTCTACAAAGAAATCAAATTAAAACTTGAATATAAACAAGGTAAGACCTTAATAGATAAAAAAATATAGAGCTCTTCCTATCATGCAATGTTAGAAAAAACACCTTGCAAACTACCTAAACGCATTGTTCAAGAAGACTTAACCTTGATTCTCTCCTCCACTTTAACAAACACTAAAAACATTCAACCATCCATATATGTGTGCATACAAAAATTATCACATATGCGAAGAATCATAAACAATATAATCAACAAAAGACACAAGATATAAGTGGGAAACCCACAAGAAGAATAAAACCCACTGAAACACAATCTTATATTAATATGTTTCAAAATTAAATGAGGCACCAACCCCACAATGAGCAATAACCTCTAGTTTAGTAGAGCAACAACACCACAATGATCACAAACCCTTAATTTTGTGGAGAACCCACTCTACAAGGAGGATAAAATCCCCCAAGATGATCAAGAACCCACTCACCACCTTGTGAAGATCTAATATCTAATTTGTTTCTTCCACAAATGATGGAGACCAAGTATTCATCTCACACTTCTTCTACTGTCATCATCAAACCCTAGGTGTCCAAACATTCACAAACAAGATCTTCCTTCACTTATAAAACCTTGAAACACTTACACACATAATTTTTGATATTCCTCAACCTAAATTTTTTTATCTGATATTAATTCATGCTCACACATCTAGGTCACACTTCTTGCACACACACTACTATCTTCCAAAAGCACTGGAATAATTATTTTATAATGTCCTCTTCATTTAAAATTCAAACTCAAACCTTTTCCCTCCTTTGGAATGACCCATGCATCATGGAAAAATCCCAAATTTTAATTACAATAGACACAAGTGAGCCAATTATTTCTTCCTATCTAAAAACATCATTATATGTGCCAAAATTCACCGAAAACCCGTGGGTACAAAGATAAAAATGCCCTTACATCAAAACCATAATTATTCATGACCCATAAATCATCACACATGCTTAAAATAACATTTAAAATTCATACATGGTCATAATTTAGCTCAACTAATCAAATTATTTCATTTAATGGGCCCAATACTCTTTGTTGATCTCAAAAATGTTGTTTCCTACACCCTTCATGACCACTGAAACTTCATTATGCCACCAAATAACTTCAATTAAAACAAAAATTCCATGTAAAAAAATGAAGGAAATTAAATAAAATTTATAACACTTATAACCAAGTTATAATCCTTGAAACACTCACATGCTCAAACCAAAGTCACTTTTGTCCTCACCAAATCAACTTGCCAGAAACGTTATTTTCAAATATCAATTGATAAAAAAATTATAGGAAAAATAAATAAACCTAAATGTATTAATTTTATTTAAATTTCATCCCTCTTCACATTACAAGTTATACAAAGCATCACCTAATCCATATCATGCTTCAACCAACTCAAAACTTACACCGATCATTTCCTATCCTACACTAGTAAAACGGTTCTTATCCAAAGAATGATCTCTAAACCACATCATATCTCACCATCATGAGAAATAAATTATATCACTGTAAATATCTCCTAATCAACTTTCCGACACAACTTGAGTCATCTTCAATCTCCACCTAGAGTTCCAAATATGCTCATTTTACTAAACACTACCTTTTATGGTCCTAAAACTACTCTTTGACAGTCAACCTAAATGGAGATCATTTGACCATGTACCTACATGAACATGTCCTAAAACCTATTTTTACATCAATATAAACTCACATACATCATATCAATTTAGCATGCAACTCTTTTGAAACCTTGTCCCAAAACACTCTTCTTCAAAAATGACTTGTTTGAGTGGGGCCCACTCATCACCATGACCTCTATAATACCTTTATGGAAATATTAAGGATTAATATAAATTTTAAAATAATCATATATGCACTATTAAACAAAACTATCCACTTAGGAAGTGATTCCTCCATACCGCTTCAAGTAGGGTTTCACAGTCATCAAAAAAGTTGTTTTCCTTCTTAACATTCGTTCATAAAACTATGAAAATGAATTGACATAATAATTATTTTTAAACCTTATAAAAAAATTTAGAAACATCCTTGAAAGACAAAATATCCCATGTAAATCTTAAACTTCATGGTGAGCTTTAGAAGATCAAATTCGAGCTAGAAATGCACTAGTTCTTTACCTTGTCTCACCAAAATTGACATATCTTGCAAATTTCACATCATGGAAACCTGAAATTTTGGTAAAATTATATTTAAACATCATAATAACATATTAAATCGTCATAATTTCATCAACATCTCTGAAACTCTCCATACTATCTCATTTGCATAGCTTTACCTTAGGGTTATGCACTACAAAAGCTAGGGTCAACTAAAAGAATACTATAACTCATCATGAGATCACTAAAAATGACCCAAACATATATGGTATACCATACTACATCTGAATACATGCATCCATGAGATCATATAGCTCTAATTCTCAAACTCACACCCCCTAACACTCATACCGCTACTGAAAAGAGCACATGTAACATAGAAAATCGCTTGTTTCTACACCATACACCTGATTTGAGTGCCAAGAACTTTCCAAAAATTATCTCCATCATGAAAATATTCTTCTCAATCATCCAATAATCTCATACTATCATGTAGCATTACCAAGGCACTCAATGGGCTTGTAAGAGAAAATAAGCCTCATTGGATCTCACCGTATCATCATGAACTCTCCTAAACCAGCATGAAAACACCATCCAAAGCATCAGTATGACCCATATCCATCATCCAATTTTTCATTAATGTTTTTTTGCATTAATGACAACACCTATAGGACCACATGCCAACAATATCCCCCTTTTTACATAAATGATAAAGGCATACTTATAACAACATATTCTTCATCTAACTCGATCTTCATAGCATAATAGTTTGGGTAGAAACATCAGCCAAAGATCTATTTCAAGCTCATGACCTTGAAATTTTCCCTAAAAATTGGTTTTCCTTCTTAAAAAGCATACAATCACCATGTTACCCCTAGGCCAAGCATATACAACATATGAACATCATTAATAAAGCATGAAAAATATCATCTTATCTTATTTTGGAGCCAAGACATCATATTCCACCATCTAGGCATGTTAAATTGTCATTTTCTTCTTAACCCCTATTTTTCCATCATTGGAGCATCAGAATCGACTATAAGCTGAGCCATTCACACCTTGAACATGCCAACAATGTCAAAAATAAGCATATCAAACCATCATACCTCCTTTCTTGACCACAAACCAACTTGTCTAGGAAAATACTTAACATTTGATATAAAATAAAGAATATTATATTACATTGGATGATCATAATCAAAGATTACATATGTATTTATACACGCAATAGAGGGACTAGATTCCCAACGGACACCTGGGCGTGGAAGATCACGAGACATGTTAAGGAAGGTGAACCTCCATAGTTAATATGCCAATAACATTTCAATGCACCTTTTTGCAATTCAAAATGACTCAAGAACATAATTCCCTAAGTAGACCTCTCAGTGTATTTAGGACTAATTTTGAAGCTCTCCCCATCTTCACTAAGCTCATAATTCATAAAATTATCACTTCCCTAGACTAAATAACACCATCTATAGTAGAGAGACACAAGAGCAAGAAAATTATCTTATAAAATTGGCATGGAATCAACTAGAGAAACGTTTTCTAGGTTCGAAGAAACATTCTTAGTCTTGTCATTCATATTGAGCTGAGATCATACATTCAAAATCCAAAGTAAACTCAAACTAGGAGCATACACTTACAACATATCTTGGTTTCATTGGATTCATGATTTTAACTTTCTAGAATGCCCATTCAAGCCCCCCACATGTCATGAAGAGACTTATACACACCCAAGCAATATTTTCTCACATGTAGAAGCACCATTTAATGTCACCGTAGCACAGTAGGACTCCTTTTTAGCAATCTTGACATAATCATGACAGACTCAAGCTAAGAGATCCAATTTTCCACACCTTTATCATCATATTTTTTCTTATATAGCTAATAATAACAATGAATCTCTGATCCAAGACACTTACCAAACCTCATTAGGAACCTACAGGCATGGGAACTAGTGACACACTGTATTATGCATGGATTATACCCGTGGCTAACTAGTATCACTCAAGAAGTAACAAAAACACATTGACAACCATTTTTCATAACTTTATGACATCATACTACCTTAATGCAGGTATATATAATCTTCTCAATATTTTATACTCATCAATAATTAAAAAATTGAATGCTCATACCTGTAGGGACTCACTCTTTAGTCTAAGACCAATGTGACCAAATTTTTCCATACAATATTTTGACCTTTTCATCAAGAAAATCACAAGTACAACACATGGAGTACCTTTTCAACCCATAATTGAACTTATACTCACCACATGCATTTGAAAAACTACATACATTTCCTTTCATAAGCATTGATATCCTGTAGGTAATCATATTTGTTGATGGAGTTATATGTGAGCCAAATAAATCAACAGAACTGAAGTCACCTTCCTTATCCAACTCCAAAGCTCATATCACCTTTACTTATGAATATACCATCTTCATGAGGTTTTAGACATATAAAAAATATGTTACATACCATCTTACATACCAGGAAGGTGTGTATTTTGCCTCTTACACACGTAACAAAGCTAATACTAGCTCAAGACATAAACGAGATTTATACAAGATTATTTTACTCCTGAGATGGACCACCTAACATATTTCAAGGAATAATCCACACAATAAATACTTCATATTCTAAAGGCCCAGTCATGAAAAGGATTGTGTCATTCCAATAGAAGCATCAAAATCTTCTATACCTTTCTTTCTTGTACGTGTAGCATGATAAATCATAGCTCCACTGTACCAAGAGTATGTGAATACAAATTATATTACCTTTTAAGATAGCGTCATCACATTTCTCACATACATGGATTTCATAATATTTCTCATTCTTAGGAAACACAAGGAATTCATTAGGATCTCACAAAGTTCATTCCTTCTATAAAATGCACATACACAATCTTCTATCCCATGCAAAACTTAGAATTACATAAAAAAATTATGAAGGCACTTTCAAGTGGAAACCATACCAGTTATAGACACCCATTTGACCATATTGTCTTCTCCAATAACCTTGTGATCTCATATCAACGAAAAAAACTTACCTAGTCACAAAGCTACATACCTCAAATTAGGCTTCTTGACACTACCACTACTAACCTAAAAATTGTCATGAATTCCAAGAAATGAAGTCAACCTTAGAACCTAAAACCTCTTAAATCCTTTATCCCTCCTTGTCATGATTATTTGCACAAGATTTTATCCTAAAATACCATCATTTGGACCTCCAAACCCTACTTTCCATTCATACCACTCAAAAACACTTTGTTAAAACATAGTTTAGGGAAGAGAAGTACTCATAATACACAAAATTTCTATTTAGACTTCAAATATTTATCATACATGTTTTATTTTACCCTTCAAAAATTATAAGCACCTATTTTAATGATTAAGATGCAAAATTATCCAAAATCATATCTCGAAACCTTCTGATTTTGTCTTTTTTAGCCTTCAAGAAACCTTTGCACGTGTCTTTATCTTCACACTCGAAATATTAGGTCAAACCTCTTGATGGAACAAGATCATATTCAATTACTTGTAAATAATAATTTAAATATTTTGGAGCTCATGACATATGACTTAATGACACACACATACCGGAACTTATGCACATATCACTTCTAATACTTCCTAAGAAGAATGAGTACGCATGAACTCCCGATGACATTTTACCACTTCAAGAATAACACCTTCAAATATTCATACACATTATGGAATACTAAACACACTTGAAAAACTCCATTACAACTCATGACTAACCTCATGACACCATCAACAACTCGGACTTATTTCCGGACTTCTCATAGACCACATACTCCTTCAACACAACTAAGAATAATTTCATAGACTTATAGAGAATACGTCATGAGTTTAAGAACAATTACATACTTCTTATAGCATGACCATGATACTTATGAAAATACACAACCACTCAGACAAGAAACTTAGAGATGATAATGCAACACACAAAGCTATGAAGACTCGTATACATACACCACATTAATATAAGGCAGAGATCATGATATCCCATACTCGAGATCAACCAAATTGAACTAACAAGAAAATGAAAAAACAAAAAAAGAGACATATATTAACCTTATGGAGGAGACACACTATGAGTTAGGCCACTTCCCCTCAAATGGATGCTTCATTTGGACTATTATACCTTCAAGAATGATAGTGAAGGTATATATGTAGCATAATGACCTAAAAGAAGGTCTTGAAGAGCTCCCAATCCTTATTAGGCACCTGCAAAACACCTTCATCCTCTTTCCTATGATCTGAAATCTGAGAAACACTTCTTCTTCCACTAACATCTTATCTTGGTGAGACAACATTGCCTCTCCTTTGTTCCCATGCCCTTTTATGACCACTATCTTGCATTATAACCCTTGAAAGTTATTTCCATGCACTTTATATCCTTAATCCATCTATTTTTTCTTGAATAAGCATGAAAATAAACTCTTTCCACATGACCAATATCATTACAGTTGTATCATAATATTGTATTATTTATTTTGAAGCCTTCATCTTGACTAGGTGAATCATACAAGAAATACCTATTTGTGTGACCTTGTTCATTGCAATAGTAGCATATTATCCTCTTTCACTTCTATTTTCTCTCCAAGGTTGAGACTCTCCAAGATATCTTCTACAATATCTAGCCCTATGACCAAAAGCATTACAAATAAACCAATAACCATTGCAAATTTCATTCCTACCTTAAAGCATTAGGTTTCCTAATAGATTTTTCCTTCTCATGGTCCTTGATGAGTGGCTTCTTATTCTCTTCCTTGATGATAAGTTCACCTTTTTATTTTCTTGAAAAAATAACTTCTTTCTTCACTTACTTGTCTTTAGACTCTTCTTTGAAGCCCAAACCAGATCTATCATCTGTTGCTCTTTGTTTTCCAAGTAGATCATCTAGGTCTTTAGCACTTTTCTAAAAAAATTGGAAGGACATAGTCTTCTTGCTAATATATAGTAACTCAACCATTAAAAACTTTATATCTTGTTCATATTTTGAGCACAATTTTTTTATTCTGTAGATTTGAAATAAGATACTTTATCTTTTATTCTAACAATTTGATTGATTCATTTTACTTGGTAGATTCAACCACATATTTTTCTTCTAGATTGTGAAATTATTTTTTCGTATTTCTTGATCTATAAAGTTAGATTTTGGTTCTCTTTATGAACATGTTTTAGTTCACTTTTGATGCTCTCAAGATCATTTTTTTCATCTTCATCAAAATAAATCCAATAACCATGACTAATGAAGCTATAATGTCTTCTAGTGAAGCAAAGTTTTTAGCCCCATAAAACCGTTGAATGATATCATTAAATAAAACTTTCCTTAGCCTCAATTGGACATTTACAAGTCTAGAAGAATAGACTTGATCTACATTGTTCGTTTCTAGTAACTAATTCCATATTTATGATAGAGAAGAAAAAAACTTCTCTTTTGTTAATACATCAAGAATATTGTTTTATGTGATTATATCCAGTTTTATTGTTTTAAATGTATTTAGATTTGATTGCAATGTTTAAGAGTAGATGTACTTTACAATAACCCACTTTTCCGTAAAACATGTGCAAAACTTTCACCTAAATTTGAACTTTAAAAACATATTGCCCATTAGTGTTAGTGGCCTCAAAGGTTTGGTCCAATGGACAAAGCTTTGTCCATAAATGTTAGCGGCCTCTCAAAATTTTGGATCGGAAAATGGTCTAATGTATAGAGCATTGTGAGCACTTCAAACAATGTGTAGAATCATTGGGATCACTTTGAACATTTCCTAACAATTTAGCAAAGTGAAAAACATGATTCAAAATAAATTGGAAGTTGTGTTTGTATGGTTATGGTGTAACTTGACAAATCATAGATTAAAAAATCCAAGTAAATTCATTCCTTTAAATCATGATTCATTTTTGGCCACTTAAGGAACACCACCTTGTCATGGTCATTGCCCTTTTAATGGAAGTCATTGTCCAATGAAGACACACATCAATAATAATAATCATAATAGATACAAATTAGAAGTATAATATTCTTGTCAAGTGTTCATATATGAACTGACATTCTTGTCCTTTTATGCATTAGTATCTACAGAGTCAAAATTGATGCATCTTTGGAAAAAAGAAAGACTAACAAACAAACTTTTCCCTTACATGCACCAAGGGTCACTAAATTCAACATCCAACATCACTAGCTCCTAATGTAATTTTATTTATCCCTCTGCCATCCTCCAAAAATTTTATACCCTACTAAATTACAAGTGCATTACTTCCAAAATTGCAAGACCTTAAAATCAGGCTTGCTGAAACTTCCCTCATGAAAGAAGTAGAACCTCCAAGGAATTTAAACTTAAATCTAAAGAGCCTCATAAAAATAAAAATAAAGAAAAAATAAAGTAAAAGGAGAGAATAAATCAATAGAAAGGAGATCTGTGGGGTGTGATTTTTCTTCTATTAAAAGAGTCTAAATTTTCTATTGCTACACAACCTCCAATGGAACTCCTCCTCTTCTTCACAAACTCAAATTCAGTTGTGCAAGTACAACCCAACATTCTGCATTTTACTTCCTCACTCTCACTGGATCCAAATGATGTGTGAAGAAAAGTATTATCCAAAGTTGAATTAGGAGTCATCAATCCATCCTCATACTCCCTCTCCCCATCGAATGTAGAAACACAAAGTCTTGCTAGAAGACATTATAGCTTCATTAGTCATGAATAAAGCCTCATTTCCAATGTTTTCACAATCGATTGATTCAAAATCTGGAACACCCTATGGGCATTAGATAACTCATCATCCTTATTTGTATAAAATCTTCTTTTTTCCTTATTAGGATTAAACCTTTTGAAGTTATTCTTAAATTTTCCAAATTTTTAGTTCTTCTTTTAGGTTTAGCCTCATGATCTTCAACATCACCTTCCTTCTCATGCTTATGAGGACACTTGGAAGAAAAATGTCCTACTTCACCACAATTAAAACACTTTAATGGAAGGTTACCACTATACTTACCAGATCCATGCTTTCATCTTCTATCCACCATAGCAAAAATTCTTCATATTCAATCTCAAGAGTAGCATCAACATCCTTTACCTTCTTTCTTTTATCTTTCATTTCAAATTTGAAAGCAATCTCCTTCTTGGTTGGTTTGGATTCACCTATTCTCATTTCATATGAAGTCAAAGTACCATACAACTGATCCAATTTCAACGTAGTTAGATCCTTTGCCTCTTCAATAGAGACAATTTGGAATAAAACGTAGAAGTAAGAGTCCAAACCTTTTGAACAAAATTTTCTTCTTTCACAGATCTCCTAACTCTTTCATGCTATCGACAACATTATCAACTCGAGAAGGCATGGAGCAATGGAATAATTATCATTCATCTTAAGACCTTCAAACTTATTTCTAAAAGTTTGGATCTTTGCAATTTTTACCTTTGTGTCACCTTCATATAAAATTTTCATTTTTCCCATGCTTCCTTTGCTAATTTACAATGCATCACTTTTCTCATTTTTATTCTCCAAGGCCACTTATGATGGCATTAAAATATTTTGAATTATTGGTGTAATCTCTATTTTCTTCCTTAGTAGTTAGAGAGGTGGCAAGAAGAGTATATCCATGCTCCATAGTATTCCAAACATCAAACCCTTGAGCCATGATAAAGGAATTCATCCTCAATCTCCAAAAATCATAATTCACTCCATCAAACACCGGTTCCTTCCCAAGATTGTATCTGCTAGCCATATTGTGCTTCAAGGAAGTCCTTTCAAGTTGTCAAACTTCTACAAAAGTACCTTATTTGATACCAATTTTTATAAGAACAAAGGAATGAGGGGGTAAATCGGTCCTTACAACACTCTTAAATTCAAATTTCAGATTTACTTGATCAAATACTCACAAACATTCAACCATCCATATATGTATGCATACAACAAATTATCACATGTGCAAGAACCATAAACAAGATAATCAACACAAGACATAAGATATAAGTGGGAAAGGGGGAAGAAAACCCACTGAAACACAATATTATATTGATATGTTTCAAAAATTAGTGAGACATCATCCCCACAAGAAGCATCAACCCCTATTTTAGTAGAGCTACAACCGTACAAGGAGCACCAAACCCTAATTTTGTGAATAACCCTCTCCACAAGGAGGTTGAAACCCCAAAATATGATAAATCACCCAATCAACCACCTTATGAATATCTGATCTCTTATTTTTTTTGCCACAAGTGATGGAGATCAATTATCCATCTCGTACTTCAACTCTTCATATAAACCCTAGGTGTCAAAAATTCACAAACAAGCTCTTCCTTCACCTCTCAAACCTTCAAACATGCACACATACTTGTTTATATTCCTCAACCTGTAAAACACTTCATAAGATCTCTAAAATCACACACCTATGCTGCACTTCTTGCACACACACTACTACCTTGCAAAAGCACCCAAAATAATTCTTTTATAAAATCCTCTTCATTTCAAATTCAAAAGCAAACATTTTCCCTCCTTTGGAATGAACCATGCATCATTGAAACATTTCAAAGTTTAATTACAATAGTCACAATTGACCCAAGTAGGTCGGCCTAGCAAAAAACCTCATTCCATGTGCCAAAATGGCTAAAAACCCCATGACACAAACAAAAAAATGCCCTTACATCAAAACCATAGTTATTCATGACCCATAAATAATTACACATACTTAAAATAACATTTAACATTCATAAATGGTCATAATTTATCTCAACCAATCAAATTATTTCATTTAATGGGCCCAGTACTCTTTGTTCATCTCAAAATTGTTGTTTCCTACACCCTTCAGGACCCTGAAAACTTCATTATGCCACCAAATCACTTAAATTTAAGCAAACCATGTCATGTATCCACTTGATGGAAATTACAGAACCTATAGAACACTTATAATCAATTTATAAGCCTTGAAACACTCACCTAACCAAACTAGAGTCACTTTTGTCTTCACCAAATCAACTTGCCCAAAAATCTATTTTCAAAGATCAGATGATAAAAATATTTATATGAATAGTAAATAAGTTTAAATAGATTCATTGGATGTAAAATTAATCCTTATTCACATTACAGGTGATATAAAACATCACCTAATTCATAGCATGCTTAAAACAACTCAAAACTTACAAAAGAACATTTCTTATCCTACACTGGAAAAAGGTTCTTATCCAAATAATGATTTGGAAACCACATCATGTCTCATCATCATGAGAAAAACTCCTATAATTGGAAATCTATTTTAATCCTCTTTCCAACACAACTTGAATCATCTTTAAAGTCCACTTGTAGCTCCAGATATGCTCATTTTACTAAACATTGATTTTTATGGTCCTCAAAATTAACCTTTGACCAATCAATTGAATGAAGATCGTTTGATCATTTACTTACATTAAAATGTCCTTAAACCTCTTTGTACACCAATATCAACTCTCTTACATCATGCACCATCAATTTAGCATGCAACTCCTTTGGACAACATTTTCACAAAACACTCTTCTTCCCAAACTGGCTTGTTTGAGTGGGGCCCACTCATCACCATCACCTCTATCATACAATTATGGAAATGTTAATGAGTAATATTGATGTGAAATCATATCACCCCGAATGGTCTGATTTGAATGGGGCTTCCAGCAGTGATCTGCACAACATTGGACCATCTCTCAAGTTGTGGGACTTGCGAACTTGAGATGGTCCTCCGGAGAAAGTCGGATTCTTCTTCCTAAACTACTTTCCACAAGCTAATCTAGTGCACGAAAACTATCTAATCCTAATCTAACCTTCCAAGGGACCAGGAGAGACAAAGAAATGAAAATAGAGCCTACACTAAAGTGGTAATACACCAAAAAGGAAATTGATGGTCACAAATCCAACTGCCTAAAATGGAGAGAGGTGAGAAAGAGAGAGGATGGAAAAATGCATCACAGACCAAAGATAAAGTTCACACAGAACACCACTTCAAAGCCTTTAAAAACAACTCTCAAAACCTGCAATAGACGTCAAAAATATGTATAGTATACCCTACAATGGTGACAGAAGAAGAGACAATAAAATAAGGAAGGATGGAAAAAATGCATCACAAAACATATTTCATTGCTCCATGAGTTCACACAGTACATAATTTGTGGGAAAGAGGCAATAAAACCCCATTACAAAGCAAAGAGAGGAGGCTTAAACTCCATATTCGACCCTGGAGAAGAAAGAGGGAGGGGGATAGAGAGAAAGAATGGCCAACCTTTGTTTCAAAAAAGTGCCCTTCCTTTACAATATATAGGAAGAATGAAAAAGAAGAGGGAAACGAAGAATTTGAATTATGCCCCAACCACCGCAAAAGAGCATTGAACTTTCCTACAAAAAATGATGGGTTCCACTGTAAAATCCATGCATCCATGTGTTTTTACTTGTTTGGCAAGAAAAGAAGTCCGTACTTCATTATGGCGATAGGTGACAAACCTAACAACCTCAAAAATAGGGGACTAAATTTATCATTTTTAATTAATGGTGGCAAGTGAGTAGTAGACGACGAGATCTTTCCAAAAGTCTTCTCTCACTCAAATCTGATTTTCCAGTCAAAATTTATGGCCATCTAAAGGTCGGGTCGTTCGTTCCACACGGGATGGCTTTGGATTCCATCCGTGTGAGATCCACGTGGAAGCCCCGCACATTCTTAATATTTCACCCCCTCCTTTCACTCTTGAAGTTGCGTCAATTGGACACTTGGCATCATCCTTGAGCCTTATCTATTTCCTTTGTGTTTTGGGTAAGTCCCTCCTATTTGGCGAAGCAACTACGTCGGACCCTAGACACGTGGAGATCCCACGCTCATTTGGGACCTACCTTTTAGATCTTACCTCTGAAGTTGCTCCGAGATGACACGTGGTACCTTCCATTGGCCCTAGAGTTTTTAATGGCCAATTCCCCCTTTTCCACCCATTTAGGAGCAACTTGTTGGATGTTAGACACGTGGAGGACCTGTGCTCATTTGGGGTCTCACTTTTATGCACCATATCAAAAGTGCACCGAAGAGACACGTGGAGGTTCCCAACGGCTTTTTTGCTTTTCTTAGACTTTTCAATGATTAGCTCTACCTTTTCGGACTCGAGCATGTGGAGGACCTATGCTCATTTGGAAAATTCTTTTGGATTTTACCTTTGGAGTTGCACCAATGAGGCACGTGGAGGCTTCTGTTGGTCCTTAGACTTTTCAATGGCTAGTTCTACCCCCTTCTGGACTCGACCACGTGGAAAGTCTACGCTCATTTGGGATCGACCTTTGGATTTTACCCTTAAAGTTATGTCGAACCTCGACACATGGCACCTTCCATGGCTCTTCCCCTGTTTAGAATTTTCAACGGTTGGTTATGCCCTTTTTTCCTTTGACCATGGGAGGGCCTATGCACATTTAGGGACCTTTTGGATTTTTCCTTTGGAGTTGCGCCGATGAGGCATGCGTGGAGGATTCCGCTTTGGTCTATTGAATACTTAGCTGATTCGGGCCTTGAGTGAACACTTCCTTCTAGATGGAAGATGGAAAATGGAAGGAGAGTGGAATGCGAAGGAAGAAACAAGAAGGCGTGAAAGGGCACGTGGAAAGAAGGTGACAAAAATATGCAAGCGTGAGAGAGGAAAATAGAGAGAATGTGTGTGAGTAGGTGCACACGCCGAAAGAAAGAACACATACTTGTGAAAGACAAGTATGGAAGCAAGGTGTGAATATCAAACTGAGGAAGGGAGTGCTACAAAAGAAAGAAAAGAGGGCACGCGAGGAATGGCAAGATGCGGGAGCGCACGGAAGGACTACAGCCTCTGCAAAGATCCTTATGAGCAAGCTCGCAACGCGCACAACCTGAAATGTAAAGCATTAGAGTCAAAATGAAGACACAAGTTATCCAAAATAACTAGGAGATTTGTTTGGATAAAACTTTGGCAACTTTCGGGGGTCATCTTCCTACTAGATGAAGAGACCAAGAGCCTTATAAGTCCATTGGGCATGGAGTCAAGTTCTAAACTTGAAGATCTCGAATCTGAACTTGAATAACATCCCTTAAGTCACTTAAAGCTCTGTCTGAACTCTGAACCAAACTACTACTCTCATGAGATTTTTCTAAATTGGTTTGATGAGAGTGGGACCTATGCACTGATTGTTGGAACTACCTCTGTCAAAATTGAACTGTTATCTTAGGAAGCAACAAAAGGGGCGCGCGAGTGCAACAGGAAAGGAAA
Organism: Taxus wallichiana var. yunnanensis; assembly: GCA_018340775.1. Taxonomy (NCBI): domain Eukaryota; kingdom Viridiplantae; phylum Streptophyta; class Pinopsida; order Cupressales; family Taxaceae; genus Taxus; species Taxus wallichiana. The sequence goes on along the minus strand of CM031234.1, from coordinate 818,437,359 downwards.
GGTGCCATAGGGAGGGCACCAAAACAAAAGCACAACACTATGTACAAAATTTGAAAATCATACATGTCCCAAATGGAACATGCAGAGTGTGTGCAAGAACTTTTTCTGCTGAAAGAAAACCTACCTACTCTACGCTAATCGGAGGTAAAGGGAACTCAAACAAATCTTGTAATTGGAAGGGAGAAGTAGCTTCACTTTCTCACAAATTGTGACCATGTAGTTTATTTGGCACTGAACATGGTCGGAAATGAGAGTAAAAATCCACCTCACATATGGTCTTTCACCCTCCTCAAAGTATCAACAAATAGAATGTACACCTCCCCAGAGTTGTTTTGTGCTTGGATCTGGGAGGTGATGTTGCTGACGTTTGGCACGCTGAAGCTCAACCTGATGCTCAGAAATGAGCATGACAAGTTGCAAATATGTTATGGAAGTGGACTCATGTGCTTGGAAGGTGGATGATGGAGGACCAAATGATATGATCTCAGCAGACTCCTCTCGCATCAAAGCAATCCTCCAAATTAGACAATAAATTACCTCCTTGTTGTCTTGTTGCATGTGTGGATTCCAAGATGGGAATGAAACCATGATTGCACAACTTCATGAAATGGAAGAAGATGGAAGATGTGGAATGAAGAATGGGTGGAAATGGATGGAAAGAAGGTCTGCAACTCAGAGAATGGGTTGTTGACCAAATGGAGTCACCAAATGTGCTTGAAAGTGCCTCCAAAGGCTAAAATCTTCACCAAGAGCACATCAAACCTAATGAAGTGAAGTTGTAAGGTGCCTCAGACCTATCCCACCTGGTGTACCAAAATTATTGATGTGAAATCACAACACCCCCCGAATGGCCTAATTTTGAATGGGGCATTTGGCATGATCTGCACAACATTGGACCATCTCTCAAGCTGTGGGACTTGCGAACTTGAGATGGTCCTTTGGAGAAAGCCGACTTCTTCTTCCTAAACTACCTACCACAAGCTACTTTAGTGCAGAAAACTATCTAATCCTAATCTAACCTTCCAAGGGACCAAGAGAGAGATAAATGAAAACAAAGCCTACACTAAAGTGGTGATACACTAGAAAAGGAAGTTGCTTTAGTCACAAACCCAACTACCTAAAATGGATAGAGGTGAGCAATGGAAAGGATGGATAGATGCATCACCAAAGATAAAGTTCACATAGAACACCACTTCAAACCCTTTAAACACAACTCTCAAAACCTACAATAGATGTCGAAATATGCACGATACTTGTAGACACCCATATTTGCGCCAAGCAATTTAAATACTTAAATTGCGCTAATTATCCCCTTTCTTGCAAATCGATGACATATCATCAAAAGCACTCATATTCCCTCTTATTGTCATTAATTAATTACAATACACTAATTGATTAAGTCACCTATCCAACTAACAACCTAATTAACGATCTTACATTAATTATTTACCCCGTCTATCCGTGACTAATTAATTATTATTAATTAATTAGCTTTCCACTTCATTCAACTAATAAATCAATATTTAATTGATTTAATCCCCTCATAATAGCTTGAATCGTACTAATATTCCTCTCATTGGCTTCTTTAAGCTTACACCTACCTATTACTTAATCACCTTTAATTAATTAAAGCACCCCCAACTCCCATGACTTGCTAAGCATAAATTAAGCCCTTCTAAAGTAAGGTTACCTTTAATAAAGCAATATTATCCATTCCTAATCATGTTTTAACTTTATCCCACATGAAAAGGGATGAAGTGCTTCCTTTATCCATTGGGCTATATAAGGAGCCCTCCTTATACCTTTATACTCACACCTAATTCCCTTGAGAAAGCAAAGGAAAGCACATAGTCTTGCACTAAAATCCTTTTACCATTCTCAAGCCCTTCCATCATCCATCTTGAAGAGCTAGGCCTCACACCCAAGCATCCTCAAGGATCAAACTAAGCAATATTGTTGATTGCCATGACTACATAGGTCCACTTGATTTAATTAGGCAATTAGAAGAATAGAGTTCTTGATTTGCATTATGTTTGATTTCATTATTTCAAAGTTATGATGCTAATGTAGGCTTTGTTCATTTCTTCATCTTGATGGTACTCTTTTCTTGTTTCTAGCTAGGTTAGGTAACTATTTTAGGTGGTAGTTCTTGCTTTCAATCTAACTTAGGAAAAAGAATATTTGTACACATTTGGCACACCGGTGGGAACCTTAGTGCCATGGCATTTTAGTTTAAGTTTCATTGTTTTGGCTAACTTTTGATATACACATCTAGTAATTAATGTCCATTTTCTTGGAATTTTTTCTAATTTGATATGTGTAACCTCATGTTCATAGCCATAATTTTAATGGGTTATTGCCATTCTTAAGCTAACTTGTCAAAATTTGAGATATTGTGAGTTTTCTTGTCTTTTTTGCCGTATTTTGGTCAGCAGTGTCCGCACAATGTACAATTTTTAGGGGTGCAGGCATGGTTTTCGTGGTGCATACGCTATTTTTGTGGTGCACACATCTCTTTGGTGGTGCAGGCGCACTAGTAAAACATGTTACTTTGTTTTCCGACCACTGCATGCATGCGCTAAAAACTCGCGCACACACCCTAACCAAAGCAGCAGTGTACTAACCTGCACGAATTTTTTTCATACTATACCTTCACTACATACAGAAACTCCGTCGATCGGTGCACACGCCCTAACCAGAGCACACATGTTGTTTTAGTGGCGCAGACATTTTTCCACTCTTTTCACTAACGCAGCTGTGTTCTCTGTCTGTTTTTCTCGGGAGTGGCGCATACGTTGTTTTTGTGGCACATATGCCTCTTTGGTGGCACAGGTGTATGGTAAATCAAAAAATTGTAGAGTGGTGCATATGCTATTTTAGTGGCGCATATGCTATTTTCGTGGCGCACACACCTCTCGGTGGCGTAGGTGCACTGTGATCCGAAACAACGTAGAGTGGCGTATACGCCCTAACCCGCATGCAGGTGCTAAAAAGGGGCACACGTGTCCCTTTGTATTTTTGAAATTAAGGTGTTGATGTGCTAACATTCTTGCAGGTTTATCTAATCATATATTTGTCTTTGAAATTATGTTTTTACATGTTTATATCCGATTAGGTAATATTTTACGTTGTTTACTTATGGGAAATAAGATCACGTATGCTCTTCCATTGCATCCCTTGGGATCTTGGGAATCGAAACAATTTTTAAGTCCTTTTGATGCTTTGAGGTTGTTAGGAATATTTGAGTTGGAATTGGTTAATTTGGCATAGTTGAATTAAAGTGTTTTTCCATTTGATATCTTTTTAGATTTTGAAGACATCACGTATTCTCTTCTCTTGCATCCTTGGATGATCACCGTAAAAGGAGAATAAAAATGATGCCTTCTCTTTTAATGGAAAACTACTAAAAATCACTAGAATACAGACCAAAACGCCATCGCTTGCAAAGAACGGAGGAATCAAAACAAAATTTAGAAAACTACTAATAATAAATGTTATACGGGTTGCAAAAACTAATGTTTGATAAACCACATATAATTATAAAATATAAAACAAACAATATATTCAAAACACCGTATTGCAGGTTTTGGAAAAGGGTACGTCCTCTCCGCTCAACTGAACATAACCCCTTTGGCATAACGCCTTAAGCTACAACAATGGGGGTGGTTCCAGAACCCTAAAGTAGTCCACAAAGCAAGAGGAACCTTGTGGACGAAATGGGAAGTGTTCCGCACTACCTATCTAACTAGCAATTCCTTTGTAAGATAGGGTTACAAGTTGTCCCTATGCGACCCTTTTAAGTACACAATTGGATGCATCGATGCCCACCGTGATTGAAGGGGGCAAAGTCGAGATACTCCCAAACTAGTCGGTGTGACATTTTGGGTAAATCATCTGTCTTGCTTGTGGATAATCTTTGTAGCACTTTAGACGAGAGAACCACCTAGGAGGATATACTTTGGTTAGGAGCCCACTATTGACTATTGTAAAACAAAGTGTTGAGTTGTGAACCGTATTTTCATTGTGAAATGTGTGACGCGTTACTTTTCGCTTAGTTTTTAATTACCTTAGGGCGAAAATGAAACTCGCCAAGTGAAGCTAACATTTTTCATCCTTTCTTTATCTTTTTTCCTTCACATTCTTTTGACACTTTGTTGATCAGAAGAAGGGTGACTACCTTTATGTTACCAATCAACTGCTTGTTTCTGTCACTTTTATGTCCGTTTACGCCCATCCATGTTTGCGGCTGGGTAAGTTAAACGTATAAAGTGTGTGGAGGCGTATTCATGTCATTAGTTAGGCCATTGTGATCTTGATACCCATGTCAAGATCATCATTTTAGTTAGGCTTAGTTCATCACCATGGACTTCCTTAGAAGAGTTAGCTTGTTTGTATCGTATCACTACAATTTCAATATTTATGTCTTATTTCTTGTAAACTCGACATAAATACCTATATTGTAAGGTTACGCTACACACATTTTTAACTATTCCTAGCTATACTTTGAGATTTTTAGTTCGGTTCTATTATTACCTTGATTTTAAAGAGTGCTAGGTGTTACCATTTGTGCGTGTTATATCAATAACACTTTGATATCAATACCTTACTTTCTCTCAAAGTGGGTTAACATATCTTGGTGATATTGTTGTGTCATTCATGAATTGTAATTGGCACTTTTTGAGATATAGGTCTTAATCGAGTTTGAACTCGCTCGTAGTATATTTTGATTGGGAGGTTGTATTGACTTCTTGTATTTACTTACGTTTTGTTCATTCCCTTGAACTTTTCATAAGTGAAAACATCTTACGACGTGAAACTACTTTTTGAGATGTACTTCTAGAGGTACTTCATTTAAACAAATTTAGATACCAAACACTTGTGTCACTGGTGATTTATCACTCTATCACATTGGTATTCTCACATTGTTGACTTATTCGTACTCTTAACAAATACATTTTACATCTCACTTAGGGGTGGTCACTAAGCTTTGAACGCACTTACAACTTACCCTAGTGAAACTATCACGAAAACATGGCTCCTAAAACACAACTAGGATTAAAGAAACAAGACATACGAGGAACAACAAGTGCAAGCTTGGGAAACCTCTAATAGACAAGGGTCAAATCCCTTCATTGGACATGATCTAGGACCACTTTTTTACTATGGAAAAGAAACAAAGAGATGGTCGACCATAGTGGAGGTGAATCGAGACTCCCCACACACAAAATTCGATTTTGACCCTTTGACGTTACTAGACAATTTTCTTGTCAAAACAAATATAGAGTGTTGGCAGTAATGGTGTAATCGAATTACAGCCAAATTTTAGACCGAAAATGAAACAATACCACTGCATGAATGACGCTATTGAGGAAGAAAGTCCCCTTATAAATATGGAATATATTTTAATGCACGGACATGCTTCTACCTCTTACGCAGGGAATGATAAAGTGGTGGGGCATAGGATACCCTTTATCAAAGTGCCACGAAGTAACAAGATAGAACGTGAGATAGGTGAAGAACCTCCATAATACAAGGAGGAGGAACCTTTAGAAGAAGAAGCCACAATCCAACAAAAAATCAAATCAGTAACCTAAGCCAACAACTAGCTTTTCTTACCTCCCATGTACAGAAGGACACAAACAAGAACATTCAAAAGTCGAGGCCTAAGGTTAAGATCAATGAACTCCATCAAGAAAACCAAGGAGAAGAAGACACAGGGTATCATCGTGTATACATCCCCGCTTCTCCCACTAGAGAACAATTGCTTGCACAAGAGGTGCAGTCTATGAAAGTGACGCTCGCAAGCCTACAAGAGAGAAATATAGGGAGCATTAGGAAATATCAATACGAAGAATTATGCCCCTATCCTTTTGACAAGACAATGACCCTTCAACCCTTTCCAAAGAAATTTGATATGCCAAAGTTCGACAAATATAAAGGGAAAGGAGATCCACGGGATCATGTTAAATATTTCTACATGGCATGTCAAGAGGTGTCTTATAGTGACAATTATCTCATCAGAATTTTCCCAAGAGTCTCGAGTTCAAACCTTAGAGTGGTTTACACGCTACCACGAGGATTAATTTTCACCGCCGAATTGGTAAAGGTTTGTGCATCACTTCTCGTATAACATAGAGAGTGATGTCACCATGGCAGACTTATGTGGCACCAAGCAATGCCCTAATGATACTTTCACCAGCTTCCTCTAATGGTGGAGAGGGATAGCTAGTCGCTTCCCTGCGCTTTCCTTGAAAAATAGCTAGTTAGCATTTTCGTTCCCAACCTCAACCCGGATATAGATTTTCACCTCCAAATGCATTATGTTCACACTTTTGAGGAGGTTATTGAGAAAGGGATTCAGATAGAAAAATCTCTCATTGCCAAAGGCACCCTCAAAACCCAATCTAGAGATAACCAAAATTTCAAACCCACGGAAAAGCCGAAGATCTTTAACAAAAACAAAAATGTGGTGGGAGACGGAATCACTGATTCCAAACATGTTCAAACGGTCCAAACTGGTCAACCTTTTAAACTGACCAAGGGCCCAATTTAACCACCACCAAAGTGAAGAACGTTCACCTCTCATAATGAACCTTTTTCAGCTTATACTAAAAACAATTGGATGTGACCCACATGATGACCTATCGTACAACGCAACCATTTGACAACAATGCTCCAAAATCTTCATGGTACAAGGAGCATGAATATTGTGAAATGTATCACATCAAATGACATAAGACAAACAAATGTCTGTGGCTTCGTCATTATATTCAAGACTTCATTGAGAATAGGGAGATAGAGGTGGATAACCCAGGAAAAATGCAAACACCTAACGAGAAAATGGGAATATATAAAGAACCATTCCCCAATCATGATAAGTCAGAAAATTCAAAGCCGGATCGGAGAGAGTCATCTCAAACTTATAAAACCGTGAATTACTTATACACCAAAAGAGACAAAATCATTATGATTCACTTATTGGATGTATTTTCTCTCTTCGCGACCATGTCAATACCATCCGAATCAAGGGAAGGGACCACGCCATGGTAACAAGGCGTGCCCACCTCGTGATTCCGGAACCTTCTCCGTCGACCCCACAAACCGGTAAATATAACCTTTTAGAACAACTTGAAAAGACGTCTGCTAAGATTTCGATCTTAGATCTTCTCAAGATATCCAATGTGCATAAAGACATTCATACAAAACTCTTTAGGGGTCGGGAGTGCCTTTAGAGGTCGATCTTACACACCTTCAAGCCGTGGTGGAAAACATCATACCAAACGAACATATTGCTTTCAACCATAGGGAGATCCCTACTGAGAATCCAACACATAATCTTCCCTTATACATTGAGGTAGTTTTCACCCACAGAAAAATCAAACAGGTGCTTGTGGATAATGGATCTGGTTTGAATATTTACACACTCAAGTTGGTTAAACAGTTAGGCCATACTGAGGAAGATCTTGAGTCCAATATCATCACTATCACTTCATACGACAATGCAGAAAGGGAGTCAGCAGGCACCATCACTCTGCCCATGGATGTGGGTCCCACTTGCCATCAAAAAAGTTCCATGTCCGAGACTTGGAACTTTCATATAACATGCTTCTAGGCCGACCATGGATTCATGCCATGCAGGTTGTGCCATCAACATTTCATCAATGCATTAAGTTAAAGCATGAGGGACATACCGTTACAATACAAGGAAATTCAGAGCCCTTTTCTCATTGTAGAGCTCTCAATAGCTTTGCACGAAAGGGTACATATGCATGTCCCTCCGCAGATATAGTTTTCCCTCTCCAGTCTAAGGCCATGGAATCCCGGGTGGATTCGGATTCTCTTAGTTCTTGCGCTCATGGTGTGTCTACTTCAACATCTCCATTTGATTCATGGGAGATGAAAATCCTTGAATATGGCTGCAGGGGAGTATAATGTACAACAAGCACTCTTGGTTTCAGACCTCTCATTGTCACCCAAGACTAGAGGTCGACCCAACTACCACTTCAGAAGACCTAGAAAGGAACACACTATTGGGTCATTCTTACCTGGAGGCTTGTTAGCTGAGGAAAAATTGCTTGATCCACCTACAACTTGGGTCCCTGAGGATACTCAACCATCCTGTTATCGAACCCCGAAAATATGAAAAATATAGTAAAATGATGTACTCTATGGGCTACAAAGGCCTAGGATGTGGGAGAAATGAACAAGGACAAAGAGAACCAGTCCCTCTTCCACATTTCAAAACAGAAAGATATGACATTGGGATTCGCCCTTATGGAGCACACCCCAATGATCAAGATGCTACTTGTTCTAAACGTAAGGATAGCTCGACTATCTGACAAAGGATACGGATTCCCATTGTAGCCAATATGAGGATCTGGCCTCCACAAACCTTTTCATGAACAATGTTGTCCTAACCATAACCCCCACGGAACCAACCCTTGACCTTGTATACCCTTCCCTTGTTGAATGGCACCAACAACGTCACATGTCGCTAGATTTATTTGAGAATGACGAAGCTATTGCAGATTTCATGGGCATAAGGGATACAATTCCCATTGGAGATCACAAGAAAGGTTTCTCTATCGACCTAGATACCTGCGCCTACTTTGGAAGGAGGCTGAACTTTGTGGTCAACAAAACTTAAAGAAAATGAGGGCAAAAGTTCCAAAGTAAAGCCTTGGAAAAAATCAAAGTCCAAGTCACACAGTGAAAACCTCTTTGAGGCATTGGCTGAAAAACAAATAAAAAAATCAAAGGACAAACAAAGTGACCATGCCAAGGATGAAAATCTCATGGAGACATCCTTGGATGAAGATCTCAACCTACCTCCTGATCCTACGCGTATGGAGGACCTATCAAAATTACTAGTCGAAGAAACCATTGATGTCAATATTGGTACAAAAGAGGATCCCAAGATAGTAAAATTGGGAGCATCACTCTTGGCTAGAGAACAAAAGACATTCATTATGTTGCTATGAGAGTTTATAGATGTGTTCGCATGGTCTTACAAAGACATGCCCGACTTAGATCTGAATTTGGTCATGCACAACCTAGTCGTGCATACAGATGCTAAGCCTATCAAACAGAAGCTCAAAGATGCACCCAAGAGTGGCCCTATTGGTTAAAGAAGAGTTGGAAAGATTGCTTATAGCAGGATTCATCAGGCCAATTGATTATTCTGAATGGATATCGAACATTGTTCCTGTCCAGAAAAAACCTATCGGTATCCGAATCTGCACGGATTTTAGGGACATCAATAAAGCTTGCCCTAAAGATGATTTTCTACTGCCAAATATTGACATGATTATTGACTCAACAGTAGGGTACGAGATGCTATCACTCATGGATGGATTTTCGGGATATAATCAAATCAAGATAGCTGAAGAAGACCAACACAAAATAGCTTTTATGACTCCTTGGGGTACCTTCTGTTATCAAGTAATGCCATTTGGCCTCAAAATGCACACGCTACTTATCAACGGGCCATGACAAATTTTTCATGATGTGATTCTGATATCATGGAGGACTACATAGATGACATCATGGGAAAGTCCCAAACAATGGAGGATCATCCTATAATTTTACGGCGTATCTTTGAACACCCGTGTGTGAATATAAAGTCAGGTTGAATCCAAAGAAGTGTGTCTTCAGTGTGCTATCAGGAAAACTATTAGGCTTCATTGTATCAAGACGAGGTATTGAGGTAGGCCCTGCTAAAGTGTCTCGCTATTACTAAAATGCCTCCGCCTAAGAATATCAAGCAATCATGGCAATACCTATAGGGAAAATTCAAGCCATTCGCCGCTTCATCTCCCAGCTTGCAAATAAGTGTCACTCATTCACACACTTGCTTAAAAATGATGTCACTTTCATCTGGGGACCTGAGCAACAACAAGCCTTTTCTCTGCTTAAACAATACTTGGCTAATCCGCCTGTCCTCATGCCACCAACTCTTGGAGAACTTATCTTGCTCTATATTTCCACTATGCAATTTTCTATTGGAGCGTTGCTCGCTCAATACGACCTTGGCCATAAGGAGAAAGTGGTGTATTATCTGAGTCACACCCTCATCACCTATGAGCTCAATTATCCTCAAATTGAAAAGGCTTGCTTGGCTGTTGTTTTTACTTTTCAAAAACTTCACCATTACCTATTGAATACTAAAACCAAGCTAATATCCAAGGTTGACCCACTCAAGTATTTATTGTCCAAACCCACCATCACAGGTAGAATGGCTAATTGGATCATTCTACTTAGCGAGTTTGAGATAGAATTTGTACATCAAAAATCAGTTAAAGGACAAGTACTTGTGGACCAACTAGTGGAAGCACCCTTGCAAGGCACGAAACCTTTGAATCTAGATCTGTCAGATGCCTCCTTGCTCTACATTGAAGAATATGTCATGTGTAGATACATTTTGATGGATCCTTTACGTTTCATGGTTCAGGTGCAAGAGTGGTCCTTATTACTCCTTCTCGCGATCCTATACCACAAGATTTTCACCTGAGCTTCCCTTACACAAACAAAATTATAGAATATGAGGCACTTATTGCAAGAATGAAGCTAGCCATCAAGTGGAATGTTCATCATGTCAAGGTTTTGGGTGATTCATAGTTAATTATCAAATAGGTTAATGATGAATACAAGGTTAAGGATGACAAGCTCATACCTTACAAAAAGTTAGTAGAATCTCTAAAGGAGTACTTTGTGTGTATTACCTTCGAAAAAATCTCAATAGCACAGAACAGATCGGTAGATGCCATGGCAACAGTGGGTTTTATACTTCGTATTCCACCAGGGAATAATGACATGCCGTTATTTGTAGAAAATATATGCCAGCCCGTGTATGACATGCCATAATCTTGCCTGGCTTGTGATGTTGTTGGTCCCAATTCCCCGTGGTACGAACCCATCTTTACCTATCTTAATGACAACACATTCCCACCCGATATCTCTTGTTCTAAAAAGTAAAGTCTGATTCACCAAATAGCCCGTTACACCCTTTTGGGAGGTACACTTTATCATCGCGGCTATGATGGGAATTTGTTACGTTATCTGGATGTGACAGAGTCAATCCAGGCAATCAAAGAAGTGCATGAAGGGGCGTGCAGAGCACATACAAACAGAATGGTCTTGGCTAAGAAATTGTTAAGAGTAGGTTACTATTGGCCAACCATGGAAACTGATTGTTGCAATTATGTCAAATAATGTGTACTTTGCCAACAATATGGTAATTTCATTCATTCTCCATCGCAACCATCGCAACCTATCACTACCCCATGGCCATTATCCAAGTGGGGACTTGACTTAATAGGAAAACTTACTCCTACCTCATCTGATGGTCATACACATATCATCATGGCTACATAATACTTTACAAAATGGGTGGAGGTTGTTCCTTTAACCTATGTCACAGGAGCCAAGATTTCTAAATTTATCATGAATCACATCATTTGTCGATATGGTATTCCCGCAACCATCGTTACAGATAATGGGAAGTCATTTAAGAACAAAATTATAAAATGTCTTTGTCAACGGTTCCAAATCAAGTTAAAATGGTCTACGCCATATTACCCTCAAGGTAATGGACAAGTTGAGGCCACAAACAAGACTTTGGTAAGGATAATGGAGAAGATGGTCAACAAAATAGGTCGTAACTAGCACCTACAAATCCATCCAACCCTTTGGGCTTATAGAACATCCATTCGCACTCCTACGGGTGTGACACCATATTCCCTAGTGTTTGGGATAGAATCTATCATCCCCTTAGAGATCAAACTTCTGTGCTTGATAATTTCTCTTCGGGACTATCTGGATAATGATGAGGATTATCGAGTGGAAAGACTAGCTGAATTAGAGCTCCTAGATGAGAGGCACATTCACGCTCTTAATCACCTGAAAGTGTATCAACATAGAGTCTCCAGAAACTACAACAAGAGAATCATCCCTCATCAGTTTGAGGTTGGTGATTTAGTCATGAAGGAGAACCAGTTCAACACTAGAGTAGAACGAGAAAAAAAAGGAAAGTTTGAACCACATTGGTTGGGACCCTATGTTATAGTCACCAAGTATAGCACAGGGCATACAAACTAGCTCACCCCAATGGTGATGAGCTCGGGAGCCCATGAACGCCATGCATATTAAGCGGTTCTATGCTTAAACATGGCGCAAGGAGGTTAAAATTGATCAAAAATACAAAAAAAATCAAAAATTAGAAAAAGAAAAAAAGAAAAACAGGTCATCCACTAGTGAAAACCATGCAATTGTGGCACTTTGGACAAGTCCTTGGGTGAAAACCAGTTTCTGGCACCTCGGGAGGGTTCGTTGTTCACAAGCATCCTGCATCTGAGGGTAGTTTTCTTTGGCATAGCCCAGGTTCGGCCTTCAAGATTCCCCTGGGGCCCATCTTGTCAAGCCTTGATCCGGCTTTGCTTTCTTTTATTTGTCTGTGAGGGGTATGGTCTTTCGCTATTTCCCATCTTACGCTGGGGGAACTCAATGACTTCACCTTCTTGTTCATAAGTGCGTGACTTCTCTGTCCCCGTATATTCCCATCTAACACTGGGGGCATCCACGCTTTCTTGGTTACATGCACATAGCTCTGGAAGACCATTAGAAAACAAACCAAAACAATAGAAAATTGTTTCACAAAAACCTAAACAATAGAAAATTGTTTCATAAAAACTAAAACAATATAAAATTGTTTCGCAAAAATTGTTTCACCTAAACAATAGAAAATTGTTTCACAAAAACCAAAACAATAGAAAATTGTTTCACAAAAAACTAAACAATCGAAAATTGGTGCATGAAAACAACTCTTACAAAAAACATTTACTTACATTGTCTTGTTTCTTGCTTAACTTGTTGCTTGCTTGCTTCGGGGTTGTTTGTTGCTTGAGCATACTTTGTTAGGATTCATCTTTTCTTGCTTAGATTAGATTTATTCTTGCTTATGCATATTGTGGTATGTTTTTGCATGCTAGTGAATCTTAGGAAATCATGATGTAATGTGTTAATTCATTATGTTCTTTCTTAGCATTTGATTTTGTTTGTTACAGGTTAATAGAGCATGGTGAATCATGGTGTATTGTATTATTTCCTGGTGTTCTTTGTTAGCATTTGGTTGTGTTTATTGCATGTGCATTGTTTTTTTATCATTAACATCACATTACCATCATTATCATCACATCTAATATCATCTATACATCATATATAAACAAAATGCTAAGTTTTACATCATGCATATATGTTAAAATAATCATCACATATCGTGTCATCAATGGGGGCAAGAGGGTTCACTACTATAAACAAGCACTTTTACCACAATTATTCTACAAAATTTCCACAATTTGGTATAATTGTAGAATAATTATGGCATCTCTATAATAATATAATTATAATTTTTGTAATTATTGTGGATTTTCTATAGTATATTTATATTGTTAATAATTTGTAGAAAACTCACATCTTCAAACCTTCATTATAGACATTCCACATTTTTTAGAAAATAATATTAGATTTTATTATAAATATTACCCACCACACCTATACTTACATGACATATTTTATTAAAGTTGATATTAAGTTATAATATTGTGGAAATGCCACATTAGACTAATATATATATATGTAAATATAAAAAAATAAGTTATTTTTCTTTTGTTCTATTTTTAGGTATTGTGGATGTTCCACAATTAACATAAAGGTTCAAAAATTGTAGACAATTCACATCTCCAACCCTTTATCATTAAAAATTCACATTCTGTGTGTTTGTGTGTGTGTGTGTGTGATATTTTCAACTAAATGATATTTAAAAAAAAGGTATTATAATTAAAATGCGCATTTAAATAGCACATAATTCACAATTCACTTTTTTCTTACAATATTCTAAGAAGAATTTTTAAAAATATTTAGATAAATAACTATATATCATGAAAATCCAATAATTTAAATTTTTTTGGTAAAGAGTTATATTTTTTCAAAAACAACTTCAATATTTTACAAATCACATTGCAAATAAAATTTTGAGGTAGATAATTCCAGTTTCAATTGAAAATGTAATCAATAATTCCTAAAACTTTAACTTATTACCACTTTATGTCACATCTAACCTTCACAATATAACGTGTGTATCTTCCCACCACATGCAAAATGCTGATTTAGGTTTGACTAAATCTCATTCACCACTTGTCAAAATTTTATCTTCAGTTATGGTTTGCATGCATTTAAGTGTCTACTCAATGTTTGACAACATGTAAAAATGATCTCCCACGATTTCCAAATCTCGTGTTATGGTAGATTTAATTCATAACTTTTATGAGGTCACTTGCATGTTGACCATTTGTTTGGGGAAGAGAGGAAAGTTAAAAATTAAATGGCATTGGGAGTCGAGGAAGAGAAGAAAATACGAAGGTAGAGACTGGTGATCACGAGAGTGGAGAACATCTACAACATGTGGCCTCGCTTTCAGCACGAACTTCTATACGAGAGTTTCAATTTTCATGTTTTACTCGTCAGCATTGACAAAGACCTCGGGGATCTCTGTAAAGCGCATGTCCACTAGCACTTGGTGTGTGGCATGGGTTACAGAAAAGCCATACCATGCACATAGGCGCTTTGCAAATTCCGAAGTTGGACGAAAATGACCCATTCCTGCGCTTAGCGGAAAAATGTCGATATGAGGCTTTCAAATCTCCTCTGTAAACTCCATCGTTACCAAAAGGAGAAAATAAAAAATATTGCAGATGATGGTTTAGAATAAGGATACGGATAAATACACGCAGAGGCACTAGGGAGCATCTTACGAATAATCAATCACGGTCATTGAACATGCATCAATATTTGGTTTGCGAATAGTTTTGAGTGATAAATGGAGACCAACTTCCTTGAGAATGCCTTCCAACTTATTTGTGTTTTTATTTAATATGCAACATGAATATATACACATTTATCTTTACTTAGGTGGACCGTGCCCCTACCTCAGCCTATTCAGGAATTAACTTATTCTAGTTACTTTATGCCAAAGAAAGAAATCTAATCCCTGGTATGCAGAATGAAGAAAGAAATCCGATACATGTTATGGGGGATGAACAAAGAAATATTTTATTTCTTTGCCATAGGTATGCATTTGCATTTGGGTTGATATATTCTCTATTCACTGTAATATGAAGACTATTTTTTTTTGTAAAGTTATTTTATATTGTGAAGTGACCTATCACACTTTATACTATTCTAAAGTGTTACTAGTTAAAAGAAAAGGCACCGCGTAGCTATCTACAATTATCCTATTTTCAACTTTATTTTTTTGTTTTTAATGAATTTGTGTGTCGGTGAATCGAGCAGCACCATGTAGTCGTCTACAATTAGCATATTTTCAACTTTATTTTGTTTTTAATTTTAATGAATTTTTGTGTCGGTGAATCAAACATTTCCTAAAGTGATGGCGTGCAGTAAAAGACATTAGATATCATCTCTTATTATTTTCATCTTTTCATAATGAAAATCTTAGATCAATGCAATGATTGAATATTCACCATTTTCAATGTATGATCTTGCCCTTGCAAAGCAATAAAATAGATGTATTTTTGAGTTACTTCTTCGTAGATTCACAAATTGTGAAGAAGTTTGGTAGATTTGAGTAGACACTTTTTGGGCTTATGGAGAACTATTTTTATGATGAGTGTTGGGGAATTTTTTATTTAGATTGTTAAATAGTTTATTTAAATCATATAATATAAATAATAAACATTTCTATATAAGATATTATTTAAATAATATATAAAAATGAAAAATATTTTTGTAGAAATATATTCTTATTTAATAATAAAATTATATATTTATATGTGATTCTAATGTAGAAAATCTATGTAAAGGATTAGTTAAATGAATGTCAAATTGGTTGTAAACAGTATCTTTTCTACATTTTTTCAAAAACAATTTCACAATTAATTATTGTGGCAATCAAATTGTAGCTTCCACCTACAAGTTTTATGTGGTAAGGACAATTGTAGAATAAAAATGTTGAAATTTCCACAAATATAATGTAATGAGAGATACAAAATTTTAAATTGTGGAATTTCAACAAAGATTGAATCTATAGAAAAACTGCATATTGGTAAAAATTGTGGAATGCTTACAAAAACAAAAATTGTAGAAATGTTACAAACATTATAAAATGTGGACAATGTACAATTTAAAAATGAAGGTTATGTTAGATAATTAATACATTTGTGTGTTAGTATTTGTTAAAGGACAGTTGTATAACTGTTTCCCTCACGGCTCTTCCCTATCGGCCTATATAAAGGCGTGAACTGTATCATTTAAAATATATAGCAATACATTCATTCTTCTTGGAGCGCCTATCATTGGTATCAGAGCAGGTTACGCGTGGAGGAGGAGAGAGGATTGTCCGCTGTGCGTGGAGACTCAGCAAAGTCCGCTGTGCGTGAAGGAAGAGACTGTTCCGCCATTTCTCTACTGTGCGTGTGTGAAGGAGTCCTGCTTTTGCTGAGCGTGGTGCATTTTTACTGTGCGTGAAGGAGCAAGGTTGCCTATCCCGCGTGGAGGAGACTAGTGCCGTGTGAAGGGAGCAACTTGCTGTCCGCGTGAAGGAGAAGAAATCTGTCATCCCGCGTGGAGGAGACTGGTGCTGCGTGGAGACTGGAGCAAAGTTTGTGAACCTGTGCGTGCGTGGAGAGAAGAAATCAGTGCGTGGAGGAGATCGTGCGCGTTCATTCACTGGTTAGAAACGTGGGGAGCATTTACTGTGCGCTGGAATGACCAAGGAGACTCGTGCACTTGCTGGCGTGGAGGTGAATCCAACGTGAAACCCCTGTATGTGTGAGCAAAGCCGGGAAATTACAAAACTGTGTGTGCGCGTATGTCTCAAATTTCCGATGCACAAAGCACCGCAAGCAATGCACCAAATATTTGGGCATTGAATGACAACGAGGACACCACTGGGTTGTTCTTTGCCTTGGTCAACGAGCTACACAACACTGGTAACATTCTCTTTGACGAGATTGTGCGCCGAGGACTGTTGGAATACTTTTGGTTCGACGTTCGATGTCAAGCACGGCGGATTCGTGCAGAACTTGAACGTGGTTATGATGCAGATGATGAACGCGAAATAGAACGCCCACAGGAGCGCCGACATCTCACCGCACGAGCCTATAGAGCCCATCTTCTGGATAGATTCCTTCAAGAAGTATCAGAGCCATTTTTGAAAAATAAATAAATAAATAAATACATTTTTGAGTTTTTGAAAATGTCTGCTCCAAAAATATTGCTATCCGATGCCCAACTCTCAAAGGGCCAAATTTCACCGCATGGAAAACCAAAATGCGACGATTCTTCAATTCAAGATCTTTGGGGATTGTCTCTCTGCAAAGACGCCCTCCCACGAGCATTTATGATCTGTTGGAAAATATGAAAAGGCTAATGCGAAAGCACTAATGCTCATCACCCTCAATCTTTCCGATGAGGCGCAGCCATACATTCGAGAAGCAACTCTTCTTCTCGCATGGAGCGCATTGTGTACCATCTACGAAGCTAAGAATCGACGACAAAGTCAGCAACTTCGCATAAAGCTTCATACGATGAGTATGCATGATGGCGAATCAAGAGGCCTTCTCGCATGGTAGTAGCCGAGTTACGTGCGTAACTCTCTGCACTCGGTGAACCAAAGGGACGACAAGTTGCTAGTCCCGCTCACCCCGCGAGCTCTTCCTTCACGGTTTGCCAGACACTAATCACCACGCTGACAATTACTCAACAGAGGTGAGTTTGCAACCCGTGAATTATCTCCAAAGCAGAAGAAGCCATGCAAAATGTACAAGAAGCCTTCGAAGACAAGGCTCTCATCACGAGGCAAAAACATAAGCCTCGGAAAGGGCAATCAGCCCCCCAAAATCAGAAGCAGCATGCTCAGCAGCCATCTTCACAAATGCTCCTCCACAGCCACCCTGCATAAAGATAATCACAAGGCGGATCGGTGGTGCCACATTTGCTCCACGGATACGCACACGACTGCGAACTATTATTACAACGGTCGCAAGTATGGAAATTCTGGCGAAGAGAGCACTTCTGGCCGAGGATATTCCAAGAAATCCCGATGGCATGCTCATAATCAGAGGCAGAAGGGCCACATTGCTGCTCAGCAGGATGCCACCTCCGATGAAGAGGTACCAGATACGACTCATTCTGACATTGTTCTAGTCTCATAGACTTCACAGCCGTCAGAAGATGTCAAGATGTCCGTTGATTGATTCAAAGCCAAAGAAACACATGACTGCAACAAGAAGTTGTTTCATACTCGAGTGACCGCCCATAGAGATCGGATCACCATCAGGCAGATAATCAAGAGTATATCATGCAACAGGGATTGGTGATGTCATCATTCCTCTTGGAACACGAAGATGTACACTCACAAAGGTGCTCTATGTTCCAGTGTTTGACTTCAAATCTTTTGTCTCTGTAAGTCAACTTCTTAACCATAGAATGCAAAGTTGAATTCTTTGTTGAGAAAGGGGTCAAGTCCCGCATCATTTCCCGTGGAGAGTCGGGCCATTGCTCAAGCATTTCAAGGGCCGCCTATTCGCACCGGATGCGGTCACTTCATCTAGCGTTGCTCTCTCTCTGCATCAACGGCAGAGTCCACCGCACTTTGGCACTTTCGATATGGTCATCTTTCTCACGGGCTCTCGATCAACTCGGTCAAGAAGGAAATGGTAAGAGGGCTTCCTCCACTCTCCCATTCCTTACCCGCTTGCTCAGATGTCTTCATGGGCAAACAACATAGAGGTCCATTCAAACAGAGCTCTTATCATTCTACAGAGCCTCTTCAGTCGCTCACACCGATCTGCAGGCGGACCCCCGCCACTAGCTTTCAAGGTTTTGCATACTTTCAGCTCATCATCGATGATTACTCACGGAAAATGTGGGTATATTTCCTTCTAAGAAGAGTGAGGCACTTGCAAATTTCCAAACCTTCTACCAAAGAAGCCACCAGTGCAGTCTGAAGCCTCTTCTTCTCCTCCGCCGATCGAGGGGGAATTTGTGTCAAAGAAGTTCTTAGCATACCCGGCAAAGATGGCATTCAAAGAACATTTGATCTACTCCCTATACGCCCCAACAGTAACGGGATTTCCGAGCGCCACAACAGATCACATGGAGATGGCTCGTCAGATGCTCTCAACCGCCAAGTTGGAGGATCAGCTTTTAAGGTATGTAGGCCCAGCATAAAGCAGCAGTGTATTTACTCAACCGGGCACCCACGAAGATCTTGCAGAACAAGACACCTGAAGAGGTATGGACTGGTCGTAAACCTTCTATTCATCATTTAAGAGTTTTTGGTCAGACGCATATATGCATGTTCCGATAAGAGAAGGAAGAAGATCGATCCAAAGACACCGCCATGTCTTTTCTTGGGGTATAGTACTACCTCAAAGGCATATCGCCTCATGGATCCCGAGACGAAGAAGATCTACGAGAGTCGAGATGTGGTATGTGATGAGTCGTCCTTCGACTCCTTGCCACACAATGGAGATCCAAGATCGACCTCGCCACATAGATTGCTCACACATCCAGATGATGAGCAAGATGATTCTTCTCGAGAGAAGAAGAGCCGAGTGGAGACTTGTTCGCTGATCTCGCACACCGGAAAACACATCTTCACATCAGCAAATCGCCAACGTCCGAAATGGGTCCAGTAGTACTATCAGTGGATGCACACCCGAACTCACTTCCCGGTACTTCTACGGAGTTAGAACACGAAGTCAAGCTAGACATGAGGTAAATTTTGCACTCATGAGTTCGCTTGTTGAGAGCACCGAACCCGACACTGCTCAGAGGCATTAGACCAACCACAAGTGGAAACAAAGGCTATGGATGCTTGAATATGATTCCCGATTCAGAATCGACGTGGGAACTTGTCGATCTGCCTCCAGGTAAGAAATCCATTGGCTGCAAATGGATTTTCAAAACAAAATATAAGGCAGATGGTTCAATCGACAAACACAAAGCACGACTTGTTGCAAAGGGTTATGCTCAACGCAAGAAGGAATTGACTATGACGAGACCTTTGCACCCACTGCAAAGATCAAAACCATCGAGTCAGATGTGCACCGGCAAAGACAAAATGGATGGAAACTTCAGCAGATGGATGTCAAGAGTGCTTTTCTAAATGGTGATCTACAAGAAGAAGTGTACATGGCCCAACCTGAAGGGTTTGTAGACGAGCATCAACCACACAAGGTATGTCGTCTGATAAAGTCTCTTTATGGACTCAAACAAGCACCTAGGGCATGGTATATAAAAATTGATGATCACCTATTGCAGCATGGATTCACTCGTAGCCCCTCATATACAAATTTGTATATCAAGAAGGTAGGAACAGAGATTGTCATTCTGGTTTTGTACGTAGATGATCTTGTGATCACAGGAAGTTCTGACAATCTTGTAGATGATGTAAAGAATGATCTGAAGAAATCCTTCGACATGACTGATTTGGGGCTACTTCACTATTGTCTTGGCTTAGAGATATGGCATAAGAAGAATCATATCTTCGCCTCCCGATGAAATATGCCAAGACACTCCCGAAAAGTATGGGATGTCGATTGTAAACCAATGTCCACACCTATGGAAAAAGGTTTGCAATTATCTAGATTCCGTGATTCACCACAGTAGATGGCACTCACTACAGAAACTTGTGGGGAGTCTCATTTACTTGACTTATACTGCACTGCATCTTTGCTTTGCGTGAGCTATCTCGCGTATTTATGCAGAGCCAAGAAATGTCATCGATAAAGAGCAAAGCATGTGTTGAGATATGTCCGAGGTACAGCTTGACTTTGGTCTCTGAGTATCGAAGAACACTCAGCTTCTTCTTACAGGATATACAGACTCGACTATGCAGATCCGCTGATGACAGAAATCCACTTCAGTGATATGTTTTTCATCTCGGTCTGGACCTATCTCGTGGATCAGCAAGAAGCAAACTCGTTGTTGTTTCTCTCATCCACCGAGGCTCAATACCGCTACGCACGCAGGAGCCGTGGTGCGAAGCAATTTGCTTACGCTCGCATTCTTGCAGATATAGGGATTCCTCAAGAGAAACCTCCCATCATTCACTCGCGACAATCAAGGTGTGTCAAGCTTGTGAAGAATCCTGTTTTCCATGAACGAACAAAGCATATTGAGGTCGAATGTCACTACATTCGTGAGCAGTCTCTTGAACCACCAAATTCAGCTCCAAGATCGCCCTACCGATTCTCGATTGTAGATATTCTCACCAAGCCTCTCGGCAAGGTGAAGTTTGATTTATTTAGGGGGTACATTTGTAAGAGCAATGTATTAAGGGGGGGAATGTTAGATAATTAATACATTTGTGTGTTAGTATTTGTTAAAGGACAGTTGTATAACTGTTTCCCTCACGGCTCTTCCCTATCGGCCTATATAAAGGCGTGAACTGTATCATTTAAAATATATAGCAATACATTCATTCTTATCTATCATCTAACATCCACAAAGACACGTTTACATCAAACATTGAAACTAGATACATACAAAGTATAAAATCAAATAACATCATAACACATCCATAAGCGCTGAATCAAAGCAGAAATGTGTAATGAGAATCGACATAGTAATTTCTGAAAAGGGTATTTCACATCATAAAATTATGCCCACTCGTGTCACATGCATCAGACACAAAAATAATAAAGTACATCATCTCATAAACATGTGTATCTGAACCCAAAAAGTAATCCTCATATATATACATGTGTGTCATATACATCTATATCGGCAAAAATGGATACACATCAGTGCTCTATATCAAAAATGCCTTCAGCTGAGGCGTACAAAGATGTTATATCAAAAATGGCCACATATCTATACAAGTGTACACTGTCCAGATTGGTACTCAACATAATACATTATCGATACACAATGCCATCAAAAAGAGGCATGTATCAAAAAAATCAAGCCTTCATCACGAGGCATCATCAAAATACAAGTGAACAAGAATATACATCAAAAATCAGCCTTCATAAGAGGCATACATACAAATAATCTATACAACAAAAATGTGGATCTCAACCACATCTCTCGCCCTCACCGAGGCTCCCGGATCTATCATCTGGTTGACAGAACACTAGAGGCTGAGATGGCACTTGGTCCAACTAGTTACTCAGTATGGGGGTTTCCTCACCGGTCTAGTGGAATGGTCTCGATCTCTATGATCGAGAGCCGATGTGCTCGACCTTGACTATCGCGGCAGTCTTTATGCTACTTGCTACTCTGGAGGAACTACCCTGTACTAAGCAGTCCTATAAAATAAGGCCTCACCACTAAGCCCGGTGGCGCTATGTATCGTGTACACATCTCCGGAGGTGAGCGCTACTCCAAGGGAAACATCTTACTCACCTATCACTTGGCCCAAGTCTACCTCGGCCTGTTTAGAGGAAGCAGCGTCTCGATCTCTCTCTACAAATGGCAGGGCTACAAGTCGGTGGCATTGGCCCGGTCCCTCTGTGCAAGGAGTCCTTGTGATCGTGCATATACATGATCTCTTTGCGCAACAACCATCCACACTTGTGACTGGGACTAATGAAGAAGGCTCAATATCTGAGCCCCTTGTGATGTTGTCTCCCGAATCTGGCTCCGCCATGCCACTCTATCATCTCACAGGCTAGCTTAAAGCTTGAGCACGATCTCGCCCGCTGATAAAAGTAACAATGTGAGCTCGGTCCTCATCACGCTCTGCTGTGGCAGTCACGACCCAACCTTGAGCCTCATCTCTCTCTCGCTGCTGCAGGCTACATCTCTCTCAAGGCTGACGTCAGAATCGCAGCTAGAGATAGATGGCATGCTCTGTGCCATTGGCCGGGAGGCTAATGTCTGTCTCCCTCAAGGACCTAGCCATTCTCACATCTCTCGCTCTGGCTGGCCAATAGATCACACGCATCTTGTGTTGTACTTGATCAAGGTGCCCATCATCGACGTGAAGAATCCGCTATACATTCCCAATGGTCATAGTCATCTCTCCTATCGGCAAGATCAAGCACTTGACTTTTCACTATTCCATCGCTTGGATAGCGTAGTCAATAAGCCGTGATTTAGTATGATGGACGACATCTAAGACACGGGGCCTTGCCCCACTACCTCGAGAAGTATTTCCATGGCTCGCCGGTCGGCTGTGCATACTACCCTCTAGCTCTACTATCCGGTATGTCACTCCCACGTGCTCGTAACACCGGTATTCATCTCTGCAAAATAACACGGCGCTAGTCGAGCCTTCCTAATATTTCTTCTAAAATCTATCTCCCTTTTAGGTTAACCGAAAAATCCTAAAAATTCT
Organism: Taxus wallichiana var. yunnanensis; assembly: GCA_018340775.1. Taxonomy (NCBI): domain Eukaryota; kingdom Viridiplantae; phylum Streptophyta; class Pinopsida; order Cupressales; family Taxaceae; genus Taxus; species Taxus wallichiana. The sequence continues at coordinate 818,413,997 of CM031234.1, read as the reverse complement.
TCTAAGTGTCATGTTTTTGACACTTTCCTATCATTTCTCCGCCTGATCTAGGCGCCTCACGCGCCCTTTTGGGCGTGTGTGCCTCATTTTTGGCACTTACGCTTACGCGCGTTTCTTTTGGCAGCATAGTTGATGGGAGTTATTGACTGATCCCTCTTTCAGTGCCTACCCGCCTTTTGCATATGCTCCCATGTGTGTGCACCCGCCTTTTCGTGTTCTGCGCCACACTTTTCACGTGTGCGCCCCATTTCCCATGTGCACACGTGTGTGCATGTGTTTATGTGTGCACTGCGCGTGAGTGTATGCTTTCTGTGCATGCACGTGTGCGCGTGCATGTGTGCTTTGGCACCTGCTCCGCAAAGGGACACCTACACCCCCAAAAGACACTGCGCCCCTATCCGACGCTACATGCTTGTGAGCACACACGCCAACGCGACTTCCTAGGGCTAAACAACTCATTTTATGCATTAATGACCAAAATTACTAAGATAGGGTTCGATACTCACAAAGGGACCATCGCTTACATCTGCCGATTCCTTGGATTACGTTTCATACGCCTCAATCGGTCTCATGCGATCACCATGGTTCTCGTTAGTATCAGAGCCTCATGGTAAAATTTCTAAATAGCTCGGTTAAAATGAATTGGTCGCGATGTTTTTACCCCCCTGGTGGGGTATATTAACCCATTTTTCACCGTCAGAGGGCCGGAGGCCCGTTTTGATCGCCATTTTCTCCTCTATTCACTGTGGAATAATTATTTTTATTCAATAATTATTTTTCTCTTATTTTTCACCGTATTGGGGCATTTTTTGTTGTCCGATACCCCTTTCTTCTCCCTCGGAAAATTTTTATTGCTCCCTGGCGATTTTTATTCTTCTCCACACTCTCGTAAATAATTATTTTTCAAATAATTACTTTTTCTTAATTTTTCCACTAAACAAGGACATTATTTGTCACTTGTTTCTTCTTTCTTCCACCTAGGGCACTTTCTGTTGCCCCTAGGCCCTTCGCTTTCTTCTTCTATTTTCTTCTACTATTCACCACAATTTGGAAAGCAAAAACAATAAAAACAATATATATGTCAAAAATCCAAAAACAGGCAAATTTTTTCAAAAAATCCTAAAAAGTAAAAACCCTACAAAAATGGTAACTTGCTTATTACTGGCTGAAACTTGTGTCTTGCGCATGGTATTTTCTCCATATCCTGTTGGTTTTTCTCACATCTTCCCCGATTAATATGACTCATGGATCACCGAATTCACAACCATTCACAAAGCTAGCTGCTTGCTTCGTCTGTACTTTGGGGCACTTTTGTTTCCTGGTGTTGTTTCATTACGCACAAACACTTTTCATGGACCCCATGTCCATTTTCATTTCTCCTTGCTTGTATCCTTGCTCGGGCATCATTTTTAACCCTTGTCATCAATCACGAACTTGTGGATCTCTTTAGCACTGATAACAAAACATTTGTACAACTGTCTTGACCATTGTTGGGTTGAGTATGTGCATTCATACTTGTTTTCCTCACATGAGCTTGTTTCCTTCTCGTATTGCATTGCATTGTTGTATGTTACGTGGAGTTGGTATTTTCAGCAATGGACAATTGTTCATAGTATGGCTTTTCATGTCATTCTACCTTTATCGTATGCTTATATTTTTCATAAGTACCGATGACGTAGCTCTTGTGGCAATATGATGACATCAAAATTATTCCAATACATAGCGGCTAGAGGCTAAGCTCTTCCCTCCCCCTCCATATTTCTTCTACATCACTTCCCTTTCACCCCTAATCTTCTCTCTCACCGGGGCATCCTGCCTCTTCCCCATTCTTCTACCTCTCTCACATCATTTTCGATCGTCAATCGGCTTATTTCATCACCCCATCGACACTCGAGGGGGCATCTCTCTCTCCTACTAATTTTTCTTCTATCCCTTCAAAATTTCTTCCATCTACTATCTTTGAAGTGGCGTCACTTACGCCACCCCAAAGAGGGGCAAATATAGACACCCATAATTATGCCCAAGCAATTTAAATACTTAAATTGCACTAATTATCCCCTTTCTCACAAATCGACGACATATCATCAAAGGTGCTCATATTCCCTCTTATTGTCATTGATTAATTATAATGCAATAATTGATTAAGACGCCTATCCAAATAAAGCAAAACCTAATTAAAGACCTTCCATTAATTATTTACCCCGTCTATCCAGACTAATTAATTATTATTAATTAATTAGCCTTCCACTTCATTCAACTAATAAATCAATATTTAATTGGTTTAATCCCCTCATAATAGCTTGAATCGTACTAATATTCCTCTCATTGGCTTCTTTAAGCTTACACCTACCTATTAGTTAATCACCTTTGATCAATTAAAGCACCCCCAACTCCCATGACTTGCTAAGCATAAATTAAGCCCTTCTAAAGTAAGGTTACCTTTAATAAAGCAACCTTATCCATTCCTAATCATGTTTTACCTTTATCCCACATGCAAAGGGATGAAGCGCTTCCTTTATCCATTGGGCTATATAAGGAGCCCTCCTTCTACCTTTATACTCACACCTAATTCCCTTGAGAAAGCAAAGGAAAGCACATAGTCTTGCACTAAAAGCCTTTTTCCATTCGCAAGCCCTTCCATCATCCATCTTCAAGAGCTAGGCCTCACACCCAAGCATCCTTGAAGGATTAAGCCAAGCAATATTGTTGATTGCCATTGACTACATAGGTCCACTTGATTTAATTAGGCAATTAGAAGAATAGAGTTCTTGATTTGCATTATGTTTGATTTCATTATTTCAAAGTTATGATGCTAATGTGGGCCTTGTTAATTTCTTCATCTTGATGGTACTGCTTTTCTTGTTTCTAGCTAGGTTAGGGAGTTATTTTAGGTGGTAGTTCTTGCTTTCAATCTAACTTAGGAAAAATAATATTTGTACACAATACCTACTCGCAATAATGAGAGCAAGAAGAGACAATAAAATAATGAAGGATGGACAAATGCATCACAAAACATATTTCATTGCTCCATGAGTTCACACAATTACATCATTAGTGGACAAGAGGCAAGAAAATGCCATTACAAAGCAAAGAGAGGAGGCTTAAACTCCACATTCGACCCTACTGAAGAAAGAGGGAGGGGGCAAGAGAGAAAGAATGACCAGCCTTTTTTTTTTTTTTAGAAAAATTCCCTCCTTTACAATATATAGGAAGAATGAAAAGAAGGGGGAAACAAAGAATTTGAATTATGCCCCAACCACCCCAAAAGAGCATTGAATTATCCTCATGCAACAAATGATGGGTTCCATTGCAAAACCCATGCCTCCATGCGTTGTTCCTTGTTGGGCAAGAAAATAAGCCCATACTTCATTATGGCATAGGTGAGAAACTGATGACCACGAAATGGCGGACTAAATTTATCATTTTTCATTAATGGTGGCGGTGAGTAAGCAGGCACCAGAGAGTTTTCCAAAAGTCCTCTCTTGCTCAAATCCAAGTTCCCACCAAAATTTATGGCCATCTAAAGGTTAGGGTCAATGTTCCATGCGAGATGTGTTTGGAGTCCATCCATTTGAGATACATATGGAATCCCCACACATTCTTAATATTTAACCCCTTCCTTTCATTATTGAAGTTGCGCCGATTGGACACTTGGCATCGTCCGTGGGCCTCGCACTGCTTTCCTTCATCTTTTGGTTAAGTCCCTCCTGCTTAAGCGGAGCAACTATGTCGGACCCTAGACATGTGGAGAACCCGTGCTGCTTTAGGACCTAACTTTTGGATCTTACCTCTGAAGTTGCGCAAAGATGACACGTGGCACCTTCCACTAGCCATAGACTTTTCAATGGTTGATTCTCTCTTTCCACCGATTTAGAGCAGCTTGTTAGATGTTAGACACGTGGAGGGCCTCGCGCTTGTTTAGATTCTCTTCCGATTTTGTGCACCATATCAAAAGTGTGCCAAGAGACACATGGAGGTTCCCACTAGCTCTGTTGCTTTTCTTCGACTTTTCTATGCCCGACTCTACCTTTTCGGACTCGACCACGTGGAGGACCTGCACACATTTGGGAGACTACCTTTGGATTTTACCTTTGGAGTTGCGCGATGAGGCACGTGGAGGCTTCTGCTAGTCCTTATACTTTTCAACTGGCTCGCTTCGCCTTCTCGGACTCGACCACATGGCGAGCTTTGCACTCGTTTGGGATCAACCTTTGGATTTTACCCTTGAAGTTACACTAAACCGACACATGGTGCCTTCCGTGGCTCTTCCCTTGTTTAGAATTTTCAATGACCGGTTCTTCCCTTTTCTGCCTATGACCACGTGGAGGGCATGCACACATTTGTGGACCACCTTTGGATTTTTCATTTGGAGTTGTGTTGATGAGGCACATGGAGGCTTCCGTTGGTCCTTTTAATACTTAACCGATTTGGGCCTCGAGTGAACACTGCCTTCTAGATGGAAGATGGAAAATGGAAGAAGAGTGGAATGCGAAGGAAGAAACAAGAAGGTGCGCAAGGGTGCATGGAAAGAAGATGACAAGGAAGCAAGGCGCACGACAAGATGTAAGCGCACGAGAGGAAAATAGAGAGAATGTGTGCACGTAGGTGCACACGTCGGAAGAAAGAACACATACTTGCGAAAGACAAGTATGGGCGGTGCAAAGATCAAACCGAGGAAGGGCGCATGGTGACAAAAATAAAAGAGGGCACGTGGTAGTAGAAAGAAAAGAGGGCGCGTGAGGAATCTGCAAGGCATGGGAGCGTGTGGAAGGACTACAACCTCTACAAAGTGCGAGATGAGTAATTTCGCACGCGCACAACCTGAAATGTAAAGCATCGTAGTCGGAATGAAGATACAATTTATCTAAAATATCTGCGAGAGTTATTTGGATAACAAGTCCTCTACATGTTCTAACAATCATCCATACACTAGGAAACAAAACTGATCACTTAGGAAGCAATTCTTCCATACCACTTTCAAGCTAGGGTTTCACACTCATAAAAAGTTGTTTACTTTCTTAACATTCATTCATAAAAATGTTACTATTAAATGACCTCATTTATGTTTTGAAACCTTCTAGACTCAATGTATAAAATTCTCTAAAAAGAAAAAGGTCCCATTCAAAGCACACACTTTAGGGTGAGCATCAAAAGATCAAATTCGAGTTGGAAATGCACTAATTCTCTACCATGACTCACAAAAACCGACATTTAATGCAAAATTCACAACATGGAAACCTAAAAACTTTCTCAAAACATAGTGACACATCCTATTTACATATCAAATCATTGTAATGTCATCACCATCTTTCAAACTCTTCATCTTATCTCATTTGCATAGCTTTACCTTAGGGTTTTGCATTATGAAGCTTAGGGTCAATGAAATAATGTTATAACTAATGATGATATCACTAAACATGACCCAAAAATACATGGTATACCATAATAAACCTAAATACATGCATCCATGAGCTTTTATAGCTCCAAGTATCAAACTCGCACCCCTAACGCTCATAACTGTTCCAAATGAGCACTGTAACATAGAAAATCACATGTATCTGCACCATGCACCTTATGTGAGTTCCTAAGAAATTTCTAAACCTAATCTCCATAATTCCAACACGCTTCTCAATCATCCAAGAATCCCATACTATCATGTAGCATCACCTAGGTACCTGAATGAGCTTGCAAGAGCAAACAAACCTCACTAAATCTCATTGTATCATCATGAACTCTCCTGAACCAGCATGGAAACACCATCCATAGTATCATGTGACCATGATTCATCATCCACTTTGTCATTAATGTGGTTTTTCATCAATGACAACACCTATATGACCACATGCCAACAAAGTCTCTTTGTCAAGCAATAGATGGTCTCTATGAAGGTTAACATGCATCACAAAGCTATACTGGATGGTCCAATCTCATCCCTCTAAGAGTTGTGTGTTGGGAGGACTTTTTGAAGCAATAGTGGACAAAAATAGAAGGCCAAGCATGCAAACGTACTCATCCCATAAACAATAAAACATTATGTTAGTAAGAGGGCTACTTTCATTGTGGCATCGGTACTCTATTAGCATAAAGATCATGTTAAATCGAATTTATTTTCTATCACAAACCAAGCCAATCAATCAATATCAGATAAATTATTTAATTTAATGAGTATTGTTAGAGTCATATAATTAATTCTAAGATGCACAAGAGGCATATCTAGATTTTGGTTTTGAAAAAGTATGTAATGATGTATTTCGAGACAATTTTTGGCGTATTAGTTTTGGATTTTTTGAAGCCATGGAGGAGGAAAAGGGAAGGTTGAGCATGAAAACAAACTCATACTACATAAAATCAATAGTTCTACTAGTAAGAGGGCCACTTCCATTATGGCCTCACCCCTATTTACACAAGGATCATGATATATCAGGGGTTTATATGCTACTACAAACCAAGCCAATCAACCAACGTGAGATTAGGTTGTTTATTCAACGAGGAATTTTAGAGTTTTCAAAGAAATTTTAAGATGCACTGAAGAGGCATATTTGATAGGTGCGGTAATAAACACATATTTAAAGGAAGGTTTTCGAGGATTTTTTTGAAAATGAGGAGAAGAGTGAAGTAGAGAAAGCAAACAAACTCATACCACAACTAAGAAACTATTATGTTTGCAAAAGAGGTACTTATATTGTGGCATGACACATACTAAGCATAATGATCACGTTATTGGGGTTCATTGTATGTTATCATGGACTAAGCCAATCAAACAATTAATGTGGGATTATTTTTTAATTTAATCAGGGTTTTTAGAGTTATTCAATAAATTCCAAGATGTGTTGAAGAGGCATATCCAACATGGGGTAGTAAGCATGTACTTAGAGGTAGTTTTTGGAGTTTTTTCTTTCATCTTTTTAAGCCACAAATGAGGAGAAGGAACCCCAAGAAAGCAAACATATTCATTCCACAACCAATCAAGCATTATGTTAGTAAGAGGGATACTTCCTTAGTGCCATCACCACTATTGGGATAAGGATCATTATATATTGGGGTTTATATGTTACCACAACCAAAGCATAATTAACTTTTTTGATTCACAGAGGCTTTTTAGTGCCATGGAAACATTTTAAAGATCCATTAAAGAGGCATATTGGGCATGGGGTACTAAGCATGTATTTAGAGGTAGTTTTTGGATTTTTAAAGCCCTAAAGGCCGAACATGTAAACATACTCATTTTACAACAATCAACCATTATGCTAGTAAGATATCCTTTTCCATTGTGGCATCACCCCTATTGGCATAATGATCACATGCTATATTGGGGTTTAAATGGCATTATGAACCGAGCCAATCTTCTAGTGTGAGATTAATATGTTTATTTACCGAGACTTTTAAGAGTTGTAGAAGCAATTGCAAATGCACTCCAGAGGCATACCCGACTTGGGGTGGTAAGCATATTATATTTAGAGGTAGTTTTTGGAGAATTATTTTGGGATTTTTAAAACCATAGAGGAAAAGGGAAGGCCAAACATGCAACCATACTTGATCGTCAAACCAATCAACCATTGTGTTTGTAAGAGGGCCACTTCCATTGTATCATCATCCTTATTGGGATAATAATCATGATATATTGAGGTTTATATGCTATCAGGACCAAGCCAATCAACTAATATAAGATTAATTCTTTGATTTAATAGGTATTTTTAGAATCGTAAAAAACAAATATATGACTTACGGTAGTAAACATGTATTTAGATGTATTTTTGGAGGATTATTTTACATATTTTTCCAGCCATGAAGGAGAAGGGATGGCTAAACAAACAAACGTCCTCATCCTACAACCAATCAACTATTACATTAGAGAGGGCCACTTTCATTGTGGCATCACTCTTATTGGCATAAGGATCATGATGTTTTTGGGTTTATATGTTATGGTGGATGGTGAAATCAACCTATATATTGTTTCCTATTTAAATCACTTGTACTAATTCTATTTATAACATTTGTGTGTTCATAATTACAATTATTGAATATTTATTATTGGTTTGTTAGTGAATCAGGTGTTTGGCCCTCGGTTAAACCGCTAATGCTTTGCGAAAAGAGCAACGACGTCCACGATTGACAAGACTTTTGTTTCAAGATCACTTCTCTTCCCTATTTATCACGCATTCACAGCTAAACAAGAATTTGGTGTGATAGTCCAAATCACTTCGTTTCTTTCTCATCCCGATTCCCCCATTAAATCCTCACACAGTCGCACTCTTTCACTGTCACCATGTAAATAGAGTTGATTGTAGGTTAAAAGTGACATGTCATAAATAAACACGATTCCATAATCTTAGCATATGGTGCACCGCCGCTTCTGGTTGCCCGCTGGCCTCGGAATGCCCATCCCTGATTAATGATGATGATCACACAGATTCCCACACAGTAAATTATGCTACTCGGTTCCAGTTATAAATAGAATTGATTTAATACTCTCTTCATAAGATTTGAGCACCATAAAACATTAACATTAACATTAAGAGGTAAAGATTTGACAATCAGCTTTATAAACTTTAAAAACATTAAAAATTTAATTGCGTTTCGCGCGGACCACGATTTGATTTTTAATTTTAAAAACATCCGTCTAAACATAATTTAGATTTTTCTCTGCCCGAGGCTTGATAAACTTGATTGGTAAGATATGACTCCCATGATCCCATCACTCTTTTTTTTTCTGGATTTAACACATATTTATGCTCAAAAGTGTTTTGTTATAATTGATACCACCCCAATGGTCCTGTCACAGTGCGAAACAGTGGCATGTGTCTGCAATTCATAATTCCGCCACGAATAAGTTTGAAGGGCCAAGTTTGCAGTAGATGGTAAAGTTAATTTCTTTCGCCGAAAATGAAGTCAAAAGCAGTCGCTAATATAAAATGGATTGCATCATGTTTGGGACTCGGGGGCGGGGCCATCAATAACTTGAAGTGATTAACTTGGGATATGGTGCGCCGCCGCCGCTCACCACAAAACATTACAGGCTTACAGCCCATAAAATTAAGATTTGACAATCAGTGTTCCGCCCATTGTAAAACTTGATTGATGAGATTTGATTGGATTTTTGTGCAGGAAACATTATAGCTCTGGGTTGTGTAGGCAATCCAGTCCAGAAAAGGAAATGACAACGACGAGAGGCGAATGAGTCATTACTACCCGTTTCTTCTCCGTATTCTCATTTCCCAATCAACTCAATTGCAACGAAATAGTTAATCTCCCGAATCCCATTTCTCAATATAAGTACCCTCCGTTTGGGAGACAATGTGTTGTGTGTGAAAGGACTGCATAGAGAGGTCGGACTCGGCACTGTTATTAAACAATAATGCTCTTTCAAAATAGTGTTATTTTCATTAATAAAGTAGCAAGTGCGCGCGTAAGCATGCGATGGGTGCGCCAAAAGCAAATGATATGGGTAGTCGATACGAGTGAATTTCATCGCTATAGTAGAACGGACCAACATTGAAAGCGGAACAAAACAACATTGAAAGCAACTCTAGAGATATATGTAATATTATAAACAAATTATTACAAGTTTTGATGGAGCAAAGAAGCATATTAGCGTGTAAGTTGCAAAGAGTAGTGGGAGGATGGAATTGAGAGTTTCATGGCCGTTAGTGGAAAACTATAGACTTCTCAACCATTCTTCCTCTTGTTTTCTTCTAAGGAGGTGAGGCGAGTGACATTTTGGAGAAGTATTCAAATGAGAAGGGAGGAGAGATGCGAATGTCTTAGTATTGAGGGAACTCTAGACATCAGTAGTGAATGTAAGTCCAGGGACGTTCGAAGAGCCTATATCTACTCTTATTTTTGGTAGTGTAAGGCCTTGATATTTGTCGATTGTGAGGGCCTGGGCATTTTAAGTGGAAGTGGTTTGCGGTTCCCACTAGAGATTGGTGGTATGGGGACATGAGTGGGGATATTAGGATTCCATGGAGAACCTATGTATCTCACAAATCGACGATTACAAAAAGAGGAAGAGCTAGAGGAAATGAGGAAGGGGAGTAGACAATGTCGAAAATAGTCCCTATGGAGCCATTAACAAGCCCAATGATCAACCCAGATATTTGCGGTTAGCATAACATTTTTTTCTCTATAGAGCAACACTTTATGTTCTTGTTGTTCTTTATTAGCCTCTACTATGTAATTGATTCTAGTGACCTCGTATGTCCAATAACCACTGGAGTGTTGAGCGATATGACTATGCGAAGATTGTGTTGATCAACCAAATCATTTTTTGCGAACAAATGAGGAGTTGCGAGGAAAGGAGCAATTTCAGTTACAATCATCTAGGAATTTGTACGTTTGAGGAGTGTTTTCCATTCTTCAACCAAGGGGTTACCATCTCCGATGTTTAGCAAGAGCCGCCGAAAATCTATTTGGGCGTCATACAAGCATTTTTGCTTGAAGATTGTGGTAAGCGTGACACATCTTGTGAAGCTGAACCAAAGGTTTTCTCCATTAAAGTGTCAAGAATAGAGTGGAACATCGTTGATCGGAGTGCAAAGGTCGTCGATGAGAATGATGGATCTATTACCAAATGTGCAAGATTTGAAATGTGGGAATGCTTCGCGAAGCCGATAGTCAACCTTGGCAAGGAGCTTTGGGTCTCTATGAACCTCATTTCATCAATCAAAATGTAGCGAACATCTTTTAGGGATTGTTGAAGGGAGGATAAAGAGAGACCATCGAGCAGTTTCATTTCCTTAATTGGAATATGCAATGTGGCCTTTACAGTTGAAGCTGAAATGTTGAAAGCAACGAATCCTTTTGGAGCAAGAACCAGGAGAGGAGATCCTTGTTGAGGGCTCGATGAAGACATTGTGGAGCAGATAATGTTTATAAGGTAAGATTTTCCAATGCCTACAGTACCTTGGATTATCATCTTAAGAGGAGTTAAATGTAAGTTTTTCCTGTAATGATTGAGAATTGCATCGAAATACTACCTCTGTTCTTCTAATAATGTTGTTGTTGTGGAAGAGGAAGTATGCATGGTGAACGGTATAGTTGTAGTTGATTTGACCATTTCAATGAAAGAAGGGTCACTTTCTTGTAATACAATGGAAACATCATTATGGTGCCGCTTGTGATTCGATCAAAGTATTGATTTCCTAGCATGATGAGGGTGTGAAGGGCCATGGGATTGGTAGGATGGAGTTTGGATAAAAGCTCACATTCAGCTTGCAATGGAGAAAGCCCTTGGATTTCATCTTCACTTTCATATTTTTCGAGGAAGACGATTCATTAGTAGTAGAGGCCCGCATGACATGCCAAGGGTGGTAAATTTATTTCATGAAAAGCCAATTAGAAATGATTTGTTTAGGGGTTGTTCTAATATTGGTGGGGATGCTATGGAAAGGTTTGTAGAGGAGGAGGAGATCCAACAAAAAATTTCAAAGGAGGGGGAATCATTTCAGGGGATTGAGTAGAATTTCGGTGACACACATACAATGGCATTCGTTGTTCTTTGTTTCAATTTGAAACTCACATAGAGCTTGTTATAAGTCAAACTTATAGTGGCCTCAATAAGGGGAAAAAATTCCATATCTAGAGGTCGTTTCATGTATGCGTCTGTAAAGTTTGTTGGAACGTTGCCAACTCATTGGTTGTTTTAGAGATGCGACGCATAATTTTCTTTCCAATGTTCAAGTTAACAAAAGATCGGCTACAAAGAACAAGAGGTAACTTTTGCAACATGTGACATATTTCTTTGGTACTCATGTCATGATCCACAAAACTATATGTAAGCATTTTAAAGAACACAACATTTGATGGTTGATCAAGATTGGAGGAAAAGGAAATCCTTGAGAGCATCTGATGGTACGATCCGAGAGAAGAGTTATACCTTTAAAGCATATTTAGCAATGTATTTGAGTACTACATGTTTGTAGAGCATAGGCTATCAATCAACATTGGCCCTCCAGATTGACGACATTGTGGGGTTGTGGATGTTTAGCCAATCATCATTTCTTACTGGCATGTAATGGACCTTTTGTGCATCATCAATGATAAGGGATGATTGTTCACACTCTACCCACAAAGTGATTTATAAAGCGTAATGCAATCCACTTCTTGTTTTCAGAGGCATGTCTGTTCAATGCATTTGGTATGTCGTTGCACACGATTCAAAATTTCTTCCAAGTCATAAAGAGGGTCGAAAGCCAATATCTATGATGTGTTCAATAAACATGGATCATCGTAGAGGGGGTGATGAATGTAGTTTGACCTACAAGAATTGGGAGTGGGGTTCCTTGCTGAAACAAATTTGTCAAAGTAGTGCCTAACATGGTCCACATCATTCGTGTCTCTCCAATCAATAGTGTCAACATTTGGGGCTTTTGGAAGCCAAAGGAAACTGTGAATGTGAGCAGAGCCTCTATGTTACCATTCGTACCTAGAAAAAAGGAGTAGGTATAAGAAAGATATTTGCAATGGGAAATGAAGAAAGAGACAAGTCTTACCTATACCAATACTTTTTTCCCCTGGGTATTTTTGCAAGACTTCCTCACAGAATATTTTGAATCTCTGGTGCAAGTACCCTGAAACACGGTGAGGATTAGAAGCAATGTTATGGTTCCTCCACCTTTGTGCCTCCCAAGGATCGATATGGCTAGTTTCAGGCATTACATTATGAAGTAAGGCAATTTAGTGTCAACAAAACTCAAAGTGAAGAACAATGTCAGTGTTCTAAGTTGTTAGATCATGTTTGAAACTTTTCCTCTATTATTTGACAAAAACAATCTTGTTCCACTGAGAGTGGTGCTGAATTACATGAGATTATCTACAAGGAAGTCTTCATGATTATCTTGAAGGTATTCACGAATCTCTCCTATAGTTAGTGGAATGTTTTGGATAATGTCTTGTCTCATGAATATGGAAGTTGTAGCTTAGTTGCGATGACACATGATGATATTTTGCAAGTAATATTTGAGTCTGGGGTGATGACAGAACCAATTGTCATAAGTAACGAATCAAATTTAATGCATATTCATGAAGTTGGACGTCTTTCATGCGGGGTTGGTTGAACATAGCCACACTTGTGGGAAACAAATTTGAAAAATCCATTGAAAGAAAACCTTCAGAGTGTTGTATTCATTAACCAAGGAGAGTCCAATTTCAAGCCAAGGAAAGGACAATGGAGGACCATTTGTTGAAAATAACAGGAAGCATTGTATCTCCTCTTGTTTAATACTTGTATTAGGAAAAACTAGGACAAAGAATGATGGAAGGGTTTCTATACTGGGTGATGTAAATTCCTCTATGCTAAACAATGACGAGATATATTCTTGGAAGGGAGGGTTATCGAGTTGAATAGTTTTCTAGGTGGATGAGACATTGGTTTCTTTAGGCGATAAGGAGGACAAGGCATCATAGTCAATGAGAACATCTTTGTAGCATGGATTACATAAGTTATTTTGAATTTTAGGGCCTCTTATACACGAGCCCTACCGACATAGAAATCATACTTTGTTTCATTTGGAAACTTTCTTTGTAATATTAAGATGTCCAGTTCTCCAAGATGACGAGGAAGAAATTTGACAATAGACTCATTGCTTTGTGGGAAGATGATAGTATGGCCCGTGTATTTGTATAACCCACCACATTCTTGGATAACCTATAGAATAGGATTGACTCTTTCTATTAGCATTTCCTCCACTTGTGTTAGGCATTTGATAACCTTAGGTTGATGGCCAGGATCCATGTTGTTCAATCTGGAGAATCAATTTCCATTTTTTTTTCGAAAAAAACATCTATTGCATATGCACTTGTTGTTACTCATCTTGCCTAGCATTTTCAGGTAGTTTTCCATACAGATGGAGCAAGTATTCATATTTTTAAGTTATCTATTCTTTTATGAAAATTTCTTTGTGCCTCCAAAAAGATGGGAGCACCAGCTGGATTCTTTGGGTTGTGGATGCCAAGGGAGTAATGTTTACTATTTGGATGAGGGAGGTTTGATTCAAAGCACATGCAGCCAGAGGCGACGGAGGGCGGGTGGAGGCCTCGTATTTGAGAGAAGTCAAAGGAAACATTTGTTTGAACTATACTCGAACTTTCCTAGAAATAGTTACGTGTGGAGGTGTTAGCATTAGGCATGGTTGCTTGAGTTTGTGAGCAATGTGTAGATTGCAACCTTCTTGGAGTGCCTAAAGCCTTACGCACTTGGTATCTACGACATTGTTTTTATTTATTCACAAACTATTTCTTTAATAATATTCTTGTCAGTTCTCTCTCGCTTCAGGAGGAGACATCTGAAACTCAACAAGCTATTTTTGTGTTAATGTTCTAAAAGAGTAGCAACGTAAAATAATTATGTGTTTAATTTTTAGCATTCAGGAAACTGAAAATAACAAAGCTCTAGGATGAAACCATATCAACAAATATTGTTTTTCCTTATAAAGTTTGAAATAAATTGAATTTTCACATGCGCTGTAGTGCCAACTCCTCTTCGATACTTATTATATGTTTATTTCGATTATTGTTGACTTTGAATCACTCAAGAAAAATGATTATAAGGAGAAAATATAGAGATAAAATATCTCTTCCTCTATAATATTCAGAAGTGGATACATTATTTATGGGGAGGAGAGGTAACAATACTCTCCACAATAAAAGGAGAGATTGTAAACTAGGAGAGAATAATGGAATAAGATATAACAAACTCTCCTAATTATATAAATCAATTGTTATGTATCCTTATGCTAACATTCCCCCCTTATTACATTATTCTTGCAAATGTGACCCCAAAAATTCAAATTTCACTTTTCCAAGAGATTTTGTGAGAATATCGACAACTTGTGATTTTGTAGGACAGTACTGAAGCTAAATGTTATGGTTCAAGACATGCTCTCTAATGAAATGACAATCAATCTCAATATGATTTTTTAATTCATGAAAAACAGGATTCTGCACGAGCTTCAACACACTCTGATTATCACGATAGAGAATAGGTGATTATTTTTCAGGAATTCCTAGGTCATCTAAAATGTGACGTAACCATATCTCTTCGCACACAACTCCTCATGCGGTGTGATATTCTCGCCTTTGTGGATGAGATAGAAACAATTGTAACTCCCGCAAATTTCCCACTCAAACCCATGCTAAACCCGAAAGCAACTTGTGAAAAGTTATAGATTTTTTATTTTTTTTGAAAGGTTGCAAGTTATTAGCCAAGATTTAATTTGATCTGGATTATAAAAATTTCAAACAATTACAAGGCATCGGAAACAATTATCGATTAATTAAGACTGCCTCAATTTTCACAAATTACTAATACGTTTTTATTTCTTTCACTAACAAGGCTCCAAAATTTTATTTAAATAATCTTCATTACCTTTTCAAATCATAACTCCTTTAATCCCTTTTAAATTAATTTATTTAAGGCACAAAATAATTTTTACATTAATTCATACTAGGATAATATTTTTGCATTGTTAAAGACATGCACATTGTTATGAATTTATTTTCTATAAGTTCAAGGCATGTAACTAATCTAAACCCCCTTAAGCTCCATTTACTAATACACACCCATCTTTTATTTATTTCATTCCCACCTAAATACCCCATCACTTAAGTGATGTAGGGTGCATCCTACACCATTAGATCTAATATTTCCTAGCCCTTAGATTTAGGTTTGGCAAAAGTAACCCTAGGAATCCTTATGGATTGCCATATATTCATTTCTTCAACCCATTCTCTCATTTTCTCTTGTTTGTTTTGCAGGTTAAGGAATGAGGAGAAGAAGAAGCCTTGGATTGTTGTTCCAAGATCCATGATGGATACACACAAGATGAGGATTTGTGTGCATCCCTCTCCTAGGGTTTATATGAAATCTTTTATCATTTGTATTTTCTCAATTTTTCTTTTTTTGTTTTCTACCCTATTTGGGTTGTGGGTATTTACCCATTTCAGTCTTGCTTATTGTAAAAAAATTTGGTTGCAAGCTTGTATATATACACGTTGTATATATATATATATATATATATATATATATATATATATATATATATATATATATATATTTAGGGCCTTTTTCTCAAAAAACATTTGGCCAAAATAAAAGTGTATAATGTTTATATATATTGAGCTTTAAAAAAATGCGGCCAAACCTTGTGTAAATGTTTATACGCGAGCTTTTATTGGTCGCGTTAGGGCCGAGTTATAATATTAATGTGGGTGGGGCGCCCCGCACCCAACCCACTGTGATCTCTATTAATACATGGGCCGCTACACTATAAACCGCGCCCTTCCTTAACAAAATACACATTCCTTCAAAAGCAATTAAGCCGAAACTCTTTTAAAACAATATTAATTGTTTAATATTTTATATATATATATAATCCTGATAATTATATTAATATAATGGTATTTAAATTTTGAAAGTAGTCAAAGTATATAATTATTGTATATCAAACATCTAGTAATAATACATATATTTTTATTACTAAACAAGTTTCCCATTGAAAATAGGAGACTCCAAAAGATTTTAGAAAATTAACCATTGCAATTTGTCAAATTTCATGAATAAGATTTAATTACACCGAAGCAATTATAATAGTGCACAAATTGTGTATTTATTAAAAATTTAACAACTTATCACTTTCAGTTTCATTTATATAACCATTTCAAGAGTAGAATAGTTAAGGTTCATTCGTTTACTTTAATCAAATCCTATTGCCACAAGATAGAGGTTTTATTAATAAATCAACATAACGAATCCTTTTACACTTCTAGTTTGGTTAAGGTGAAAACAACCACTATAAAATGAAATTTATTTCACAATCTAGAGTACAAGGGCTAGCCATAATTACATGCTTCAATGTTTATTTCCCCTCTAAGAGCACCAATCTATAAACAATGCACTCCTAAACACAATTTTAGATTTGAAAGAACTTAATTTCCATTTACAAGATATTTAAAGGCTCATATTTACATTAAGTAATGTAGACTAAAATAAGTCATTTCCAAGGATGTATGAGATTACATTCAATAAACTATTGATACAATTTACAAGTAGTAGGATCATAATAGTACAAGATGCAACTCTACAAGCCTTTCTCCAACAAGAGCACCTTCTCCATTTAGCTCACCATCTTCATCAAGCCAAGCACACAACAAAAATGGGGAGTAGGCAACACTCTCCACCCAACCAAAATATCCAATGAGGGAGAGAAGCCTTCTTCCTCATTGGCCCCCGAGCCCCAACAAGGAAGCAATGAGGGCTATTTAGACAACCATGGCAACTCAAAAATGGCTTCCACATACACATTCAATCAAGTCATTCAATAAAATAACACAATACCAATTTTACAACAATTCCACAAATTTCAAAACACAAAGGCTTCATACTAAAGCCATAGAGGAGAAAGGAACATGGGGGTTCTTCTTATGCCTCCCAAGGGCTTGGGTGTCCACCTATAAGCCTCCAAAAAACTCCATCACAATACACACAACACTCTTATGCCTCCCTCCAAAAGATACACCACTCTTATGCCTCCCTCAAGAAATCAACACACTCTTATGCCTCCCTCACTCTTATGCCTCCCTCAAGAAAATAAGATAAACACAATTCATATTTATCAACAAGGTGGACATCCCAACCCAACTCCCTCCTAAAAATACCCATTACATTTTTCTTATGCCTCCCTGAAGTCTTACCCCCATATCCATTTCTCCCACAACCTAAGAATCACATCTATTTCCAACAAGCATAACCAATGTAACAATCAACATCTACACATAAGAGCACCACAAAATAACAAAGTAAAAAAGGTGGCTATCTACCTCACAAATGAAGATTATCAATACACAACAAGATCCAAGCCTTCCAAAATCCTAAGCAACCAACATCCACTCCAAGATCCATTCTCAAGGAAGCTCTCTAAAATTACAAGCATTCAAAAAAATGAGCAAGTAACCCCCAAAACAACAATTCAACATGCATATAAAGGAAAAGGGGAGAGGAGGGTGAGGTGGCTCCATGTAGGATGCCACATCACTCATCCTAAACTCCACATCACAAGTCAAACCCATACCCCAAAGCATAATTAATAAGTGGTTGAAGAAATGACAATCTACTTACACACATAATCAAAACCCACACCCTTAAAGCACTAAACATAAATACATGTAATAATAGTGCAATAAAACTTTTACCTTTTGTCTTCCCAAAACACATAATGGGGTCTATTTTTGACTTCCCAACCCATAGGTAGGGTTGGTATAGTAATTTAAGAGGTGTGGGACAAGTTTAACTTGTCCCACAAGCCTCAAAATTGGCCTTTAAGACCAAATCCGAATTTCTAAAAAGAGATGGAGTGTACTGACACTCAAGATTTCAAGCACTCAACTTAAAACGGGTAAGTGCACAAAGTTGGGGGCCAAAAAGCGGACAAGAATTTGAAAAAAGAAAAATGCATACGCGTTTTGCTAAAACGTGCTCGCATTTTAATTTTTTTGGCTCGGGAATAACCGAAACTATAACGCGTGCAGCGTTATAACATGTATGCGTTTGAAACAACTCAAAATGCATACACGTTTTGTGTAGTATGGACCATGCATATGTGTTTTGGTAAGTATAAGATTTCTTTTGTTATTTCTTATACTTTTATTATTTCTTATACTTTAAATTTATTTTAGTAAATATAAGAAATTAGGGTCACTCTGCACCTTATAGAAGTGGTCTCGTAGCTCCAATGGTTATAATCTAGAAGATAGTTTTTCAAAATCTAATCTGGTTAGTATTTACTCATTTTCAGGATTTCAGTAAACGACCTAAAACTTTTAGGGCATATATATTGTAGTCGGTCTTTGTTTTAGGAAATCATATAGTCATTTTTTAGGTTTTATTGACCTTCTAAAATGGATTTTGGCCCTACCACAACTTGAATTGGTACTAATTTTTAAATTTGGTCCATAATTCACTTTAGTGACTATGAATTAACTCTATGATGTTTGTCTACTTCTTACTAAAAGATATTCTCACTTTGTAGATAGAGGATTTTTCCCTGAATGAGATTCCAATCCTATGGCCAAAATGAGGTGATTGTAATGTGCCTTCTCCTTAAGATGTGATAACTTGATACTAGGTGTTGAATGAGTTATTCTGAAATAGTACCAGTGTGAATTGCATCAAGTGAACTCGGATGGTTGCTCATTCTTAGAAACATGGTGCTCCATATAAAGATCATCCCTTCACCTTTCCTATCTCTAAAAGAATCCTTTCATGCATTCAAATTCATGATTCTCATACATGATTTTTCTCATATGTCTCTTATGGAGACAAACGATGCCTTAATACTTCACAAATAATGGTCCTTGATAACTCGCGACATGTCTAACTCATTTTAGATTGTTACGAAGGGTGTTCATTAACTACAAAATGGCCAAAATGACTTTTGTTGGTGCTCAAAATAGTCTTGCCCCATTTTGCCTTTGAAATCCATTGATTTACGGCCTCTGTCACATTCTACTTCCCCATGTTGTGCTTGGTTAGTCTCTGTTGCCATTTTCAACTGCTCTGGGTCATAGATCACTTATGGATCCATAGTTTTCTTCTCGTTTATTTGTTCCTCTGAAGGGTCCATAATTTCGGTCTTCCGTCCTCTGTTCATCTAAGAAACTTGGGCTCTCCCATTCTTTCCATCTTTCACAGTTGAGATATGTTGTCCTTGTAATTTTTGCCCTAAATACTTGAGGAAAAATGAATGGATGTAGCTCAGAAGAATGTATTTGGGCCTTGTAGCATTTCTAAATCTTCTGTCCTTGGAGAAAATTTCATCTCTGGGTTCAAATGGTCATTTTTCTACATTTTATAGTTTGACAGGTGTTTCTCCCGTCAAATTTACATCCTTGTATTAACGAGGAAACGTGGCCTCTTTTGGTTGGATGCGGCTCAACAGATACTTAAAAAATTCTATGAATAGCCTCAACTTAAAATTTTCCACGTGGAGGAACGACGCTCATTTGAAGATTTACTTTTTGGTTTGGCCTTAGAGTAGCGCCGAGAGGACACATGGAGGTTTCACGCTTTCGCCTTGACTTAGATAAATTTTATGTAGGCTGGATCGATTTGGCGGGATATGGACACGTGGAGAATCCGCGCTCATTGAGGGTCTCAAACTTGGGCACCATTTTGAATTTGTGCTATGGAGACACATGGGGCTTCCTGTTTGGGACTTTCCATACTTAATATTTTTCAAAAGGTTTTGGGAGGTTTGGGACATGTGAAGGAACCATGCATGTTTCGAGACTACCTCGGATCCGACACATGGCGCCTTCTACTAATTTTTAAGCCTTTAAATAAATTTTTCTCGAGCCAGGACACGTGGCAAGCCCGCGCTCTTTCAAGGTCTCAAATTTTGGGAACCATCTCAAGATGCGCCATTGTGACACATGGCAGTTTGAAAAGTCAAAAGGACGGGAAGCGGACCATCGAGGGCAACTTAGAATTTTTGCCTCTTATTCTCAAAAGGGTTAAAATATCAAAAATGGCCCATGAAGCCCGACAAAGGATCAATCAAAGTTTGTTTCAAAGTCAATGATGGAGGTGCGGACTCTCGGGGAAATTTGGAAAATTTTCCTTTTGGGAGAAAGGAGTTAAAAGTATAAAAGGAAGCAGGGTTCCGTTGGGACCCACATTGGAAACTAGAAGCAGAAGGGTGGAGCTGCGGGAAAACTTGCAAAAATTTCCTTTTTCCAAAAAGGAGGTGAAATAGTAGAATTCAGCCACGGTTCCTTTGGGACCCACCTTAGGACACGTGTCAGGCTCATTTCTCAAGAGTGGAGGTGCGAAGTAAAATGGAATTTTTTTCCATTTTTCCAAAAGTTGATGAAAAGTCAAAGGGAACCCTCGAAGACCGTTTTAAATTTAATCTTCCATGTGGATGACCTAAATTCAAAGTAGAGATCAACGAAACCGTGTGTCTAAATATGATTTTCCCCCCATTTTTACTGAAAAGCTCCTAGAAGTGCAAGTCTTCATAATTTCTTGGTATTTCCTACACACCAAATAGAGAGGAGAGTTAATTTTGATATCTAAGTTTGGTGGGGAGATATGTAGATGCCTTTCTCCATTAAAATGATCACTATCGGGCTCGATCTGATTTTATGTTTTTCTTCTCTCGATCACGCAAGGAACCAAATTTGAGATATTAAGGGTCAAAGTGGTTGGCATATAGAAGGAAGAGTGATTTGCCAAAGGAAGGAGTTGAATGTGGGAGACATTTGAAGAGATTTGTCCCATGAGCACCTTGTGATTTTTGCAGATCTTATTCTGGGAATCATGATCGTGATCATGGAAAGAACTGGTGGCACTCAATATCTAGATTTTTTGGGGAAAAAGGGTTTGGTGTAAATGTTATAAAGGGCATAAATCTATCATGCAAATGTTTGGAGTGTTAGAGGTCGGGACTGATTTTCTAAATAGAAAAAGCTTTGATAGAGCCCATCCTTTTTTGTGAGAAGCCATCTCAGGAAGGTCTGTATATCTATTTTGTATTGAATTTGATCGTGTCAAGGTGGTTGCGAGTGTACAGCCATTGACAAGATCTGAGATTGTTCTAGAAACTTTCCCCTACTGATAAATTTAATCAAACTAGAGTTATTCTGCGTCATCTTAAGCAAAATGCATTTGTTTTATTTCTGAATGTCTGCAAATAGTTTTTCTTGTTCCTGTTGTAATCTTGTATCAAATCTGTCTCAATCACACAGGTCTCAATCCTTGTGATAGTTTAGTGGCATATGCAATTTCATTTCTCAGAAGAGCTTTCATCTGGGAGTGAAATAAATGATTTAAAATCACTTTTCTTTCATTTGTTGACAGATATTGTCTGTAAGCCTCTGGGTGTACCTCAGGCATGATTGGGCTTAGATCTTGATGCTTTGTTGGGTTTTCTACGTCGAGATTTCATGTTAGAATCTCATAGATTGTATGAAAAAGTGCTAATATGGGCCTCCATTGAAGCACATATTCTAGTTAAAGAAACATTTTAGCTATTCTGTGGCATTCTATTTGTTTAGTCTTCCATTTTGTAAAATCTCTCAAGGATATGGTGAATCAAGTTCATCTTGCCTCACCTCCCACCAAAATCCATTTAAAAACATCCAATCTTACATGTACTACCCCTGTTTGTCCTATGTGTATACAAATGCATAGTTTCTATTACCAAAACATGCAGAAACAATCAGGTTTCCAAATGTCTTTAGTAACCTTTGCCTTGTTTTGAAAATATCTCCATAATCTGGAAGTGACAACTTGTGAGAGTCAGATTTGGTGTGTTGGTCATATTTTCCCAAGGTTTTCTCTATAAAATTTGTTCAAAAGAAGGATTTACCAACATTCTTCAATAATAGAGGTTACAAAATAGGTTCTCTTACCTTGGTTGAAAGGCACAACCTAAAATAGTTAGGATCAGATCACATCCTTGTAAGGTGCTACCCACTCCTTTCAAATCCTGAGTGTTAAAAAGTCGATAGATCAGCTTCGCTTCTTGACTACAAAATGACATACATAATCGTCTATCTACCTCCGAGTGTCCTATCAAATCCATGATGTTGCTCATCCTTTGAAGGAGATTAAATTTGGGTACCAACACCTTTTTAGGCCTTCAAAGGAAGTAGTCTCTCATAAAAACTAAACGAGTTGATCGATCACCTTAAACACTATTGCCTACACACTGAAACATGCTTAGTGATCTTTTTAGGAATTTCCTTTTGGTGAGGGTTTATGATTTAGGGTTTAGGGTTTAGGTCTCTGCGGGTTTAGGGTTTATGGCTAAGGGTTTAGGACTCAAGGTTTAGAGTTTAGGGTTTAAGGTTTAGTGTTTAAGGCTCAAAGTTCAGATTTTAGGGTTTAGGGTTTAGGGCTCGGGGTTAGGGTTCATGTTTTAGGGTTTAGAGTTTTGGGTTTATGGTTCAGTGTTCAAGGTTAAGGGTTTAGATTTTTTGGTCAACAAAACATTACTGGTGCCGTTGCTGGGGACTTTAGTTCATACTCGGACCACAGGTGATGTATGCATCTTTTCCAGTCTCTACAAGTTTTTGCACTAGTATTCATTGATAAATCTTGGTAAAGGAAGGTCAAATATTTCATTTCCAGTTCCTAGTGTTGACAGGACGTTTGTGACATCATATTTTAGTGCATTTACACAAATAATGTGAAAATCCTTAGTGGCGACTCCCTGTTTAATTGATTTTGATAAGGACCGATTTCTTACAACTCTGTCAAAGTAAGATTTTTTACTAATATTTGTAAAACTAGAAGGAAGAAGATATTTCTTCTCTAGGGATCCTGTTAGGACACTATTTCTAGAGCTAGGAAAAACCAAGTTAGAAGGAAGAAGAGCTTGGAGAGTAGTGGGAGAATAGCGAGTCAAGAAAAGAGATCCTAGTTGGTGAAAGTGACTAGCCTACCATTGAAGATTTCCATTCAATTGCTTTTGAATCAAGTAGTCTCTTTATGGACTTGAATTCTTCATCTGGAAAGGGCCTTCATCTAAATTTGAAAGGTTTGCTTCTCATTCTACCCCCTGTGTTTTCAAGATTTGATAGGGATTTCCAAGAAATAAGGCCTTTAGAAGGAATCCATTTTGAAAGTTATACTCCTATATTTCAATGACCCTGTCCCTTATCAATTTGTTTCTCCCCCAAGATCACCTCCTCGAATCAATATGGCTCATCCCCCACCCAAACCTCCATTTGTTGTAAACACCTTTGGACCTATAAATTTTGTGGTAATGGTTGGTTATTCAAATGCAGTACCTTAAGATGTAAGGAACCGACTACCCAAGTTCCACGGAAACAATGCTATAACTAGTGATCAACATTTAAATCTTTTTATTAACATGATGAAAGACTTTGAGATTGAGTTTGAAGATGTATACATCAAATTTTTGTCCATACTTTGGAAGAAGATGCCAGGGAATGGTATAAAGCATTTCTAGATAACTCTATTAATTCTTGGACTAAGATGAACAATGCATTTAGATTGCAATATGGTGATAGGAATGACCCTAGGTTTCTTCTATCAGAGTTTGAAAACATCAATAAAAATCCTAATGAGATAGTACATGATTTCAACACAAGGTTCAATAATACTTTGCGAAGATTTCTTGTTAGCTTGAGGCCATGTGATGAATCATGTTTGATCAAATATTTAGATGCATTTGACAAGAAGGCAACTTACTACTTGAGGGATACAAGAACCCTACCAATTTGAGGCGGTCTTAACTATGGCTTTGCAAATTGAAAAAAATATCAAGGAAATTAGAAAGCCTCCTAAGAGGGATGGTGTGAAGCTGGTCAACTCAAAAAAACCTCAAACAAGTAAGGCTGCTGATCTAGAGGAAGTTTTGAAGACTTTGGCAGGGGCTATCAAAGAAATTTCCTACAAACTAGCCCGAGATGAGAAGGGGATTGGGAAGAGCTCACAAGGTTAACACAAGCAACAAGGCCAAGAAATATTTACAAATCATCAAAGATATGATGACAGAGGCAAGGGACCTGTTGGATTTGGAATCAGGCAGCCCAAGGGAGGGAAAATAGAATGGTGCCTGATCCTTTGGCTGCCAGAGTTGTTGTTGTCAAAGAAATAGAGGTCATTGATTGGTGTGACAAATGTTTCATGCCCCATGATCCTTGTGAAGAAGATAAACAATAAGAAGAGGAAGCTGATGATAATTATGATGATGTCTACATGATGGGTTGCTCCACGAGCTCACAACAAGGGGAAACTTCAACTGAGGTGATAAGTGCTAGAATTGCTGCTGATTTTTGGGATTGCATCCACCGGGTACCTATTCTTCCTCCCTCTCATAATTTAGAAGTAGATACTGTACAAGATTTTGAATTTCCCAATAATGACTTTGAATATTTAAGGGATTTAATGATAAAGAATTATGATGGAGGAATCCCATCTGAGGAGGATAGGAAGCTATTGATGAATGTTGTTGTGGCTCAAGAAAAGGAGTACAACACAAGAAGTAGGGTTATCAAAGGGACAGGGCCTCGTGAAGCCAAAAATACCTTACTTTCAAACATTCCTAGAGAATCTCCTAAGAAAGATGCATCTGCCAAAAGCGTTGTTGTCCCAAACAAAATCATACCCCTCATCATGCCCAAGCTGTCAGAATTTTTGTTCCACCTAATGAGGGTGTCAGCCTCCCTTCCAATGCTTCCTTGCCAAAGAATATCCCATATGACATTGCCCAAGTTTTAAGTCAAATCAAAGTCTTTGTTCCAATTATTGAGTTGCTTAGGATTCCTGAGCATAAAAAGAGAGCATTAGAATACTTGGGATTAAAAGAAGAGAAGACTTCCCTAGGCAGAAATGTGAACATTGTGGAGGCTCCTCCAATCATTGAAGAGTTAGAAACACCACCAGCATTGGAGGAACTAGGTGAACCACCTGAGGTATATTTGGGGACATCCTTGGTGGACTCTCAGCTAAATGTGGATCCATTCTTTACCACTTTGATCATAAAGGACAGACTGATCCACAACCGTATGTTTGATTCGGGGCATCATGCAATGTCATGCCTCTGGTAGTCATGAATGAGTTGAATATTAAAGTAACAACATCATATGGGAAGTGCACTACCATGGAATCCATAGAGGTGTGAGTAGTGGGATGTGTGAAGGGTTTGGTGGTGCAGCTTACAACTTACCTAGGTAAAAATTTAAAACTTTATGTTTTCATTGTTGACTACCCAACCAAGTGGGGCATGCTATTGTCAAGAAAATGGGCTGCAAGTGTTGGTGGGAGTGTCCAAATGGATATGTCCTATGCCACCATTCCAATTGAAGGAAGCCTTTTCAGGTTGTATGGGGAAAAGAAGATGTTGCACCTTATTGAGGATCCCAACAATGCATCCTATGAAGTATTGTACACCAATGTTGATGCTGATAACTTTATAGGATTTGCTTTGATGGAAAGGAGCATAGGATTGAAGAATGCAGGTGTCTTGATCAAGCGAGCTCTCCTTGGAATTTATTGTTTGATGGAGATTGCTCCAAGTTTGAAATGGTGCTGGTATTGTTTTGTTTTCTCCAGTCGGGAAAAGTTTATTTTTTCCTTCAAACTCAATTTTGAGTATACTAACAACATTGCTGAGTATGAGGCATTGTTGTTAGGTTTAAGAATTGCTTGGAAATATATGGTGTCAAAGACATCATTGTCAAAGGAGACTCAAATTAATTGTAAAACAAAGTCGAAAAAGCTGTATGCCATAAAGAATCAATGAATGAAACAATACAAACATGCAGTTTGGGATTTCATTGAGATATTTGATTCATTCAACATTGTGCACCATGATAGGAAGTTCAATGACTTGGCAGACAAACTTGCAGTGTTGGTCTTGGTTTGACAATTGTACAATGTCCCCATATTGTGAATATGATGCTAAGGTATTAACAAGACCCTCTGTCCCTAACAACATTAAACACTGGCATGCTTTTGATGATGATGCTCAAATCAGAATATTTATGCAGAACAAGGGAAATTTTGTTGATCAATGCATTGATTGGGAGCCACTGGTGTGTACAATAGAGGGAAAGAAAACCTTGTTTGATAAGGGCATCATCCAGCTAAAGAATAACACCATTCCTAGAGGGGTGGTTGCTCTTGAATCAAATTTTGATAATGTTGATTGCATTATTAATAGACATATGGCAGCCTCGAGGGATGTTGAGGAGCATGATCTTGGTACAAAGGAGAAACCATGGAAAATTTGGTTAGGCAGTAATCTTAGCAAGGAGGAGAAGTAGTCATACATCTAATTGTTGAAAAAATACCAAGATTGCATGGCTTAGACCTATTCTAAATTAAAAGCATACAGAGAGGATCTGTTTCAACATGAGATTCCCTTGGAGTCTAATGCAAAGTCATTAGTAGAAATAGAGGCCAATCAATCCACTTCTATCTCTTAAAATGCAAGAAGAACTAAAGAAGTTAAGAGATGGAGGGATTATTTGGCCCATAAGGTATTCTTCTTGGGTTGCAAATTTAGTACCAGTCAGAAAGAAAAATGGTGACATCAGGTCTATGTGTAGATTTTAGGAATCTAAACAGACCATCGATGAAGGATAATTATTCTTTGCCAAATATGGAAAACATGCTGCACGATTAGTGACCAGGTTCTAAATTGCTCTCCACCCTAGATGGTTTCTTTGGTTATAACCAAGTTGTGGTGAAGGAATTAGAAAGGATCAAGACATCCTTTACTACTCCTTGGGGAACTTATGTATATGTCAAGATGCCCTTTGGTTTGATGAATGCTGGAGCTACCTTTCAAAGAGCAATGGATGTTGCTTTTGTTGGTTACATCAATGAGTTTATTGTTGTTTACCAGGATGATATAACTTTATTTTCCAGAAGAGAAGTGATCACTTGCTACACTTGGAGAAGATGTTGATAATATGTAGAGAATATGGCATCTCACTCAATCCAAAGAAGTGCCATTTTGGAGTGCAGAAGGCAAAGTTGCTTGGTCACATTGTGTCACAACAGGGGGTGATGATTGATCCAGAAAGGGCATATGCCATCAGCAAGGTCCCAATTCTAAGAACCAAGAAAGGAATTCAGTCCTTCTTTGGGCAGATAAACTTCATCAGAAGATTCATATAAAACTTTGCTGACTTGACCATTCTAATCACTTCCATGCTAAAGAAATACCAAGTCATGAAATGGGAGGAGGCTGTCATCCAAGCTTTCAATGGAATCAAAGAGGCATTAAAGCATGCCCTTGTTTTAGCATCTCCAGACTATAAGAAGCCTTTCCAACTGTTTTCCTTTGATTTAGAGAACACTATTGCTTTTGTCTTGTTGCAGAAGGATGATGAAGGGGCTGAGAGGCCAATTACCTTTTTAAACAAGGCATTGCAAGGGGCTGAGCTGAAATACACTATTATGGAGAAGTAGGCATTTGCCTTGGTAAAAGAAATAAAGGTTTTCAGGTCTTACATTCTAAGTTCAAAAGTTGTTTCTTATGTTACCCACACCATGGTGAAAGACATCTTATCAAAGATGGAGGTCTCAAGCAAAAGATGTAGATTGGTGAACAAGTTGTAAGAATATGACATGGATATCCAAACCATGAAATTGCTGAGAGGTTTGGGCTTGGCTAAGCTTATGGCTGAGAGAAACTTGCAAACTATTGGGGTAAATGAGGTAGAAGAAGAAAGGGCATGTGTTTTTGAAAATTTGATGAGTTTTGAATGGTAGAAGGATGTGATTTTCTATCTCGTACATTTATACATCCCTGAGTATTTAAGTAAGAACCAGAAAAGAGCTCTTAAGTTTGCCTCCCTGAAATATGTCATTACTAATTTTTGGTTGTCTTGGAAGAACCCGAGGGAGTCCTCTTAAGGTGCATTATCAAGATTAAGCCCTAAGATAATTGTTGATCTCCATGGAGGAGTTTGTGGGGGAATTTTGTTACAAGATTCACAACACACAAGATCCCGAGGGCTGGTTATTGGTGGCCAACTCTCTTTAAGGATAAAACCTTGTTGGTTAGAAGATGTGAGATTTTCCAACATTTCTCCGAAAGACTGAAAGCTACAGGCTCCTTACCTTTACATTCTGTATCAATTGAAGCCCATTATAGCAATGGGGAATGGACTTCATTGGTGAGATTTCAGAACCTTCAAGTGTTGGCCATAAGTGGATTCTTGTAGCCACTGATTACTTTACTAAATGGGTGGAGGCAATCCCCACCAAGAAGGCAACACACCAAATTGTCATGGATTTTCTCTGCTGAACCATATCATCTGTAGGTTTGGGGTGTCAATCAAGATTGTGGATATAATGCCATGATTTTAAGAGCTAAAAATCTGGTGGAAATGTGCAAAGAGTATGGGATCAACTTGACACATGCCTCTAATTACAATCCCCAAGGAAAAGGACAAGCCGAGTCCAGTAATAAAAACTTGTTTGAAGATTATCAAGAACCTTGGAGCTGAACAAGAGAAAATGGGGTGAATAAATTGAAGTTTGCTATTTGGGCTGATATAATTACTATTAAAAGAGCCATTGGAAAGAGTCCATTTGAGTTGGTGTATGGAACTCAGGCATTGTTACCCCTTCATATGCAATTATCCTCATATCAATTTATTCAACAGTTGGAAGACCAAGAGGTTAGTCCTTATGATGCTCGCATTAATCAAATTTTTGAACTTGATGAAGAAAGGAGGGCATCCCACCAGATGCATGTAAAGTTCAAAGAAAAGCTGAAGAAGCTATTTGACAAGAAGGTCACTCCTAGAGCTTTCAATGTTGGAGATCTTATGCTTTGTTATGGGATAGTAGGCATGAAGATAAGGGCAAGCATGGAAAATTTGACTCATTATGGATGGCCCTTACTCCATTGATATTAGAATTGGTGAACATACCTTCTTCTTGAAGGAATTGGATGGTGAATTTCTTTAATTTCCTATTAATGGCAGGCATTTGAAGCATTTCTTGGATTGATTCCCAAGAATCAAGGTAAACATCTCTCATATAGTGTATAGTGTGTTGTTTGTTTCTTGTCTTTTGTGTTTTGCTCATTATGGTCCTTGGTGACCTATCTTTGTTGGTTTCTCTGTTCATTTTTGAGAGATGGCTCTGTTTCTCTGCTCTGTAAGCTAACTCCATTGCCCAATGGATATTTTTGGCACTTGGTCTACCTTTGTTCTTGTGGCACTCGCATGGAGTGCCCATCCCCGAGTTAGAGCCGATGTTGGTGCTCAAAATAGTCTCGCCCCATTTTTCCTTTGAAATCCATTGATTTACAACCTCTGTCACATTCTACTTCCCCATGTTGTGCTCCGGTTAGTCTCTTTTGCCATTTTAAATCTGTTCATGGGTTGTAGATCACTTATGGATCCATAGTTTTCTTCTCGTTTCTCTGTTCCTCTAAAGGAGTATGTAATTTGGGTCTCCCATCCTCTGTTCATCAAAAAACTTGGGCTCTCTCATTCTTTCCATCTTTCACAGTCGAGATCTGCTATCCTTGTCATTTTTTCCCTAAATACTTGAAGAAAAATGAGTGGATGTATCTCAGAAGAATGTATTTGGCCTTGTAGCATTTCTAAATCTTTTGTCCTTGGAGAAAATTTCATCTCTGGCTCAAATGGTCATTTTTCTGCATTTTACAGTTTGACGGGCATTTCTCCTAGTCAAATTTGCATCCTTGCATCGACAGGAAATGTAGCCTCTTTTGGTTGGACACAACTCGACAGGATACTTCAAAAATTCTATGAATAGCCTCAACTTAAAATTTGTCCACGTGGAGGAACGACGCTCATTCTAAGATTTACTTTTTGGTTTGGCCTTGACGAGCGCCGGAGGACACTTGGAGGTTTCCGCTTGCTTCTCCTTGACCTAGATAAATTTTCATGCGATTGGATATAGTTTGGTGGGACAGGGACACGTGGCGCGCCCGCACTCATTCAGGGTCTCGAACTTGGGCACCATTTTGAAATTACGCCATGGAGACACGTGGGGCTTCCCCGGGACTTTCCATACTTAGTCTTTTTCAAAAGGTTTTGGGAGGTCTGGGACATGTGGAGGAACCATGCATGTTTGGAGACGCCTCGGATCGACATATGGCACCTTCCGCTGAGTTTTAAGACTTCAAACAATTTTTTTCAGGCCAAGACACGTGGCGAGCCCATGCTCTTTCAAGGTCTCAAATTTTGGGAACCATCTCAAGATGTGCCATTGTGATGCATGGCAGTTTGAAAAGTCAAAAGGACAGGGAAGCGGACCATCGGGGGTAACTTAGAATTTTTACCTCTTATTCTCAAAAGGGTTAAAATATCAAAATGACCTGCAAGCTCAACAAATGATCACCAAAGTTTTTTTCAAAGTAAATTACGAGGCGCGAACTCTTGGGGAAATTTGGAAAATTTCCTTTTGGGAGAAAGGAGTTAAAAGTATAAAAGGAAGCAGGGTTCCACTTTGGACCCTCATTAGAAACTAAAAGTGGAAGGGTGGAGTGCAGGGAAAACTTGGAAAAATTTCCTTTTTCCAAAAAGGAGATGAAATAGTAGAATTTGGTCGTGGTTCCTTTGGGACCCACCTTAGGACACATGTCAAGCTCATTTCTCAAGAGCGGAGGTGCAGAGGAAAATGGAATTTTTTTCCATTTTTCCAAAAGGTGATGAAAAGTCAAAGGGAACCCCTGAAGCCTGTTTTAAATTCAATCTTCCACGTGGACGGCCCAAATTCAAAGTAGAGATCAACAACCGGTGTGTGTATAAATCTGATTTTCCCCCATTTTTACTGAAAAGCTCCTGGAAGTGCGAGTCTTCATAATTTCTTGGTATTTCCTACATGCCAAATAGAGAGGAGAGTTAATGTTGTATATATTTACCCCGGGTAAATATAGATAAACGCAAAAGGAATCGGGTTTCGGTGGCGCGAGGACATGTCGGGGGTCTCTAAAACCCGACATCAAAGAAATCGGGTCTCTAAAACCCGACATGGCAAAGAAATCGGAGGGTCTCGGCCGATGCCAAGCATGTCACATCGGGGAAAACCCGGCCAGAAAGCGGGTTTCGGAGGCGGAGAAACATGGCGCAGAAGCATGTCGGAGGGGTTAAAACACCGCCCAAGAGCATGTCGCAAGGGTTGGAAAACCCGACGAAAAAAAGCAGGTTTCGGAGGCGGAGAAACATGGGCAAAGCATGTCGGAGGGTTAAAAACCTGGCCCAAAGAGCATGTCGCATGGGTTGGAAAACCCGATGGCGGTTTCGAGGCGAGAAACATGCATGTCGGAGGGGTTAAAAACCCGACGCCAAAGAGCATGTCGCAAGGGTTGGAAAACCCGACGCAAAGGGAAAGTGGGTTTCGGAGGTGGAGAAACATGGCGCAGAAGCATGGGGCGAAAACATGTCGAGGCATCCTCCAAACCCGATGCAAATGCAGAGGAGAACCCCGAACCCGACAGGTAGAAGACCCTGACGCGGGAAATATTCAGATCGCCATAACTTTTCACAGGGAGCTCAGATTCACACAAGGTTGGACTTTTCGGAAAGCTCTCGGTGTCCTCTACGCATATCTTTAATTGGGTGAGAAAAAGTTCTTAAAAATGCAAAAATATAGTTCGCCATGTTTTGAGTTGTTGGGGATCCCACCTACCGCCATTATGGGATGAATTAAGTGCAGTCTTGGAGGTAGTTGGGGGAGCTCCGAATTCTTCTCTTCTCCCTCATTTTTCTTGTATAAATGGCCAAGAGAGGCTCTTTGTAAACGGTTGGGCATTTCTGCTTTGCACCCTCCCTTCTCTCCTGTGTGCAAGAGAATTTGTGGAGTTTTCAAGCCTCCCATATGGATTGTAATGCCTTTTTTTGCCTCTTGGCCATTGCTGATGTATCAATCGATCCTTGAGCAATATATGTATGTGTCCGTGATTGATTTTAAACCCTCTCATATATTCATTTCTTATTTTTTGATCTCTCATTGCATTTTGGTTGCCTGTGCATGGTGTGGTATTACATCTATGTGGTATGTGTTTAATCTTGCAAAACGGGTGTCCAACATTCCTCGGTGCATCACCTCCTTAGCTTAGGTTTAATTTTATGCATTTCTCTCTCCCTATCTCCTTGGTAGTTAGATTAAGTTTTTGGGTAAACCTCTGCGTTTTATTGGTGCATCTGAATAGAGGAATAGGAGCCAGCCTTCATTCGGAGAGCTTTTCTGATTTCGCAAGGTCCCACACTTGGGAAAAGCTCCATGTTGTGCAGTCGCACTGAGACTTTCAACCGATCGTGTTGCAGAGTCCCGAAGGTGCTGCGATTCGCCATCAACAGCTTAATTTTGATATCTAATTTTGGTGGGGAGATTTGGAGACGTATTTCACCATTAAAATGATATGACTATGAGGCTCAATGTGTTTTCCCATTTTTCTTCTCCCGAGCACGCAAGGAACAAGATTTGACAGATTTGGGGCGGAAGTGGTTAGCGAATAGAAGGAAGAGTGATTTTTGAGAGGAAGGAGTTGAATGCGGGAGACATTCGAAGAGATCTACCTCCCGAGCACTGACAATTTTTCCGGATCTGATTCTAGGAATCGCGATCGTGATCATGACAAGCATAGGTGGTACTCAATGTCCTGGATTTTTTGGGGGAAAAGGGTCTCATTGTAAATTTTATAAAGGGCATAAATTTATCGTTCAAATGGTTGGAGTGTTAGAGGTTGGGACTAATTTTCTAAATAGAAAAAGCCTTGATATAGTCCATCCTTTATTTTGAGAAGCCATCTTAGGAACCTGTATATCTCTTTTGTATTGAATTTGACCGTGTCAAGGTGGTTACGAGTGTACAACCATTGACAAGCTCTGATATTGTTCTAGAAACTTTCCCCTGCTGATAAATTTAATCAAACTCGAGTTATTCTTTGTGATCTTAAGAAAAATGTGTTTGTTTTATTTCTGAATGTCTGCGAATAGTTTTTATTGTTCCTGTTGTAATCTTGTATCAAATCTATCTCAATCACACAGGTCTCAATCCTTACGACACTTTAGTGGCATTTTCAATTTCATTTCTCAGAAGAGCTTTCATCTGGGAGTGAAATAAATGATTTAAAATCACTTTTCTTTCATTTGTTGACAGATATTGTCTGTAAGCCTCTGGGTGTACCTCAGGCATTATTGGGCTCAAATCTTGATGCTTTGTTTGGTTTTCTAGCTCAAGCTTTCATGTTAGAATCTCATAGATTGTAATAAAAAGTTCTTATTTGGGCCTCCATTGAAGCACATATTCTAGTTAAAGAAACATTTTAGTTGTTATGTGGCATTATGTTGGTTTAGTCTTCCATTTTGTAAAATCTCTCAAGGATTTGGTGAATCAAGTTCATCTTGCCTCACCTCCCACCAAAATCCATTTAAAAACATCCAATCTTACCCGTACTTTACCAATTTTTGTCCTATGTGTATACAAATGCATAGTTTGTATTACCAAAACATGCGAAAACAATCGTGTTTCCAAATTTCTTTAGTAACCTTTTCCTTGTTTCAAAAATATCTCCATAATCTGGAAGTGACAACTTGTGAGAATAATATTTGGTGTGTTGATCATATTTTCCCAAGGTTTTCTCTATAAAATTTGTGTAAAAGAAGGATTTACCAACATTCTTCAATAATAGAGGTTATGAAATAGGTTCTCTTACCTTGGTTGAAAGGCACAACCTAAAATAGTTAGGATCAGATCACATCCTTTTAAGGTGCTACCCACTCCTTTCAAAGCTTGAGTGCTAAAAAGTAAGATAGACTGCTTTCCCGCTACAAAATGACATACATAATCATATATCTGCCTCTGAGTGTCCTGTCAAATCCATGATGCTACTCGGCCTTTGAAGGAGATTAAATCTGGTACCAACACCTTTTTAGGCCTTTAAAGGAAGTGGTCTCTCATAAAAACTAAATGAGTCGATCGATCACCTTAAACACTATTCCCTACACACTGAAACCCGTTGAATGATCATTTTAGGAATTTCCTTTGGGTGAGGGTTTATGATTTAGGGTTTAGGGTTTAGGGCTCAAGGTTTAGGGTTTATGGCTAAGGGTTTAGGACTCAAGGTTTAGAGTTTAGGGTTTAAGGTTTAGTGTTTAAGGCTCATAGTTCAGATTTTAGGGTTTAGGGCTCATGGCTTAGGGTTCATGGTTTAGGGTTTATGGTTTAGGGTTTAGAGTTTAGGGTTTATGGTTCAAGGTTAAGGGTTGAGGTTTAGGGTTTAGGGCTCAAGGTTGAGGGTTTAGGGTTTAGGGATTCAGGTTTTAGGGGTTGAGAGTAGGGGTTTAGGGTTCAAGGTTTAGTTTTTAGGGTTTAGGGGATTTATTTAGCTAAAGGTTGAGGGTTTAGGGTTTAGGGATCGTTAGGGTTTAGAGGTTTTAGGGTTTAAGGTTAAGGTTTAGGGCCGAGTTTAGGGTTCGAGGGTTTATGGGTTTCAAGGTTTAGGGTTTTTAGGGTTTGGCTTAGGTCCTAGGGTTGAGGATTTAGGGTTCGGGGCTTTAGGGTTTAAGGGGGTTTAGGATTTAGGGCTTTAGTTTAGGGCTTAGGGTTTATGGGCTTTAGGGTTTAGGGCTCAGGGTTTAAGTTTTATGAGGATTTAGGGTTTAAGGTTTAAAGGTCGGGGTTCAAGGTTTAGGTTTTAAGGCTTTTTAGGTGTTAGGTTTTAAGGATTAAAGGTTAGGGTTCAAGATTTAGTGTTTAGGGTTGAGGGTTTAGGGTTTAGGGTTTTGAGGATTCGAAATGTGGCGGCGATTAATGGTTTAGGGCTAGGGTTTATTTTTTTTTTAGGGTTGAGGGTTTTATGTTTAAGGTTTCAAGGTTTAGGGTTTTGGCTTAGGGCTTATGGCTTAGGTCTGGGTTCTCTCGGGCTTAGGTTTAGGGTTCAAAGGGCTCAAGAGTTTAGGGTTTAGGGGTTTTTCAGTTTAGGGTTTAGGGGTTAGTAGTAGATTTAGGAATTTAGGGGACTTAGGATTTAGGGCTTAGGGTTTAGGGCTTAGGGTTTATGGTATAGGGTTTAGGTTTAGGGCTCGGGGTTTAAATTTTATGGTTTAGGATTTAGGGTTTATGATTTGAGGGTTTAAGGTTTAAAGGTCGGGGTTCTATGTAGGTTTAGGTCCAAAGGGTTCATGGTTTAGGTTTTAAGGCTTGAGGTTTAAGGTTTAGGTTTTAGGGTTAAGGTTTAGGTCACGAGCTTTGGGTTTAGGGTTTAGTGTTTAGAAAAGCACTAAAAGCAGCGCATGGTACTCACCACAACTAAGGGTTTAGGGTTTAGGATTTAGGATTTAGTGCTTGGGGTTTAGGGGGTTTAGGTAGTGAAGACCTCTTTGCGGTGTTCTCTTTAAGGGGGACTAGGGTTTAGGGTTTATGATTTAGTTTTTAGGGTTTAGTGGTTAGGGTTTAGGGACCTTTAGGATTCAACATTTAGGCCTTAAGGTTTAGGGTTTACGGTTTAGGTCTCGGGGATCGGGGTTTAGGGTTTAGGTGTTAGGGTGCATGGTTTAAGGTTTATGACTCAAGGTTCGGGGTTTACGGTTTAGGTCTTAGGGAGTTACTGGGTTTAAGGTTTAGGGGTTGGGGTATGAGGTTTTAAGGTTTAGTTTAGGGGTTAGAGATCGGGGCTCTAGATTTACAATTTAGGGCTCGGGGTTTAAGGTTTAGGATTTAGGGATCGAGGATTAGGGTGTATGGTTCAAGGCTTAAGGTTTAAGGTTTATGGTTTAGGGATTAGGGTTTAGGGTTCATGGTTCATGGTTTATGGCTTAAGGTTCCGGGTTCAGAGTTACTAGTTTAAGGTTTGGGGTTATAGCTCGGGGCTCTAGATTTAGTATTTAGGGTTTAGGGCTTAGGGATCAAGGTTTAGGGTCTAGGTTCAAGGGGGTTATGGGTTATGGGTTTAGGTTTTAGGGTTTAGTATTTAGTGTTTACGGTTTAGGATTTATTATTTTGGTTTTAGGGTTTAGGGTTTAGGTCTCATGGTTGAGGGTTAAGGGTTTAGGTCATAGAGTTCAGGGTTCATCGAATTTGTAGGCAAAACATTCAAAGAGAGTCATCAAAATTTGATGTTTTTCATCTATTTATATTTTGAAGGAGGGAAATGTCATATTATTGACTGTCCAATCCTTCTAAAGACCCCAGTAGTCCTCAATCCTTAGATGTACAGGGAGACACTGTTACTTGGCTTCCATTTATAATGATAGAGATATTTCTAAATTCGTGTTATGACCTCTAAATCTATATGAATTTTAAGTTTCTTAGAAATCACATCACACCCTTCACTAGGATTGATGAATACCCCTATCTTTTTGTTCAAGGGATTTTGAAAACATCCATGGGTTTATCATATAAGGAATTATCAATGAATGGAAGGTCACTAAGTCGTAGGCCAGGTAATTCCCATTTAGAACTAAACAAGAAAGATTTACTAGGCAATTGATAACCCCTTAGTGTTCTTAGCCATTCCCCTGTTTCTATGCTTATTTTGAACACTTTAGGAAGTTATATCAAATTTAATATCCATTCCAGTAAAACACTTGAACTTTATCTTTCTCCGGAAGAGAGGATACTATAGGAAATTCAATTATGATCCTACACCTCTGCATTGATATATTCTCTATGTTTCTTTTGTTTCATTTAAGATTATTTTTTTTTTTGTGATGGTTATTTTTTCCAACTTCCAATGAGTCATACTTGGCTTGCATAATAGCATACATGGAAATATGAGAAATGTGAAATTTGTTTCATAGTGTGAATAAATTTACATTCAAGAACGCAAGCATATGTGGGGAGAAACAAGTTTGGAAAATATGTGTAATATATGCATTACAAGGCACAAGGTAGATGTCATATCCATTTAGTTACTTGTCCCACCTTGCATAAACAAGTTAGTTCTATAAGCCAACTCAATGATGGTTCTAGGCATGAGACTAGGAAATATTGATGAAATATGGTTTGGGGTTTAGGGTTTAGGGTTTAGGTTTAGGATTTATGGTTTTTTTAGGTTAGAGGTTTAGGGTTTATCATTTAGGGCTCATGGTTCATGGTTTAGAGGTTTAGGGTTTAGGGCTCATGGGTAAGGGATGAATGTTTAAGGTTTAGGATTTAGGGTTTAGGGGTCATGGTTAAAGGTTTAGGGTTTAGGGTTTAGGGCTCAAGGTTTATAGTTTAGTGTTTAGGTTTATGGCCTATGGTTTACGGTTTCAATTTTAGAAGTTAAACGCTAAGAGATTTAGGCTAAACGCTGAAATCCTAAAAAATTACCTATGTACTAACGAGATTATACTTTTAAAAACTACCTCCTAAACCATGACTCATGGAGCTATGAGACTAATTGGCATAAGGTGCAGAGTGACCCTAATTTCTTCTATTTACATAAATAAATTTAAATTATAAGTTTTTCATTTATTATTATTTATATTTTATTATTTCTTATACTTAAACATTTATTTATGTAAATAGAAGCATGTCAAAAGCATGCATAATGTTTATACTACACAGAACACGTATGCGTTTTGTGTTTTCTCTTTTCCCAAGCCATGCCTCAAGGCTTGGGATCTGGTTTGGATCCCCAAGCCTGAGGCATGGAACTGCACAAACATAGAAAATAACATGTTTTTACAAGAAAATGTAAAAATGTCAATTCCTCTATGATAAATCAAAATAAAAAATTGATCCATTTTTAAAAATTATACCATGACGTAGAGCAGAGTCTCTTCTTTCTAAAAGTATAATTTTTCAAATTTTCTGACTAATATAAGGTTTCCATATTATTTATTTTCTAACTATGCATTTTTATAGCTATTTTTTAAAGTGTAAATATGTCTATCTTTCATGGTGTATCTTTTTTTTGGTGATCGAAATTTTAAAAAAATCATACTAGCCCAAACTATGCATAATTCTATACATATTCAAAAAAATAAATCTAATTTTCGATATTTGTTTAGGTAGTTAGCGGGGGGCATGGTCGGAGCTCCATTATTTTTCAAAACATTAAATTTATGTACTAGAAAAATCATAAATAAAAAAATATTGGCTAAAAAAATCTTTAAAAAATGGAGCCCAAACTAGATGCTCCTAGCTATCTTTCTACGAAAGGGTTTTCAAAAATACTAAATGGTGCTCAAAAAATGGTGGGGGCCACGAAAGTCACTCTATTGTGTTTTTTAACAGAAATAGGAGTATCTTTTGGTATTTTAGTTGTTTGACCCACTTAAACTTATCCATTTTCAATAAAATTTACTAGCTTAGAAACTAGACTCAAAATGCTACGATTCATATTTCTATAACATCTTCCAATTTGAGTTTAACTATTTCAAAAACTCATACAAGCTGAAGCTTTTGTTTTTCCTGAAAATGCGTCCACTTAAGCCCCCTTTGGTCCCCCAACTTGGTGCACTTACCCCACATAAACCAAAGAGCCATGTAATCTAATAAATGAATTCTTTTATCCCATCCATGATTAGTTTAGCACCATGATTAATTTACCAATCTAAACACAAATTAATTAATTAATAAGAGGGAAAAATACATCACTATAAAATCACATACTAAAATTAAATAAAGGAAACAATTTAAAAGAACAACACACAAACCCCTTGGTCACATTTGGAGGTTATCCCCCATGGGGACCCCCTAACAACAAACAAGACACAAAAAAACACTAGTTGCCATGGTGACCCTTGTTGCCAATACCCCACATTCCTTCGTTGTTGTTCTCCTACCCCCCGTAGTTTATTGTTGTGAATTAATTACCTACAAAATCACACGATACCTTTCTAGCCTCATGGCCATATTAGTGATATCAAACTAATAAAACACTTATATCTACATATCAATTTCAACATCAAATA
Organism: Taxus wallichiana var. yunnanensis; assembly: GCA_018340775.1. Classification (NCBI taxonomy): domain Eukaryota; kingdom Viridiplantae; phylum Streptophyta; class Pinopsida; order Cupressales; family Taxaceae; genus Taxus; species Taxus wallichiana. The sequence goes on along the minus strand of CM031234.1, from coordinate 818,374,628 downwards.
TCATAACTACTATTGCTAAGACCAAGTAATTCAACAATTACTCCAATTTTCAACATTTCGATTCTACTCATACATCAATTTGCAACTAAGATCATAAACCAACTAAATCATCTAATTTAAGCACTACTTTCACTCATTCACAATTTCACCAATTCTCCAATATCAAAGAAATTACAGAACAACTTTGAACATCATAAAAAAAATCAATACGAAAATAATTCAAAATATCAACACATATCTAAGCTGACAACACATCATTTTCTTACATACTGAAAGTCTATCAAAAGTTATTCAATTCAATTAGAGATGTCTATCCTTCAATTTTCATATCGCAATGTGATACTATCGTTTGTGCATTACTATTTATATGTACAAAAGTGAAATGATGCCTATGTGTTTAGTCACAGTGTTAGATTAAATATAACAAAACAATATTGAAGATTTATGATATCACAATCAATCTATGACCACATAACCATTCTAACTAATTGTGTTATCCTTAGATGCCCATCAGGGTCCACAGTACAACATAGAGTCAAAATAATAATAATAACAAAAACACCATTGAAATCCTGATGTCCTCACATTTTATTTGCATGCTAACTAGAATACAACAATTAAGTTTACGATTATAAAAATTCGGAAAATAAAATCATAGTTCATTTAGTGTCGAAGGGAAGTGGACATTATAACAATATTCTACTTCTTGCTTATCCGTAAGATAGGTCCAGATCCAAGATGAAAAATGTATCCTGCTTCTTTCTTAAATGAGATTTGACTATAGGGATATATTTAAATAAATGATATTGTGCATGGGTAATTAGATAATAATTTAAAAGGATTAAATTATTTAGAATTAAATTGTATAGTTAAATAACTATATGATGGAAATGGATGTTAGGTTTAAACCAATTAGGAGATGACCCTTTTATAACTTAAGAGGATTTTATTTAAATGGGTAAAATAACGAGATTAATTAGCCAACATTATAAAAATAAAAATTAATGGAACCCTTAGAAGAGGTTTGTTTCTGAATTGCATTTAGAATTAAATTAATAAATATTTAATTATTAATTTAATTTTTATTACCTTATGAATTTACTGAGTTAATTAAATGTAATTAAAGTGTATTGGCTTGGTCACTTTTTTAAAAAATTCCCATAATTTTCACAAGTAATGAATGAGGTTGGACATGGTTTTAGTGCGTCAAAAATTGTGGGCCTTACACTCATCATGTTTGGTCTCGTGGGTTTCTCTTGGTGAATTTGGCAAGTTAAGCAGCCTCATCGAATGCGGTGATCACAAGTTTTGCACGATATAGGTATGGAATTATCCTTTTCTCTGGTACTAAATTCCACTTTCATCATTTCTTACATTTTGAAATTAAATGTTAATTATTAGGAAATGTAACTCCAACCAATGATAAAACCTTATTTCATTTGGAATTGTAAAACATCAAAAAAATATGATCTCCAATGTTATGTGCATGGAGCGCCACACCCAAATATACCGCAAACCTAAAACTCCTTGCAATACCCTCGTAACGTGGGACACCATAGGGAAAATCAACCAAGTTTTTTTAACTTAATTAACTCCCTTGTATGTAAAATTTATAAGCCCACTTAGCTTATTAGTCACTTGTAGTGACATGCTCATTTTAATAAAATGTGATCGATTTCAGCTTATGATTATCACTTAGCTTGAGCGAAACTCAAAACCAATGCCACCTACCTATAGAATGCCAACAAGAGAATCATAACCCACCTTCATTTCAATGAAAATGCTTTCAAGAAAATAATTTTTCAAGTGGGTTTTGGGGCCCACTAGTTGTTGTATGACAAGAGTTGTTGACACAATTACGATAATCGGCCTCGGAGTTTCCCTTGTAACTTGAAACTTCTCATTGTAATCAACTTCCGTTAGACACATGAATTCTCTATATATGGGGGAGTAAGTAGGAATCATCAAACTTTGTGATTGAACTTGAAACAAGTGTGTTCGAGACCCAAGTTTGTAAGCACTTTTGTTGTTTTGGACAGTTTTCTCAACCTTAGCTAGAATCTCCTTTTTGAGTCTCGTTTGACTTCTAGCCATGCTGATGACATCATAATACCATTATAATGTTATTTATAATATTATTATATCTTTTATCTTATATGAATGGATTTTGATATGTATGGTGTTTTTTCTCTCGCCGCCCTCTTCTCTCTATAAATGACTACGATACTTTAGTTGATTTGAATTGGGAAATGTAAATTGGTTTGAAATGAAATGAAAATGGACATGAAATGCAAATGGTTATGACATTGTGAATGGAAAATAAAATGCCTCTTAACTTTCTCTCTCATCCTTACTCTCTCTCTCTCTCTAGTACCAAAACGTTAAGTGTAAATGAATGTGAAAGTGTGAATGCGTGAGAAACGAACTTTTTCTTCTTCTCTCTCCCTATCTCTCCCTCTCTCTTCTCTTTAATTTAAAATTGTTCGAAATGATGAATGTGTGGACTCACGCTTGAGTGTAGGGGATTTCCATATCCGTTCTAGGACTGACCTGCGGTGGTCGCAGTACTGGAGAATAGGAGTAGTAGTTCACGACACTTGTGTCTTTTATTAACATGTTTTCTGAAGGAAATGTCATTTTTATATCATTTCAATGTCATTTTTATGAATCGAATGAATTATTTTAATTATTTACATAATGTATATGATAATGTACCATTTCATACGTAGTTGTACTTTTTCCTATTTGACGAATGTTAATCTTAGTCGTAATTGTGTATATTATGTTAAGTAAATGAAGTTGATTGTATCATGTTGCTTCGGGAAAATATGTCAAAGAATACTTTCTTTTAGTGTCAAAATATGTATAGGAGCATGGAACTCGAACCTTGTATTTTAAATATTTTAGTGCCATCATAATTTTTGATATGATTGTGCTCATAAAATTATTGGTAATAATATAAAGTGGTGTTTTTTAACCTATATGCTAGTGTTGCATTGACTTAGGAAATCGATTAATCTTCAAAGAAAAATATCAACTTACATTTGTGTGTTTTTCATTTTGAGCGGGAAGCGACAAAACAAACAGATAGCTTGAAATGAACCTCTCTGGTAAACCATGAATTATGTTGGCTCCAAACATATTTCGTAGTCCTAGAGACTTATAGGTATTTTATGCATTAGTGTATTCCTCCCTAGAACCTAGTTGATCTCATGGTTGTTTTAGAGACTAAAAACATTAGAAGTCGAATATAATTATTAGTGGTTAGGACCATATGGAAAATTAGGTTATGCATTAATGCACTATTAAATTTTTAATTGTAAAGGAAATTTTTTTACTTACCCTTGATTGAGGACATACCCTTGTGATGTCGGCCGATAAATTTAAGTGCCTTGAGATTATTCACAACTTAATAAACCCTTCTTATGATGTGAAAGTGGATGTGAATTGATCCACATGAGAGCAAGTGATTGAGAAAACATAGTTTCTCATTTAAGAATCAAAACTTAAAATGTGTACATGTTAAGTTAACTTAAATTAGAAAATCGAGTGATATATTGTAATGGGAAGTCAAGTAAACTAACCAAACCTAATGGAACCCTTTATAAGTTAATTGCTAAATGAAGGTGATAACATGTCGTCTTGGAATACATCAAGTGGCACGAAGGCTTTGCAAAACAGCTTTCATTTGGTTTCTCTATTTTTTTTGCTTGTGGTAGGGTGTAGAGACCCTAAGGTACAAATGAATGTAGTAGATCGAGTGACCTCTCTTAATGTTAAAGGACAAAGGACATATGATGTATGATTATGTAAATATTTCTTTAGAAGGATTTTTAATGCGTAAAATTTTATAACTTTTACATTTGAGCCCCTTTTTCCCCTCTTAGATAAATACCTCCCTTGGTGTGTAGTATCGGATTACCACGTGTTGCTCGTAGGGTGTAGTTTTTCCCCATCCATAAATGCTTTTGAAGTTATTAAATCGTGGAGCATCTCTTAAGGTTATTGGTGAAATAAATGCTGATACATATTCATCCAACGATTTAAATAGTTCCTTGGAAGAAAATTTGAAAAGCATATAGTTGTTGGGTTGTCTCACTTTTGTATGTGTTTTATACTTGAGTGTTTAAGAGCGATGAAATGAGTTGTTTTTTGTAGTGGCACCACTCCTTGTAGTCATAAATCCTTAAGTGTAAATTATGTGTAATTTGAATCACAATTGTTCTTAAACAATGTCAATAGTGAGACCAAAGTATGACGTATGAGTAAAGAGTATAAGAGTTCATGAGATTTTGGTTAAGAATAACGTCATACTTGAAGTTCTTATAACTTAATTAAGCATTTTCACGTTGTTAAAAATAACCTAGAAATTCTCTTGGTGAGATCAAACTTTCGAGAAAACATAAGCTCTCTATATATATATATATATATATATATATATATATATATATATATATATATATATATATATATATATATATATATATAGAAGTGAAAATGTTGTATTAACTCAAACAAGTTATTGAACTATATCAAATATAACAGGAAAATAAAGGTACCGTAATGGAAGGATGTTTATAGGAAGATCTTAAATCTAAATCTCCTTTAAATCTTTAGATTCCTTCGCTGACTTCACGTTAGCTTCACTTGTCTAACAAGGGTAAAATTTAAACATTGAATAAACGTTTTGAGAATCAGAACCTTAACATAAGAATGAGAGCATTAGAAATTTTGTATGCATTTTGAAATGTGACAAATAATTATTTAATTATGGAGATTATTGGATGGAAGAAAAATCCAAAATTAAATGATTGTATAGTAAGTTGAATGTTAAATGAAATGAAGAATATGTAGGTGAAAAAGGAGAATTTATCCTCGCACGATAAATGCTCTTGGAATTTTAAACGTAACTAAGATGTAACCATGATAATGATGTGTTGTGGACTTGCAATCCTTGGATCTCTTTTTGGTTGGGTCATTGCTAGTATTTGTTCATTAGGGAAAGAGTGATATGACATATGAGTAAATAGTATAAGAGTTCATGAGATTTTGGTTAAGAATAATGTCATACTTGAAGTTCTTATAACTTAATTAAGAATTTTCACGTTGTTAAAAATAACCTAGAATTTCTCTTGGTGAGATCAAACTTTTGAGCAAACATAAGCTCTTATATATATATATAAGTGAAAATGTTGTATTAACTCAAACAAGTTATTGAACTATATCAAATATAACATGAAAATAAAGGTACCGTAATGGAAGGATGTTTATAGGAAGATCTTAAATCTAAATCTCCTTTAAATCTTTAGATTCCTTCGCGACTTCATGTTAGCTTCACTTGTCTAATAAGGGTAAAATTTAAACATTGAATAGACATTTTGAGAAGTAGAACCTTAACATAATAACGAAGAGCATTAGGAATTTTGTATGCATTTTGAAATGTCGCAAATAATTATTTAATTATGGAGATTATTGTATGGAAGAAAAAGCCAAAATTAAATGATTGTACTGTAAGTTGAATGTTAAATGAAATTAAGAATATGTAGGTGAAAAAGGAGAATTTATCCTTGCACGATAAATGTTCTTGGAATTTTAAACGTAAATAAGATGTAACCATGATAATGATGTGTTGTGGACTTGCAATCCTTGGGTCTCTTTTTGGTTGGGTCATTGCTAGTATTTGTTCATTAGGGAAAGAGTGACATTGACGTGTATATGGTGTTATGATGTGGTCCATGTGGATCAATGTTTTGTATAAGTGTCATATGTGATGTTAAGGTTCTCTATTGGAACCCATGTGATGTTGTGTAGCGAGCTTTTAAAGACAAAAATATATATTCGATAATATTACTGTTGTATTTTGGTTTTAAAAATATGGGTATTACATATTGACACAATATTCTTCATCAATATGCCTACAACATGTAATATTTTACAGAAATATTTGGGACAACAATAATGACCCAAATGGAAGAAATTATTAACAGAAATAGTGAGTGACTTGATTTTCATTAAAATGACTAACTAATAATAATTTAAAGAGATCAAACATATGATAAGAGAAACCCTCAAATCATGGAAGATACTCTTCTAGCTATGCCTAAATTAGAGAAAGTATAAGACTCCTCACCGAACGAGGAACATGTATCACATACTTCTCATGTTTCTAAAAAATGGTTTTGATGAGTTCATTTGAATAATGATATACCTTTACATAGGAGCATTTCATTTCTTGGCTCAAATTATACGAAACATCACAGACAACTTCCAACTAAATATTTTAAGAAATATCAAGGGTACATCGAATAAATACGGGGACGTTGACACATGCTATGAAGTGAATTCCGAGTTCATCACATACGTATCCCATAGGTGTTCTATAGTCCGACTTACGTTCAAGATTTTTCCATAATATTTCAATTCTCAACAATTACCTCTTCTAACTGCACTCCAAATCTTCCCGCGAAATTCCAGCAGAAGCAAAGTTACGCATAGCATATAAGATCTATTTTAATCACCAGTTGATGCAATCAATTAACTCGAACAAGTTTTGACAGAAACGGAGCAAATATTGCATATTGTTCTAAAATTAACAAATTGGATTTAAACCAAAGGAAGAAAAATGAAAAACAGTGATTGTAACCTGTAATTGTATAGCTTTCAAGAACGGAAGTCTAAAACTTGAAATAAAAGATATTAACAAATAAAATAGAAAATAGTCATTTTTGAAAACATATTAAGTTTGCAAAAACGGCACGACTATCTTGATCTGTGCTAAAAAGAAAACCGATTACATCTGGAGTGTATTTTCAGCTTCATTAAGAATATTCAGGATACGTTCAAAACTAGCGTAAACTTATCTGGCACCAGGTTCAAAAATTCACTTCCTGTATAGTATCCACCGTAGTGTGTATATATATATACAGTATTGTCGACAACATGTATGCACAAAAATCAGATCAAGTTAAATAGAGGTCATGTCTAGAGCATAGAGGTTTTCATGCGACAGAACATAGTGCAGCTTGGAATAAACATTCCTGTCGCAGCGGACTTCAACACGCTTTTGAGAATGCACTCATCCTGCTTTCTGATCATTGTTACGCATGCTTCCAACGCCATACGAAGAAGACGCTCGTCGCTTCCTTTGTCGTTCTCAACAATAGTTCCAATCACATCAAAATAAAGAGCATTTCCCGGTACTGCATTCTCAACTGCATTGATCACTTCCAATATTGTAGGCAAACCTGTCCTGGCGTAAGGATAACGCCTGCCATTTCCCAGCGAAAAGAGGTATAGAACATGAAAAGAAGCTCGAATAAATTGTTTTTCTTCAGCACTGAAGGTAGCTATAGCAACTTCCAGTTGCTTCACCCTGGCAATACCATCCTTCTCCGAATGAGGTTGCATAGAGCAAGCAATTTTCTCCAATGTTGATTGTAAGGATGGTTTCAAGGATCGTTCAAATACACGCCGCTTACAGTCGCAACAGAACCCATATCCTACGCTACACGCCTTCTCCCTCTCCGCCAATGGGACGAGGCTGTCAAAGTAAGAGACTGTAATTTCTTCCCCTGCGGCAATGTTTCTAGTAGCTATGACAAACATAGCTTCTCCCACAAGCATACTGTTGGCACTGGGAAAAGGAATGATTTATAAAACAAGGAAGCGCCCACAATCCATATCGCTCAACCTGACCAATCTTCCTTGGCTGTATATTGCACGCTACATCGCCTAATATCTTCACCATGTTATCCATGTCCAGCTGGAAACCCGCTATGTGACTGCAAAGTTCGTACTTGTTCCAGTTGCCTTCATTAACACGAAAGAGATCCATGGGTGGAATTTCCATTTCAGCTATGTAATGTAACTGCTTCAATATCCTACCAGACGACACAGCGGAGCGATGGATTTGACCAATCATATCACGTTTCACCTGGTCGACTGCAACCTCGCTCTCGGAATCCAAGATAGTCGTACCTGAAATGAATTTGGTATTTGTGCAGCTAAACGCAATGGCGTTGTCTACAAGTAAAATATCTCCAATATCAACATTCATATCAGCAAACAGACCTCTACCGTGTTTTGTTGATTTTTTAATAGATACTGGACCAATAAAATTGCCCACCGCCGGAGCTTTTTCTGTTCTGCAACCTCTTAGAAAATAGGAAGAGAGATTGAACTTACCTTTCTGGTTCTGATCATGGAGCTCTTCAGATATCTCGTACTGCAATTTAATCACGGTGGCAGATGGGCATTGCTCTAGTGATAATTGAAAGCACTCGCCTGCGAGTTTGTATTCATGAATTGCTAGCATTGCCCGCCCCTTGCGTAATAAGGATTTGAGGTGGTGTGGATCCAGGCTTAACGCTTTATCACACTCTGTTATTGCTTTCCCAAATTCCTTCAGCATCAGTCTTGCCTCCGCCATATTAGAATAACAACATAGAAGACCGTCACTCACTTCCTTTTGAATGAGTGTCAGAGAGGAAGTAAGTTCTCGAGGTTTAATGTTCAAGCGAAGCATTGCCAAATCCAAGAATAAGCAATACCATTCTATGGCTCCTTTCCAATCCCTTTGCCCGAAGCATTTATTTCCTTCGCCCCTCAATTCAACCAGTTTAGCGGCTAATATATTACTCTCCTCAGGCACGCTGAGTATCTCAAATTTCAATACATTGAGGGTTGTCAACACATACCATGAGAAGACCATCTTCAGCTCGCTTCAAGTGGGGCTCTTTGACTGCAACCTTGGCACCGTCCGGATAAAGCATGCGCACATTTGCAGTGCTCCAAATGGAAGCGGGAGCGTTATAGATTGCAAGTCGAACAGCATCTCCACTACATTCATCTTCCAAAACAGTCATTGTTGCAACCATTCTGTACGCATCCGCGCACAAGGTTCCAAACAAAACCCGCCCTCGATAATGGTGGCCTACTTCATCTAGTTGTTTTACTGAAATTCTTTCTAGGCCCGTCAATGATTCCCAGGAGCCGAGATCTTCACGAACAGAGAGTGTCCGAAGTATATCGGGAACATGGTCCTCGATGTATTCTATCCATAAAGAGCTTCTTCGGTGGAAAAATACAAGGCCTTTTTTGTCGAAAGTTTCGGAGGCTAGGAGGCCTTTAAACCTTACAATCAAATCGGCTGCAACGACGTCCATGATTGAATTGCTTTTGATTTGAACAAGCTCGCTTCTCTTCCCTGCTTATAATGCAACCACAGCTAAACAAGATATGTTGTTCACTAGCCAGCTAAATTTCAATTTTGGGCAGTCTCGAGGCTCACCATCCCACATTTTGATTGTAAGTTAAAAGAGACATGACATAAATACTCCCTCATCATTCATGTTGGCATATGGTGCGCCGCCGCCGGCTACCACAAAATATTACAAATTTACAGCCTATAAATTTAAGATTTGACAATCAGTCTTCCAGTCCCACCCAATATAAAATTACCCAAGCCCGAATGAGATTTGACGTCCACCCCTGCCCGTCGGATCAAAATTTGAGGACGGTTTTTTATTTTCACGGACCTTCTAAATACGGTTAACATGATTGACCAATTTCATGAACAGGGAGCCAAATACGAGCAATCATAATGTTTTCTCACTATTTTGTAAGCACAAAAATATGTCTCCCATACAAGCAAACTCACAATTTTGTTCTCAGTACACTAAAAGGAAACCTTAAACCAAAAAAAATAAAATTAGTTTATGTATTGGAATTTATACAAAAACTTTTTCTTTTTTATTATTTGTTTTTCCTGTAGCTTGCAATGTTAAATCAATTAGTAGTAGTTTGTTATTAATATCTAAATTTCATGTTTGGCCTCCATTGACGTTACTATTTTGAATACTCCTTTTTAAAATTGTTCTGTCTCTTAAACTGTTGGAGGCCCCCCTGATTTCCCAGCTCTTCTGAAAATATTGACCATACAAATCATAAATGCAAAATTCATAAGTTCCAAGCCAAAAAAAATCACTTCAAGTTTCTCCAATCAATATTAACTCGAAAACCACATATTACAATTCAAACATGTATATTTTTCTATCAAGAAACAATTTTTTTTGCAGGATTTTCTCGTGGATAGTTGTATTATTGTTCCACTTGGCACTGTAGGCATCCCCTGTTGTAGAAAAAGGTGAAGCTACAGGGCTGAAATTACTCTCAAACAGGGGACTTTAAAATCTTAGTTACCACCATCAATCTGAGTCTCAATCTGCCGCCCCCAAAAAATGGTGTTTTAAAATGTTCAAAAACCCAATTTTAAAAAAATTCATACATATATTCCAAAACTAAACTTTGTGTGGAAATTGATCTCTCAAAGGACCTTAAGGATACCCTTGACATCTAGGTGGGGGATACTCGCTTTGCACAGAAGGTGCTTTATATTAACCTGCCCAACACCTGCTTTCGGTGCCAATCCGCCGATCATATGATCAAGGATTGTCCCCTCATGCAGAAAAACTCTTTGGTTGTTGCTGAAAAGCCCCAACCCCGACCCTAAATCCAACACCCCCCCTTCTGATGGATGGACCACCGTCACTGGCCGTAAACCTTCGGCTCGCAATAAACCCCAAGCTACCACTTATAAACCGGTGAATGCCTCGCTTCGCTCTCCTGTGAAATCGTCCACTGCGACCCTTCCCAAACCCTCATCTGCCATCTCCCGGACTCGTCAAGCTGCTATTGTCATCAGTTCCCACCCATCGGTACCTATTTTTTCACACCCCTCGATTTTTGAACCCTCAAGCCTCATGGATAACACTGCCGGTGGTTCGACTGTTCTGACAGAGAGAAAATCAGCCCTACGCCATTCACGAAGTCCCTCCCCTCCTTCTGATGAGGAATTTTCACAGAGACCTCGCTGGCAGTTTGAGCTTGGAGACTATTTGCATGGGAATACACGGCAAGTTGCTTTTTCTAACCGTTTTGGAGCATTATCCAGCCTCGAGGAGGAAACCATGCACCTTGATAGTTCTCCATGATTGTTTACTCATGGAATGTCAGGGGGCTCACTAATCTGACTCACAGATATCTTGTCAGAGATAGTTGTAAGTATTTTAAAAAGTTTCAGGTTTTGTGTTTGTAGGAAGTCAAAATCACTGGCTTCCATCTTTCTTCTGCTATGCGTACCATCTGGCCTGGTTCTCTCTGCCAGATGTCAGCGCATGATAATGGTCGAGGTGGTGTTGTCACTCTTTTAAGTCCTGACCTCACCTCCAATATCATATCGTGGGGCTCTAACCCCACCCATCGGGTGGTGTGGACCCTTTTTTATTTTGACGGTCATATTCTTGGGCTGGCAAACATTTATGCTTCCAATGATGCCTCGGAGCACTCTTCCTTTTGGTGGTGGCTGGCTGATCACTTGCCTTCTACTACCTGGCTTCTTTGTGGTGATTTCAACATGGTGGAATCTCCCGCAGATAAATTGGGCAGGCTTCCTATGCATTGGTGTGCTGGGGAGCGTGAACCTGGTTTTACTTGTGCAATAAGCTCTGTTTATTTGATCCCAACCACCGCAAGCACTCAAATTCTGCCACTCCGTGGTTCACATGGTCTAACTTTCGAGCTGGCGATGACAAAGTGTATAAATGCCTTGACAGAGCTCTGCTTTCAGAACAACAATGGTTCTCTTTTGATATTTCACACAGCCTCCCGGTCTCGGTAGTGGATACTGCTTTGGTCTCTGACCATAAGCCTATTTTCTTTGGGCTCCAATGGAACTTTCAGTGTCCCAAGCCCAAATCCACTCAGTTCTACTTGAATACGTCTCATCTTTCTCATCCTAAGACTTTGGATTACATCAGACGTATCTGGAATCTTGATCCAAGACCGGTTGATGGGATTGGCTGGATTGATTGGTGGTCTCATGCCATCACTCGCACCACTGCTTTTCTTCGGCTTTATGGGAAACAGGTGCTTTTTTCTAAAAAATGCTCATGAAGCCTCTCATATTGAATACTCGAGAGCTATTCAAGAGCTTAATTTGTCTCCCTTTAACACCCACATTCAAGTGCAGGCTGCTCATTGGAAGCATAAACTATAGCTTGAAGAGCACTATAAGGCCAGAGGAGCTCAAGTTCGAGCTAGACTTCACTGGCTCAAAATTGGTGATAGAGTTACTAAAGAGTTCTTTGCTTCTCTTAAATCTAATCAAACTCTTACCAAAATCAAAGCAATCAAGGAAGGTAATCAAAGGCTTACCCTTTTACCTGACATTCTGCAAGCTTTTGTGCATCACTACCACGCTGTGTTTGCTGCCCAGCCTGCTACTCCGGCTCGTGATGCTGCTCTCCTCCAATGTATTGAGGTTGTTCCCTGTAAGCTTTCTGAAAGTCAACGTGTTGCCTGCGATCGGCCTCTCACGCTTGATGATTTGAAGGAAGCTGCTCTTCAGATGGCTTCTGATAAAGCCCCTGGGGTTGATGGTTTTCCCTGTGAGTTCTACCAGGCTTTGTGGCCCACTGTTGGTCCGGATCTCTACCAGGTCTATCTGGAAGCTATGTCCTCCAACACTCTGGGAGCTCTGATCAATCAAGGTAACATCAAATTCATACCTAAGATTGGTGATCCAGAACTTATCACCAACTGGCGGCCAATCACTCGCTTTCAATGTCTCATACAAGATTATTGCCAAAGCTCTGGCTAACAGGGTTACCAACCTATTACCTTTGATCATTAGGAGTGAGCAAACCAACTTTATTAAAAATAGATATATCTTGGACAACATTATTGCAGTTTGGGAGGGCATGGAATATGCGCGCCAGACTTCTCAGCTCAGCTCTGTTTGTCAAAATTGACTTTGAGAAAGCCTATGATAGAGTTGAGTGGCCTTTCATTCTTGCCATGCTTCAGGCTATTGGCTTCGGACCTCGGTTCATCCGCTCTGTTAATATGCTCTTCCAAGATGCTGGTGCCTGTATTACTATCAATGGTCAACAATCTGAGTGGTTTTCTCTTCATCGTTCCATCCGACAAGGTTGCCCTCTTGCTCCTTCTCTATATGTCATTGCTGCTGAAGGTCTCAACTATTTGCTTGCTAAAGTTGCTCATGTTGGTTTAGTCCAAGGCATTCATCTTCCTTCTTCTCCTCGAAGGTGATTAATGGTCATTTCGCTGATGATTCTTTTCTCACCCTGGCTAAGTCTGAGGCTTTTGTTTCTAATGCTATGCAATGTCTTGACACCTTTTGTCTTGCTTCGGGTTCTGCCATTCAATGGAAAAAGACTCAATGTTACAGGCAGGCAGTGGGTCCCAAACCTCCTTGGTTAGAGGGATTTCAATGGCTCTGGATTGAACCTGGTGTTCAGTTTAAATTTCTTGGCATCCCCTTTGCCTTCATGGCCTCCCCTGCTGACCTTTGGGATTATGTGATTCAACGAGTTGAAAAAAAAATCTCCTTTTGGCTCACCAAACATTTGTCTCTTGCTGGCAAATTTCAAGTTTGTTCCAAGGTTCTCGCTGCCACTCATGTCTACTATTCCTCCTGTTGGGCTCCTTCTAAGGCTGCTTACCATCGGTTGGAAAAAATTCTGCATGAATTTCTTTGGGCCAACTCTAAGGGAACCATGGTTTTCATAGGGTTGCTTGGGATGTTTGTTGTATGCCCAAAAACACCGGCGGTCTTGGCCTTATCAACATACAATTGCAAGGGGTTGCTCTTACCGCCAAATGGATTCTTCGCAGCCTTGAAGGTGAGGAATCTTGGAAAATTCTGCTCAGGCATTGTATATCTCAAGGGTCTCCTCTTAATCGGAAGGCATGGCAGGGTCTGAACTACTATTCTTTATTGCTTTGCCCTGTTCCTATTAAAATTGGTGGTTCTTTTGTGGCTAAAAGTATTTGGAAAGCTTGGGAGCTCCTCAAACCCCACCTGCTTTGGTAGGGTGATGGTTTCCGAAATGGGCTCTCTCTCAACTCTCTCAGCTTATGGTGGAACCCAGTTCTTCAACATCAGGAGAAACCGCTTGCTCTTTCAGTGCAGTTTAAGGGTATGTGTCTTTTCAGAAAAGGGGTTAAGTTTATTCAGGACCTTTTTGTCCTACCACCAGGGATTGGCTTCCATGGATCAGCCTGAAAGCTAAATTTTCTCTTCATGACAATGATAAACAAGCCATTTCTCTAATACAAGAGCTCATACCTGGTGATTATTTGCATAAAATTGGTATTCATACGCAGCGCCCATGGTGGTTTGACTGGCATTGGCCCACTGCCACCCCCTTCAGAAATTACAAACCTCGAGTGGGCTACAAGCTTCTTGCTCAGAAGCAGCTCCCTCTCAATAAGCTCAATTCTCATTGGAGCTTGCATTCCACCCATTTTGGTTGGAAACAATGCTTTCAGGTTGTCTGGGCCATTCCTATAGAGCCCAAAGTTGCTCACTTCCTTTGGTGTATTCTCCACCAAGGGCTTCCTGTGGGAAAACGCCTCATTCTTATGGGAGCTCCTCCATTTGCTGCCCTTTTTGCAACCACATTGAAACTCTTCTTCATCTTTTTTGGTTCTACCCCCACGCTCAGTCTGCTTGGCGCTGGATTCATACCCTTTTTCAACCTTTTCTGCCCACGTTCTTTACGTGGAAAATGGTTCTGCTGGGGGACCCAGCCTTTGTTCCTACAAAATTTTTCAACATTTGGCATTCTTTTCGGGCTACTATTTTATATCACATATGGAAAACTAGAAATTCAGCTATTTTTAACAAAGAGACAGTGGATAGAACTTTTATTATTTCTAACAAACTGGTTGTTATTTCCAATGTCTCGCTTCAGATCCAAGTTCAAGCGGAGAAAGTCCGCATTGAGGTGGAACACCTGCAGACCCTGCTGGATCACTGGGGAAGTGCCCCTTGCGCTGTCAGTCGTGTTCTCTCCTCATCACCGCTCCCGTTCACAAGGTCACCGCTCCCATTCCCGTGGGCGACACAATTTTGATCGGGGTCCGGCTCGTGGGCGGCGAGAGCGCCTCCCCTCCTCGGCGGGGTCCTTCTCTGCCTCCTTCTTGGGCTCCTCCCGCACCAGGGGTGTTTGGCCGGCTGGGCGGTGGTGGTTCTGGGTGGCAGGCGCCTGATCAATCCAAGTTCCCTCGGCTCTCCTTAGCCATCTCGCCCAACCAGCGGGGCACTGAGGAGGAGCAACCACAGACTGACGGCTGGACGCTGATTTCTGACACCCCCGCCAACCCTCCTGGTGGGTGGGGTGACCGTCCGAAGAGCCCCCACAATCGCCTCCTACCTCCATGTTCGCCACCACCACCTAGCTCCATGCCTGGCTTGGTTTCTGCAAATTTTTCTCTGACTTTTTTTTATTGATAAGCTTATCTTAATATGATTATGTAATTTGTGCCACTCGTAGCCTTTTTATGGCTACTTTTTCTCTGCATGTGGGGTGTGATCTTTTCCACCCGATTTTGTATGATTAGCATTGTACATTTCATCATTATTATATGGATATGCTTTTCAATAAAAAAAAAAAACTAAACTAGTACCTGTTATAAATTACTGGTTCAGTAGATTGAAATATTCAATACACTTTGTGGATTAGTTCAAAGCACAAAGCCATCACATCTAATGCACCATATAATCAGGGAAGGGAAATAAACACAATTATTTAAATTAGATTAATACAAACTAAAGAAATATGATGAATCATTAAAGTTAAAAGTAACACACTATAAAATAAAACTATATTAAATAAATAAGTACCGATATTATGAAATATTGTCAAAACTAGTTTCAAAATTTGTTACAAAAATATATCAAAGGTTCAAAACTCTTCTATTTTTCGTATCTTCCCATATTTTGTAGATTGCATTCCAATCCATATCATGTGTATCAGGCCCATTAAGTGATACTCTCATCAATGCATCTAATGTGTCCAATCCCAAATTGGATCTTTTGATATCTTTGATAAGATTTTGTTTTGAAAATCCTCTTTCACATGCAACTTTGTGTTGGCTGGAATAGTAAGAATCGCTTGCCATAATCTCATCATATTAGGATAAAGAGAGTGCCAAATTTTTGTATGACGAAAAACTCTCCATGCTTCATTCATTGAGAAATTCTCACAATTTAAATTTAGTGAATCAACAAAAGGATGCAACTCTTTTCTACAAGCTTTAGCATCAAATAATGGATCAAGCTCAATTTGATCATTTGATTGGTAGGCTGTAAATGCATGAGAAGCATGTCTAACCAACGTTCTGAACACTTATCTCAACCTCTATGGTCTTGCTGATAATAATTAGGACTGAATAATTTAGCTGCATTGAAAAGAGGGAGATCAGGGAATCTTTCATTCAAGCAGTCTATAAGATCTTGAATGTACTCTTCAGTGAGTTGCTTGCAACTTTCTAGTGTTCCATTAATAAGAGGTTTCATTCTTTGTTTCCTTGTGTCACTAGAACCAACCTCGCATCAGGAATAGACACATATATTAAGTTATGTCTATGACTAACTGTACCATCTTTTTCCATGATTTCAATAAACCCATCTGAAGTGTTAGCTAAGAATTTTATAAGATATGTTGTGCCTTCAACAAATGTATCTCTCCTCATGAACCATCTTGTTAAATTAGTGATGGTTACCTCTAGAGACATGCCAAGAATAGTGATATCTACATTATCTTCTTGAAATATATTGTTCAATACATTCAACTCACCTAAAACATCTGCAAGCATATGCAAACAAAACTGCACTGAATAAATTCTTGTCTTATCATACCAAGATGAGTTGCTCCTTTCATTTTTCCACAAAGTTAAAATTGTTGGCATGAGTTTCACTAACCTTTGAATGACCTCTCCTCTAGATAACCATCTAACTCCATGGATTTGTAAGACATCCAAAACATCTATTTGCATGACCCTAAGTAACGAAGCTAATTCATTATTTCTTTTTGGAGAGTTTTGTACCCATGAATAAACCTTATTTGTAATCTTTTCCACATACAACAATTCAGGCACCCTCTTTGAAGCATCTGCTACTCTTTGCAAGTGACTCTTGATGAGCTACACAATGAGTTGTGATAATGTTTGGAACATCTCTTCTCAAATATGAAATAAATCCATTTTCATGTCCTACCATCGCTAAGGCCCCATCTATAGAAACAACTATCAAGTTCTTCATTGAAATACCTCTGTCATTTATTACTGCAATCACATTTTCATAAATAGTTTTCCCTTTTCCATTAGCCACATTCTTGAGTATCATAAATTGGGAAGTTGATGGTCCAAGCCCTTTTGACTCTATATACGTAGCATAGACAACAAGATGTTGTTCAAGGCTACGATTTGTACATTCATCCAACATTAGAGAAAAGAAAGGGCTATCCAACATGTTTTTAACTTGCATTTTTTCAAGATATTTTGATAAACAAAATAATAATTCATTTGTAGGAAACCGATTTGTGTATGAAGCATATGCCAAGGAATTTGGAATGTGAGGTGTTTCTAGATATTGTAGAAACTTGCAAAGCTTTTCATATTTAGATAGTGACAGATCTTCTTAACAAATAAAATATGTTGTTTTCATTGTAGTGAGCACTCTTTCTTTATTATTGTGTTTAATCTCTGCAACATGCTCTGAAATAGACTTTACATTTTTATCCTTGGCACTTACCCACGCTGCAGCAGCTTCCTTATGCGAGACAAATTTCTGATGAGTTATAAGAGCATCCTTTTGTATTGTAGTGCAGCCATCCCTCGTACCCCATGGTCTAGCCTTTCGATACTTTACACAATAGTCACACTTCATGAATGTTTATCATTGTGCACAAAATAATTCAACCATTGAAATTTATCTAGCCATTCATGGCGAAACTTTCTTTTTTTTTTTCTCTTGCACTTTCCTTTTGTTGCTAACCTCTTCAACATACTCATTCTCTCGATGAGTCGGAAGAGGTTCCAAAAATTTCATAATACATTTCCCTCAACTTAGGATCTCTATTTTTATTATGTTTCTCCTCCAAATGAGTATTTGAGGGAGTGTTTGAAACCTTTTCTCTTTTAAACCCATATATTTCATCAATAGTAAGCTGTGATTTTCTCTTCTGTGACATTATAAAATTTCTCCAAGACAAGAAAGAGAGTTTTCTACTTTTTTAACATGCACTCCACTCGTTCTAGCAATCCCAAAACTCTCATAGGTTAATCTGCATATTATTTTGTAGAAACCTTTTAGATTAACATTAAAAAGTTGCAATTCAAATTGTTCTTACTTATATTACAACAACATGAAAAATATAACATAGATGATGTCTAAATCCTACTTGATAAAGAAATGTAAGTATTCTTCCTAAATTCCTAATTCAAACATTAAAATTTAAACACAAATGAAACTTCTAGTATGACATTTACTTTTTAAATATTTTTAAACTTTAGATAAAATATCAAATATATATAACTAGACCAATAACAAAGTTATAGAACTTACTCACAAAAGTTGGCAAATGCTTTTCAAAATAAATTGGCTTTGCTCTTCCTTGCATAACATTGAATTCCTGAAAATAGAAATACAAAATTTTCAAAACCCTAACAAAATATTACTCTATACCTTATTTTTTATTTAAATCTCAAATAAACCCAAAGGCTAAAACAATTTTACCATGAATAGAATCGGCTATATTTTACCCTTAAAATTTTAATTTTTTTAACATGCTTTTTACATAGTATTGTTTATTTATTAGATTTGAAATCTACATTGCAAAGATAGTTTAGAATAATTATGGTAATCTAAAACTTAACATTTACAAAATATTAAATATAAGAAGAAGATAATTTTGAAATAGAAAAATAATAGTGCAACAAAAAAATGATCTTTTACCTTCACGGATTAGTAAGATTTTGTGCATTGGCAAGATTTATGCATATGGTAACCGTCCTCATTCCACTGCGGCTGCTACTAAACTCCACTATTGCTGGCCCGTTACTGCTCCCTTTTGTCTTTGCACAGGAAAAATATGAATGATATCCGGATTCCACGGCATTGGCTGAAACCTGAAAGGTTAAAGTTACACCCACTAAAATATGGAACTGGAACAAGCACAGAGAAGAAAACACTAGACTCTACAAAATCTGCCAAAATTTTACAAAAACATCTTTATAACTTCTTTAAGCAATACCTAAATCGGGACTCAAGTGAATTTATGATAAAATAACCACTACCAATTAACCAAGACCAATACCACTTTGTTGATGTAGGACTTGGGAAAGATTTGAAATAAATACGAAATTTCCAAATTTCACATCAGTTTTTGATAGTTAGAATTAATAAATAATAAATCTGGGGCTCCTCAATCTCCTCACGATTCACTCTTTTCAGCATATTTAAGAACAAATATTAATATAATCACAGTCCAACTACCTATTTAATTTCTGAATAAAATTAGACACTAGCAAAAATGACGGTTGCTTAATATTGCTCAACGTTAATTTGACGGTCTCGCTAAAAATATTAAAAGTATTATAAAATGGTTTTCCATGCTACAAAACAGTAAAATACGTCTTTGAGTGTCAAAATGTTCTGGGACAGTGTCAAATCTCATCCCTAGTCCCACCATTTAAAAACTTGATTGATGAGATTTGACTAGATTTTACACAGTATATTAAGTAAGGAATATCCGTAATGCTTACCAATATATTTTTGGGTTGTGTAGAAAACATTATAGCTCTAACCCGGGTTGTGTAAGCAATCTAAGATAGTTCAAAAAGGAAATGGCGATGACAAGAGGTGACAAGAGTAATTATAACATTTGTTTCTTCCCAAAGATTCCAATTTCCCATTTCCCAATCAACGAAATAGTTGATCTTCCAAATGGAAGGAAGATGATATTAAATTTCTCAATACACTTACCCGCGTAAGTTAAATTTGACGGCCTTTCAGAAGTTTTTCATGATTGTAGCCGCAAATATCTGAAATAACCATCACATATGACTTGCAAATTTTAAGTATGATTGTCATTTTTCATATAGATTAATAGGTAAATTATACTAATAAATATTAAAAAAATTCAATGTATATTGAATAATCTTTTATATATCTTAATTATGGTGTAAAAAAAATACTATTTTGTATTTTTGAAAGGCAAGATTTGAAATTTACTGTCACCTAAATATTGTTTCATAGGCATAGGTGGCCATCAAATTTAACCCCTATAAGCCTACCCGAATAAATGGTAATAAATAATATATTTGGCACAACCTCCATTTGTGAAGAACCCCACATGCACCAGAAATGCGTGCTCCGAGTGTGCTCGAGGATGCATTGAGTGTATTAGTACGCATCGTCCAAATAGACTCATTGCTACCTAGGACACCCACAGACTCCCTATGCGAAGCTGTCTTATCAACAATTTTATTTTTGAATGTGTATAAAATGTATTTGTTTAGAGTTTTGACTGTACAAATTTTGTAACGCCTGCTAAAACGACCACTCGAGACCCAAGAACAACCTAGGTTTAGATAGAAAAATTATGGAATAATTTTGTTTTTCTTTGTTGTGTTCAATGAAAGATTGCAAAAGCTATTGAAATGAGGTAAGACCCCAAAGCTTTGTGCAAAGCCCCTTAATGGACCATCAGATAAGAAATGAGTAAGGAAACCTACTTTGCATGTATTCAAACTTAAAATAAACAAGAAATCTAGCAAATATAACTAACCTCTATTCTTTGAAAGCTTAATAAAACATGCCTACTAAAGACTTAAGCAATCAGTTTTGTTGTTTATTCCATGAGGGTGAATGAATCTCACTAAATGGCTACATGGCCAAGTTTAGCTATTTCATTACTAACCTATCATGGGTGCAAGATGAAGATATTTTAATGGAGGATAGCCAAGATCAAATGCCTATTAGCTTGGCTAATGCAAATGAGCTCTTAAGCTTTCTTGGGCTTGTTTTGGCTTTAGCTTATGTAAAGTTGTGTGTTTTAATGGGTAGGCTTAACCTTGTATTTATAGTTTTGTGTTTGGAATAATTTGGAATTTGGGTGCACGTGGGACTAAAGCTTAAAAAACACTTTTAGATTAGATTAGGATAAACATGTTTTAGGCTTAGTTAAGCTAGGATTAGGCTAGTTAATTAGGGTTTAGGCTAGTTAAACTTGATTGGTAAGTGATTCGAGACTCATTGAGAGTTGGGAGGGGTCTGAATAACCAATTGTGACTGATAGATAGCCTACGAAGCCAATAGAAGTGGTCTAGAGAGAACTAGGGAGGTTTTAAATGGTCAAAAGGAGGAATGTTTAGCTAATAAGAGAGATATTAGCCAAATAAGATGATTATAGGAGGAATACGACTAGAAGGTGTCATGAATGGGCATCTAAGAATGGAGTGAAGAAGGGGGAATTAACAAAGTGTCATTAATTGGTTGAATTGGATGAAATGCTAAGTGTAAGAATATTTTAGGTGTCTACATTTGCCCCTCTTTTGAGGTGGTGTAAGCAATGTCACTTCAAAGAAAGTAGACAAGCATAAACAAGTAGAAAATTTTGAAGGGATAGAAGAAAAATGAGTAGAATGGAGGATGCCCCCTCGATTGTCGATGGGGTGATAGAAGAACTCGATTAACGATAAAAATATGATAGAAAGAGAACAAAAGAAATAATAGTGTGAAGAAGAAGAAAGGGGATATAGAAGAAAAGGAGTGTGAAGAAGAAGAAAGGGGATATAGAAGAAAAGGAGTGTGAGGAAGGGGGAATGAGCTAATATCCATCCAATTCCTCTTAAACAACTTTATTTTTCATCATATTGCTAAAGATCTTCATCATCGGTCCTTATTGAAAAGAATGAATAAAAGTGTAGTATGACATGAAAAGCCATACATGAACAAATATCCTTTGCTAAAAACACAAACTCTATTCAATATACAAAATGCAATGCAATATGAGAAAGTAAAATAAGCTAAACTAACAGAGAAACAATATTCAATATTTTAGTTATCAAGCTTCATTCCGACCTGTGCGAATTAACGACAAGGGTTGACGATGGTGCCCAAGCAAGGATACATGCAAAGGGAATAACAGAGGACACTTGGGTCCAATGAAAAACTATGTGCACTACGAAGCGATGATCGTGGAAACTCATTGTGCCCTAGAGTACAGACATAGTAAGCAACCTAGCTTTTGTTGATGGAGGTAGATCAAGATGATCTGCGAGTCGCACACATGAACAAGTGAGAACCAAAGAGCGATGTTTTGTAGGATGATTTATATTGTTTAGAAGTTTTCTGAAACATATTTGAATGTTTTTTATTTTTCTAACATATTTGAATGTTTTTTATTTTTCTAACATATTTGAATGTTTTTTATTTTTCTAACATATTTGAATGTTTTTAATTTTTCTAACATATTTGAATGTTTTTATGATTTTGAAAGTTTTTTAAAACTATGTATAGGAAGATGAGGAAGCGTGGATGCCCCTAGCGATACATGGGATGTACAAAGGCATAAGGCCACGTGCGCGTGCGAGAAAGGTGAAGATGTAAAAATGCCCTAGCGATTAGGTGGGAGTATTCAAAGGAAAAATCTTCACAGGTAGAAGCGGGACCCAAGGCCATTATGGATAGGTTCAACATGATGGTGAACGTAAATCAATGAAGTGTTGGGAAGAAGCAAGGATTCCCCCAGCGTAAGTTGGCCTAAAAGCACATGATAGAAAGGAAGGAGAAGAGTTTTTTTGTTTTTGTTTTTTTTGTGAAAGGGGAAAAAGGTGTCCAAAAACATGGAAAAAAAGTAATCTTATACACATGGATGTTCTGAATGAAGTAGAAGAATGATGTGAATGATATGAATGTAGCTTAGAAGCCTCACGATGAAGAAGTGATTAGCCAAAGGCACAAATCGTGAGACAAGATACGACTAGAATAAGAGTCTGAACAAGGTCCAAACAAAGACACTTGGTAACATACTAATCCTGCTTACTCATAGAGATCTAATGTGTGCACGTGGAATTTAATTACCTCTTGAAGGGAAGATTTAATAGACAACAAGTGAAGAAACCCTAGCCAATGTGTAGGAATGATTTATTTTGATAGATGATAGTTGATTCGTGAATGAAGGGTGGAAGGATAGCCGTACATTACTTTCTTTGCCCAGCCAGGTGTCCATAGCCCCAACAGAGATGTATTTGATTCTAATCACGACATTGATCTACTACCAGTCAGGCATCCATAGCCCCGATAGAGATTATTGGAAATACCCCAAGATAGAGTTATATATCAATTTGCTTTTGCTTTTAGCTTTTAGCTTTTGATTGATTGATTTTGATTCTTTTTCTTTCTAAAAACTTATTTCAGCTCTCTTGTTTGACAAGGGTTAAGAACCACTAATGGCTTGATGGAAGGAGGTGGAA
Organism: Taxus wallichiana var. yunnanensis; assembly: GCA_018340775.1. NCBI lineage: Eukaryota > Viridiplantae > Streptophyta > Pinopsida > Cupressales > Taxaceae > Taxus > Taxus wallichiana. The sequence goes on along the minus strand of CM031234.1, from coordinate 818,351,282 downwards.
GTGATTGTGATGATGACATTAGCTAGTGTCAAAAATATGTTCAAAATTTCTTCACAACAATTTTGTTAGATGTTGAATGTGATAGGATCTATAAGAGGTCAGTTGTTCTTTAATTTACCAAGGTGATAAAAGACCAGGGTCAAACGGATACCATAGAGATAAATGTCACAAAATGCATGCAAAAAGGCTAACCACAATATCACCGAAGGGATGGAAATGGTAGGAAGACTTGCAGAGGAAGGATAAGAAAGGGAAGAAAGAAACATCCATGTGTACGCAATACCTGATTGCAATGTTTGATCTTTGTACCTTTGATTTTTGTTGTGTTTTCTCAATGTTTTTGTATGTTTGATTTTTTTTTTTTTTAGATTTTTGATATTTTTGGAAAGGTGGGACCAATAAAGTCACTCTACGTGATAAGATCCACCAACAATGTTTGTAATTTCTTTGATAAGGGAGACTAAACGTGATTGTTTATCAAGCGTAATATTTTCTCCGATCTCGATGATCGAGGTGAGCTCGTACTCAACAAATGACTGTGATTTATCCTGAAACATGGATTTCGTATGTGGGAGATTGAATTCCCAATCTAGAGGTTTATGCACTTTGTGCCATACTTGATGGTTATGTTGATGTGCGTTCTTGAATCGCGTTTGATTTATAATTTTGAGATTGTTCAAGTTTTTGGGAGCTATAGAGCTCTTGAAAGTTTTGAACTGAGCTTGATAATGAACCTATTTGGGTTTTTTATAAGCTGACACATGAATTTTCTGATCCCGAGAAGGAGAAGAAAGTGAACGTGGATGTTTAGAAGTGATGTGAGAATTGACTATGGGAGGTGAGCCAAGAATTGAAGAGGATGAGCTACCGGAGGTGAGCCACGATAGAAGATGACGAAGGGCTACTAGAATACGGCCCTAAGATGGAAGAAATTGGGCTATGAGGACATGGCCCAAGAATCGAAGATGATGAGCTACCCCAAGGCCACCCATATATGAAAGATAATGGAGGGATACTAGGACGTGGCCCAAGAATAGAAGGCAATGGACTACCGGAGGTGACCCACAAGTAGAGAAAGAAGGGCTACTAGGATGTGGTCCCAAGATAGAAGAAGATGATGGGCTACCCAATGTTGACCCAAGGAGAGATTTTGATTGAGGAATGGTGATGGATAAGGAATGATTTGGCAATGAGAAGATAGGTCAAGGATCAATGCTAGACCTCGGTATTTCATCATGCTCGAGAGGAAGGTGAAGATGGAATAGAAGAAGAATCAAATTCTATGACCCTATGCTTTTCCTCTATGTTACTGTCTAAAGGGATCAATTTCTTCTCCCAAATACGTGAGCGTATCAAGTTCTAGAAAGAATCCTTGTAGAGGGATATCATCATGTAGTTTGATTGTTCCATCATCTTGAGAGAAATCAATCAATATAGTTTGTTTTTCACCATGGAGGAGGTGACTAGAAGAAATGGGTTCGCTTAACCTGGGAAGATTGATTGATAGAAGAAGATGACTTAAGAGAGGAAGTAGGATTGGAGGAAAGCGTCTCATGAATGGATGATTTGGATTTGGACCTAGATTAATTTTCTAGAAGACGATGCAATGTAGGTTGGAAAGTAGGATCACATAGCCATTCGTTAAGTTACGATGTAGGATTTGAATTAGATGATTGACTAGAGGGAATCCGAGTCATGGAACTCTTGAACGGAGGAAGATGTCGTCAAGATGACTGATGAAGGAGGTCCTGCGAAGAATGAGAGGACCATGACTTAAGAACCAAATTAGATGTCCGATTGATGGAACTTGGAGTCACACGAGTCTTCAAAGGAGGAAGACATCGTTGAGGTGAGTTGGAATAAAGGTCCTATGAAGGAAGGGAGGACCATGATTCAAGATTTTATCTAGGGGTATCTGAACAATAGTTGGGATCTAAGTCTTCGGAGAAGAGTGGGATTTTGAATTGTAGTTTGGATCTGAATCAGAAGAAGAAGAGTGGGGGAACTTGAATAATAATTTGGATTAGAAGCATCCAAACCATACCACCGACTATGAGCTGAAGGTGGGGAATATGGTACTCGAGTGGGATGTCTAGCACAAAGAACCAAGTGAGGTTTAGTCATAATGGGTATCTTTTGATTTGAATTGCTAAACCTAGGTTCCATATTGTAGTAAATATGGGGAACCGTGCGATAGTCGACCATTGTTGGCATTTCTTAAACACAAATGTCTAGATCTAGATAGTGTGATGGAACTCCTTTAAAGGGAAGAAAGTGACATGTTTATTCGAGTAATAATGAGAACCAACTAGACATTGCAAGTAAGTATGTAATGTAGCCAAATTAAGAACAAACCAGATATACTGCAAATAATATGAACTCCAAAAGAAAATAGATCTCCTTATTTTTATAAAATAATGAATTACAATGTTTCCTAAATAGGAAAACAAATCCCAACTCGAGTTTCCAAGTAAACTCTAGCTAACTTTGACTAAATCTACTATAGGTGGCAGAAATTACTATTTTTAGCAGTTTACTAGAACCTACTATTCTTAGTAAGTTCGCATGCTTATTCCTACGGGCACAAAAATTTCCACGCATCTTCTACATCCCTAAATTAGAGGAATTGCCAACTTTCTAACTCACAATGAAATTAATAGACTAAAATTAACTAATGCTTAAAAATAGGAAAAAATCGAACTATAACTTAAATCCTAATTTTTGGCCTCAAGATGGAGGATTTAGGGCCCGAAAACATGTTTAAAACCTTCCCCAATTGGTAGGGTGGGTTACCATGTGCGTTTGTCTCATCAAAACACGTGGTTTTAAAAAAAATGAGACTCAAACAAACACCGGAAGCTCAAGTTATGACCTTGTTAAGTTCTCTTTAATTACAGCGCATCGTATGGAGATGCGTGTGTGATTTTCCAAAGAGGGTCTAAGGAAAATGGACATCATGATGATGCAATCTCGATGAGATCGAAAATGATTTTCCTAGAAAATAATTTTTCCGTATGAATAATCACAAGGAATAATCATGCAAGTGTGAAAAAAAAATACCAATCAATAAGGAAATGCACCTATGCAAATGCGTGTGTAAAGTGATAGTCTGATGCAAAGATGATCAACACAATGTTAATATTTACATCAAGCTTGAAATGAACAAGGCATAAATATTAACAAAGGGTAGATGTGACTCCCAATCAAAGGATACCATGAAAATTTCAACAACCAACAAGGCCTAAATGTTAAAGGGCGAGGATTACAAATGTAAGCCACGTAACCACACCAATTGGACACGTCTATCAAGCTTCATGGAGAAGTGAGATATTAGTGCCAAAGTGGTATCAAAACGATAGAAACAAAGTAAGCGACACTCTTCAATATTTTAGACAATGTTTGAAGTAAAACCAAGTCAAGGTATACTAAGGATGTGTTAAAATGTGTGTAGTGTAATGCCACAATGTGGATACTTAGATCACGTTTACGAAAAACATGACATAAGTATCTTAATTGTGTCAAGACAATGCAAATGAGGTAACACGTCAAAAGGGAGATCAAATGATGAATCAATCCTAACTATGATGATGATCTTGAAATCAAGATCAAGTGGCCATCAAAGATATGAGGATGCATCCATGCACTTTAGACGTTTAACAAACTCATTGCAAACATGGATGAGTGTAAACGGACAAAAAAGTGGTGAACACTATCTATGACAACACTCTCAAAAGATGCCTTCTATTGCCCCAAATGGGCAACAAGAATGCAAAGGTGTAGATCAAAAATATGAAAAATAAACTAAGTGCCACTTGGGCAGAGCTTTGCCTCGTCTCGAAGGTGAGAAAGAAGCTAAGCTAAGTGAAACGTCGTCTAATTTCCATGATGAAAGGCACTTAGATCTAACTTAAGTGGAATTTTTGCCTTATTCGAAAATAAGGTTCAGACTCCAAATAAGTTGTCACTTCGTGTGGCTTGACGTGACAAGGACTAGTAAAGTGGGCTCCAAGAACAAATGGCTTTCCTAATAAGTTCTCTCAACTAGGTGTCACAAAGTTATCCACGAGCGGGTGATTTACCCAAAAAGTCGCAATGACTAGTTTGGGAGTATCTTGGCTTTGCCCCCTTCAAGCACAGTGGGCAGTAAATGCATCCATCGTGTACTTTTAATAGGGTCATGATAGGGAAAACTTGTAACTCTATCTCACAAGGAAAACTAATCAAGTGGGTAAGTGGAGTGCTTCTGTTTCATCCACGAGGTTACACAACGGTGGATTACTTTAGGGTTCTGGAACCACCCCCATTGTTGTAGCTTAAGGCATTATGCCAAAGGGGTTATGTTCCAGTTGAGCGGATAGGGACGTACCCTTTTCCGAAACTTGCAATACAATGTTTTGAATATGGTGTGTTTTTATCTTGTTTAACTTAATGTGGTTTTAAGTGGCACACCATTTGGAAACCTGTAAGAAACACATGTATTAGATGGTTTTGTTTTGTTTCATTTTGAAACCTTTCTTTGACAAGTAATTTTGGTCCTACATACCAAGAGTTAGTAGTTTTCCACAAAATATCATGATATCAAAATAGAGTTTGCGTGTTGCTTTTGATTCCTAAGATCACCAAAAGGCGTGAAGGAAGAGCATACGCAATGCAAAAACTCAACTAAAACAAGTTTTATGAAAAAAATACATTAAGTGTGCCTTGTAAAAGATAGAGTTCGTTTTTAACCAACTTTGAAATGTTCATCCATTAGGAAGCGTAATTTAAGTGTTTTTTGAAAGCAATAAGAGGGTTTTGGAAGTGTTTTTGGTTCCCAAGATCACCTAGAAGGTGCGAGGGAAGAGCATACACACTTCAAAAACCTCTATCAACTAAGACATGGAACACTTAACTAATTTAGTCAAAAATAAGACCAAAATAACCCTACAAACAACTGATTAGTGCCACAAAACCTTTCAAAGTGTTAGAATGGCCAATAAGACAATTTTAGACTTTAAGACACGTTAAAAAATGACTATTTACCTAATAATGTAAGCCATAAATTTTGTTAAGTCAAAATCCTAATTTTATGATTTCATTATGTATTTCTCTTCAATACCTTTCCAACGCAATGAAAACGGAGTCGTTTCGAGCTCGGGAGAAAAGTTATGGCCTCCGGAAGATTGGTGGTGAATGCGCTTGATGCAGACGCACCCGATGACATGATATGCACTGTTTCAATGGATTCGTGTGTGCGCAGTTTTACACCCGAAACATAGAAAAATTATCAATAGTGATGCGATACATGCGCCTAGTATGATGGACACGTGCTTGTTTCAATGGATACGCGCGCAAGACAAGTGTTTTTGTGCCCAAAAACATAGAAAACACAAAATAGTGATGTAGACACCGCTCAATATGACGGATATGTTCCCCTTTTTCAATGGTTACACATGTGTGTAGGTGTTTTTACACCTAGAAACATAGAAAACACATAAATAGTGATACAATGCACCCGAAGATCATGGATACGTGCCTGTTTCAACGGATACACGCCCCTTTGTAAACACCTACGCGCACCCTATGAAAAACCTGCAAAACTCACGGATTTTCAAAATTTCAAAAGCAAATAGGTTAGTTGTTAGTCAAAGCAACCTATTTCTAAACCAAACCCACAAAATATATGCAAATGAAGGTTATTTAGCTAGTGTTAGAAACAGAAATGAGGAATTAACAAGTGTTTTGACCCAAAAACTTGAAAATGAACTTTGAAAAACCTAAAATACCTCCATTAATGGAGGATGGACATAAGTGTCCCATCGGGTGTGCCAAATGTGTTTAATGAAAGGTTATAAAATCTATTGAAATGGAGTAAGACCCCAAAGCTTTTCATGCAAAGCCCCACAATGGACCATCGATAAGAAATGCACAAGAAACCTACTTTGCATGTATTCAAACTTAAAATAAACAAGAAATATAGCAAATATAACTAACCTCTATTCTTTGAAAGCTTAATAAAACATGCCTACTAAAGACTTAAGCATTCAATTTTGTTGTTTATTCCATGAGGGTGAATGAATCTCACTAAATGGCTACATGGCCAAGTTTAGCTATTTCATTACTAACCTATCATGGGTGCAAGATGAAGATATTTTAATGGAGGATAGCCAAGATCAAATGCCTATTAGCTTGGCTAATGCAAATGAGCTCTTAAGCTTTCATAGGCTTTTTTGGCTTTAGCTTATGTAAAGTTGTATGTTTGAATGGGTAGTCTTAGCCTTGTATTTATACTTTTTGGTTTGGAAGAATTTGAAATTTGGGTGCATGTGGGACTAAAGCTTAAAAAGCACTTTTAGATTAGATTACGATAAACATGCTTTAGGCTTAGTTAAGCTAGGATTAGGCTAGTTAACTAGGGTTTAGGCTAGTTAAACTTGATTAACAAGTGATTAGAGACTCATTGAGAGTTGAGAGGGGTCTGAATAAACAATTGTGACTGATAGATAGCCTACGAAGCCAATAGAAGTGGTCTAGAGAGAACTAGGGAGGTTCTGAATGGTCGAAAGGAGAAATGTTTAGCTAATAAGAGAGATATTAGCCAAATAAGATGATTATAGGAGGAATATGACCGAGAAGGTGTCGTGAATGGGCATCTAAAAATGGAGCAAAGAAGGGGGAATTAAGGAAGTGTCATCAATTGGTTGAATTGGATGAAATGCTAAGTGTAAGCATATTTTAGGTGTCTACATTTACAAAGCGTGACCACTACCGGACTTCAATACAACCTGCAACAACAAAGAATCAAAGTCAATTATAATTGAAATTTTCCTATCAGAATAAACATTAGATCCACATTACAAAATTAATGAGTATAATTAATCCAAATATAGTTAAATTTCTCTTAGGTATTAATTTAATAAAAATTAAATTAACACTATAGTTAAATATTCCTTAATTAATTTTAGAGGGTCAAAGGGGCCAAAACATATTAAATACCCAAGGTATTTAATTCCACTAGGTCTAAACAATAAACAAGGTTCTCATTTACATGAGGTTAGGAAAACATTCTCTTATCCCATAACGTGACCCATTAAAAAGGTCAACCCATGCTTTAGAGTTAAACATTTAAGTTAAAAAGGGGTAATTTCCCACTTATCCACTCTCAGACTCATCTTTACACTTCAACCTATTTTTCACATAATTAACACACTTAAGGTTTCCTGAAAACATTTCCATTAGATAGGAAATTTCTTCCCTTTCCAATGATATAAATAAGTCCTCCTAACTCATCATATTTCTTAAGTTACAGGTCGGGGGGCATAGGGAAGGAAATTTTTCCCAAAGGCGGGCTTGGGGAAGAAATTTTTCCCAAAGGCGGGCTGCAGGCCCGGGAAGACTTTTCACTTGGGGAAGGTTTCAGGATAGCGGAGCAGGGAGGTAATTTGGTGCTTTGCACTTTGGGAAAAAAGTGCAATTTTCTGTTATACCACGCACCCACGAGTCTGCGGAGGGGGCTTCACGCTAAAGGAAGAAAACTTGCCCCAAGCTACAAGGGACACGTGGCACGTTTTTAAGCCAACACGGGGAAGGCATATCATCTAGAGGTGATTTGGATTTTAATTTTTTTTTTGAAAGGGAGAAAAGGTTTAAAACATCCGTGCCTCCATTTATGCCTAGTGATGCCATGCCATGTGTCCGCCCAAAATTACAAGCGGGAAAGCGAACCATCGGGTAAAACTTAGAAATTTTTTTTTTGTCTTTTCCAAAAGTGATAAGGTTAAAAATTCACGCCTCCGCCGACACCCGAAGAAGCCACATGTCACTCAACAATGACTGTGGGAAGTGGGCCGACCTGGGGAGACTTAAGAATTTGTGCTAATTTTTCAAAAGAAAAGTTTAAAACAATCATATGCCTTCCGCACGGGCCCAAGAACTCGTGGAAAAGTGTGTGTGTGTGTGTGTGTGTGTATATATATATATATATATATCTATATATTAAATTTATATTATCGAAAGCGAAGGATGCGGGTGCGGGGGCCCAGGAAACTTAGAAAAAGTGAATTTTTCAAACTTAGAGATTTTATTATTATTATTTTTTTTTTCCAAAGGGAAAAATCGGGCTTGCAGAGCTACGCGGAAGAACTTGTGAATTTTTGCATTTTTGCAAAAAAATTCCCTAAGTAATTTTCGGGCCCACGGATCCGATTTACAAAAATTTCCTTAATTTTACAATTAGTTTTTTTTTAAACCAACCAAGTAAAAACTTCAAAAGGCCATAACTTTCGATTGGAAGCTCAATTTGAGAAAATAAGGACTTTTTGGAAAGGGCTCAAACTCCTCTTTTATAGGAAGCACAAAATCTTATTTTCAACAAACTTAGATGGGTGAAATTTAAGAAAACGTCTTTCCTGCCATAAAATGTGAACTAAACTTTTCAACTGCCAGAATTGGTCTAATTTGCTATTCTTTCTTCTTCAACACACCAAACAGGCATGGAGAAACGTACTTGAATGGATTGCAAGGATTAATTGATTAATGGTTGAGATTACAATATGAATTTATTTTCTTTTCTGTGAAACTAGCATTATTATGCCTCTTTCCCGATTACTAAAGTTCTGAATAAATTACTAGGGCAATGCAATTGTTCATGATGTGCTTTGTTCATCCTTAGTTCATTTTAAAGTTTCATTTGTCTTTCATTGTTACAGGGTACTCTGTATGTTTTTCTGATATTGATTTCCGTGGTTGAAACAATCTAACAAAGATCTACGTATTTCAAACTGGAAATTTATCTATTTCATTTGCCATACTTTAAACATTTAAGTTCATTCCATTCTAAATTTACAATGTTCAACTTTCCTTCAATCAATACGTGAAAAGCAAGAATGTAATCCTATTTCTTTTCAACCATGCATTTCGAATAACACAGAGAACATAATACTTCTTAATACATTCTTTTTTTTTACCCAGTCTTCAAACAAAGATTTTTCAGTAATATTTCAAACACAAATTTCAAACAAGAGTAACACCATTTTGTAGAAAATAATCAAATTCCATTGAATGAAATAATAATCCCTCCTTTTACAACTTTCCTTTCCCTTCATCACAACATAGATTACCAAATATATCTTTCTCATTCGAATGTAAACTTCATATTCAAAACAAAGCAGCTTTTCACCACAATTAATATTACAATGCCATCCACTTAAAGTGGGAAATTTCACAATAAGGGACCCAAGAGAACTACAAAATTGTCTTCACACAAGCTCCACATACAACAACAAGAGAGATCCACCATGTTTCATTTGGTCACAACAAAGAAAGGGGAGAGGCAATGCTCTCCACCCAACCAAGAATTCCAATGAAGAGGAGAAGTCGTCCTCCTCATTGGCCCCGAGCCCCAACCACATTACAATAGGAAATGGATTCAACTCATGGCAACAAGACAAGCTTCCACAACACAAAACAATTTCATAATCATATCACAGTCCAAAATAAAATGCAGTTACAATCATAAGAAGGACAATAACAAAATATACAAGGCCTCATCACACAAAGGCCAAAAGAGCAAAGATCTATGGGGAAGTTGTTTATACCTCCCAATGGGGAATGGGTGACCACCTTAAAAACCTGCCAAAATATTCATCTCAAACCCCTACATACTCTTATGCCTCCCCCAAGTACCTCTTATGCCTCCATTCTCTTATGCCTCCCCCAAAAGTAAGAAATGCAAGCTATTTCTTGTCCAAGGTGGAACACCCAACCCAAACTCCCTCCAAAAATAACTCTTATGCCTCCCCAAAAAAGATTCCCCATAGTCTTCTCCTACACCACACCTAGGCAAGCTACCCAACCAACCAACAAACATACCAAACACTCAACAACATTCACATATGCATAAAATAAAAAAACACATTTTAAAAGAGTCAAGCTCCTACCTCTCCATGATAGAGCTTGATCCAAAATTCAAAATAATATTGCTCAAATCCAAATAGTCCCAAATCACCAACAAATCCACAAGCATCCAAAATCCTCTAACTCTCTCCAATTGCAAGAGCACCAAACCAACATGAAGTAACCCCCAAAACAAAAAAATAATTCGAATAAATAGAAAAGGGAGAGAGGAGGATGAGGTGGCTCCATGTAGGATGCCACATCACTCATCCTCAACTCCACCTCACAAGTCAACTTCAAACTCCAAAGCACAATTAATAAGTGGGTGAATAAATGACATTTTACTTACACACACAATCCAAGCCCACACCCCTTAAGGACCAAAATTAATTTCATGTAAGAAGGTGCATGGTAAAACTTACAACTTGCCTTCCCAAAATACATAATAAGGTCTAATTTTGACTCCCAACCCATAGGAAGGGTTGGTGTAACAATTTAAGAGGTGTGGGACAATTTTAACTTGTCCCAAAGCCTCCAAAATCAGCCCCTAAGGACAGATCCGAATTTCAAAAGGAAGGTGGAGTGTTTCACACTCAAAGCTACTTACATATAACTTACAACACATAATCCAAGAGCCATCAGCTCTAATAAATGCATTCTTTTGACCCATTTTAATTTATTTAACAACATGATTACTCACTAATCTATACACAAATAAAATAAATAATAAAGGGAAAACACATCACTAAAATCCACATACTAAAATTTAAACAAAGAAACTAAATAAAAGAATAGACATAACCCCTTGGTCAAATTTAAAGGTGATCCCCCATGAGGACCCCTAATGACAAATCGAACAAACACACAAACAAATACATGTTTCCATGGTGAGCCTTGTTGAATTCATCTAGGATGTTTATTACTAATCTAAAACACAACATAAATAATATATACAGTATTCACACTAATCTAACCATTGGGGTTGGGATAGAATCCCGAAATCCATATCCGCACTATGTGAAGATGTTGTTTTTATAAATGGACTGGGTCGGAAATTATTACAATGTAAGAAGCACAATGGAAAGGAAATGAGAGGAACGTATTTTCTTTCGAGTAAACACAGAGCACGAAATAATCATACGAGCTTTAGATAACAAATGTAATGTTTGAAATGATTAGAATCATCAAGACACTAAACAAGGAATAGCTTAAGATTGCGAACATAAGAACAATATCTTAAGAAAAACACTTCTCACAACACAAAGTTTGCGAAAACAACATCAACTTCTATTCCTCAAATGATTAAAAGAAAACACAAAGTTTTTCTTCTTCACAATAGCTCCCAATATTTCAAAAATCTCAACCCTTTGGAATGTACACACATCCCTTATTTATAATAAAAATAGTTGAGAGAAAATAGGACAAACCCTATAAAACAGTTTTTTAAAAAGAGTCCTATTTTGCTTGGCTCTCACGCAGGAGACCAAGTCACAATATGATTCAAAATGTGACGAAACAGAAATGAAAAAGACATGTCAATTTCAAGATTGAAATGACACGTCACATCAAGACTTAGTCCAATCGTCATCTTTTTCTTCTTCATCTTTCTCTTCTCCAATCGAGCCTCGTTTTGTTCCAAAATTCTTGGAACTTCTGGATTATACCTTGCATCTCATTTTCATCAAAGCGCAAGTGGAATGATCACTCAAAACTTCACATGTTTCATGAGTGTCACTGGCACTACCGGAAGTTTTCTCAATATTTTTTGAGTTTTCTCAAGGCCTCCAAAGAATGTTCAATCTTTACAAACTTATCAATGATTTCAATACCAAATCCATGAGTTGGTTCATGCTGAATAGATTCTTGGATTTGTTTGAAAAGATCATCAGCTGATAGGATGCCCGAGTTTCCACTTGACACTTTTGCACAAATTTTCAGCAATTCTTCTTCCAGGTCACTTTTTCCATCAATCAATTGATCTCTTGATTCTCTCAATTTACCACAGGCTTCGTTGAGAATCTTTACCCTGAACCTGATGGCTTTGGTCAGCTGGAAATGCTTATCCGCATGTGGGATGATGCCTTCTTCTACCAAGATGCGTGATGGTATTTGCTTTAATACCTGGAGAGCTTCAAAAGTCAAATCAAGGTGTCCAATTTCTTGGGAGAAATCATCATCCATCTTTTCTCCATCACTCTAAATATTCCCCAAAGATTGATAGACTTCCACGACGTCTTGAATCACTTCTTTCCCCTGTTGGAGCAGCCTTTGATCCATTCATCGACCACCCTTCCTTTTTCATTAATCTTCTCAATTATAGGCACTGATGAGAAATCAAATCCGACAGGGACAGAGGAAGATGGTATGGATTCAAGGGGTTTTGAGAGCTTAAGCAATACCTCAGTTAACTGCTCCACCTTTCCTTTAAGCTCATCTCTCGTTGTCCTTTTGTTTCCTTCAATTTCTGGCATAACACGTTTATAGCATCCCATGCATCCTGTTGTGCTCCTTCTGTTGTCACTTCTCCTAGAGCCACCCTGGTTATCTGATAGTCAGAGGCTGTTATGTCCTCTTTGGTTTTGTCAGTCGCAGGAGTGGCGATCTCTGCAAACTTATGCCCCGAAGCGTCCACCAAAACCCTTGAAACTATTTTGGGTTTCTTGGCTGATTTAGCAGTAGAAGCCTTGAGTGAACTAAAATCAAAGGCTGGTATGGGTACAATCACCTTCCTCTTCCTCGAGTTTGCTCAAGTAGCCATTGAGGCATGTCAGAGGGAGTTGCCACTATTGTAGAAGTTGGTATCATACTTTCAGGGGGAGAGGGATCCACTGGTGGAGTGGGGACAGTTACCAATGTGGTAGCAGATTCAATAAAAAGAGGCACAGGAGGGGGCATGTTGGTGATTACTTTGGTCCCAGCAGAGAGGGGTGAGAGTCCAGAGAAAATGCTGGCCATGACCGAAGAAGTAGATGGGGAAAGAGGAGGTAGAAGTGGTTGTGAAGGAGGAAGCATGCAGATCCCGACTCCAAAGCCTGGGATGCAAGAGATAAGGTCACTTCAGTTGGGCAGTCAACAAATGGTGAAACTAGGGGCTGGCTTACTTCTCCTTCCAAAGAAATTTCTCCTATTTCTAGTGGTGTTGGTGATTCTGGCACATTCACCATTTCAACTGGAGTAACAATTGAAGAGATTTCTCATTCTCTTCTCTTCTTGACAAACTTGACCTTTATAGGTCCCTTAGAAGATCTTTTGTCTTTTCCCTTTTTGGAGGGCCCCACCTCTGCAGCAACCAACTTTGAAAAATTATCATCTTTAAAACTCATTCCCCAAGAGGCGAGCCATGCTTTGGTGCGTGCAAGAATCAGGGCTGATCTATCTGTAATGGAGGCTTTTTCACTGATAGACCAATCAATAGGTGGGAAAACATATTGATCTTCATTCAATCCATCATAGGAAGGATCCAGAACACTTTCATTATCGCTAGTACCTTCTGGTATGTCAGCGAGCTCAAGTGTCTGAATTTCAGCAAGTGTCAACCTGCTATGATCTTTTCTTCGGACAGCAACCTCATCACGTAAATCAATCCAGATGTCTTCTATGCTTGGCACGTGTGGGTGCAGAGTTCCATATGCCTTAAGGACTCCTCGAAAATCAAACCCGTCTCGGGCTTCATGTGCTTCTTCAACTTATCTTGAAGCTCATGGACAACGTTCTTGGCTTTCACCACTATTGAACAAGTATACCTTCCAATAGAAATTGGGAAAGATACAACGGCCTTGTGTTTACTCTGTTGGAACTTGTGAAAATCCAACAATTGCCTGACCAACTCCATCAAGATTAGTTTGTCCCCTGGATATCTGGGAAAATGGAAAGGATCCCCTGGGTACATGACTACTCGAAGATATGTGAACTTCTTAAATTGCAAGAAGACACAACCCCATTTTGAAACTTCAGCCCATGCCTCATCAGAGACTCTCATTTTCCTTAGTTCGGGGCTTAACCTGCAGATGTTCTCGTAAAAGAAGGCATCATTTACCCTTCTGAATTGGTCTTCAGACCCTTTTCTTGTCAGCTGAGGAAAATACTGATAAACATGCTCCACTGTCTTGTTCCCCTTGGTGTCCAACCCGGGATAGTTCTCATGCCGACCGCACATAGGTGACATACGAGGACATATAAAACTTTCCCGTAGACAGGACTGTTGTCATTTGAGAATCTATCTCATTATTGATAAGAGTACCCCAATCAATTCCCTGTTGATTCTTCTTAATAATGATTATGAACTGGTACATCCATCCTTGGAAAACATTTGACTCGGGAAACCAAAACCCGACTCAACAGAGTAATGATATCATTGATTTCTTGAATGAAATCACTTCTAGGAACAAGTCTTGGGAACCTAGAAACAACCGGTTTGGCTTTGATTAGGAATTTCTTATTCACGTGCTTGATGCAATCCTCCTGATCATTGTCCCAAGATTTTTGGGCTGACTTGAGATCCACATCTCCATATTCCTCAAAATTAGGCAGCTTGAGAAGGTCATCGAAGTAACCTCCATCCAACTTGATTACAACTTCTCCCACCTAGTTTTTCACAGAACGAGAAGCAGAGTCATAATTCGAAGCACAAGCTAAGATGAACTCGGGGCACTGAGCGGACATAGGGAAACCTGCTGCAAGAGGTAGACCACTGCCAACTATTGATTTCATCCATGGAGTCTGAGAAGAGCTCTTGACCCTATTCCAAAAATCCTCCATATCTATGTTTCCGAGCTCTGTATCCCGGATGTCGTAATTACAATCAATGTAGGAGGGAGACTCCACCTTCCTGAATTTGTACTTCATCCTCCCTAATTTTTCAGTCTTATCTTGTGATGGACCAGGGTCCGACATGAGGAATTTCAAAGGAGGAGAGTGTCGAGAGATCAGAAGGTGTTGAACACTTCGAAAACCCGACACACTGGAGATGCCGAAAAGATGGAAAACCCGACACACTGGGAGGATGCCGAGAGTTGAAAAACCGACACACTAGGAGGATGCCGGAGATTCGAAAACCCGACACACTGGGAGGATGCCGGAGAGTTCGGAAAACCCGACACACTGGGAGGATGCCGAGAGTTTGGAAAACCTGATACTTTAAACTTTCTGATATACTACTGTGGGTTTTGAACACTGCAAAGCACCCTGCGAAACCCGAGAAGAGGGAATGGGGTAATTGTTGAGTTGAAACATGCAAGTTTTTCTTCACTGTTGATATCCCCAATATATTTTTAATTACAATGACATCTTTAAGGAATAAAACAAAGTGATAATTCCAAAGGGGTAACCCTAAAACACAAACCTGATTTAGAAAACAACCCCCAAAATGGAAAAGATAAAACCCCAACAACCCTGATAAGAAACTTGGAAGAATTCTTTACACAATTATTCCACAAAAACCACAAACAAAGAATGAAGAAAAATACCTTCAACCAGAACAAGAAATGATAAAAATGAGCAATGCAATCAGGCACAGAGGCGAGTCGGGTTTCTGGGTCGAAGATGCATGCACAAAAATCCACGAGGTAAAAAGTACGTCTGGTAAAAATGACGTGGAAATTCAATATTTATAAGAAATTTCACATTTAATACACTTCAGTTGACACGTGCCAACTACCCGAAAACTCGGCATTAATGCCATGTCAACATGCTTGGGATATCCGAAACCCGACACAAAGGGTTTTAGAGCAATTCAGGTTTCGGGTTGTGGGAAACAAGCGACATGAAGCATCATGCTTGATGGTCCCAAAACCCAAACAAAGGAGTAAATCGGGCTTCGGGATCGGAAGACACATGCGACATGAAGCATGTTTTGACAAAGGCATGTTCCGATGCTTGGAAGGTCCGCAAACCCGACTCACCTTACTTGATGCGGGTTTCGGGTTTCGGGAACACACGACATGAAGCATCCAAAACACATGTTGTCTTGCTTGTGAAACCCGAAAACCCGATTATCTCTCTGAAAGGTGATTCTTAGAAAATCAGCTCAAAAATTTCTTAGGGTTATCTCATTTTTGGCGTAAACTCAAAAATGAGATAACAACTGGCTCTAGTTGGGGACTTTCTTTGTGATATCAAAGGAAGAGAACTCAGAATCTCTGGCTTTATCCATTGGGCTACGAGTCAGAAAAGAAGAAAACCAAAAACAAAACAAGGAAAGAAAGAAGACTAAAAGCAAACACATGACAGAAAGTAAAGTATGTACAATGCAAAAGAGCATCTTGCATTAATGATGGAACAACTTTAGATGTTGGCCACTGAAAGGAAAAGGGAGTAACTCTCCATCAAGATATGATAGATGGAAACTATTTTCACCACTCAGCTGATGGATCTTAAAAGGTCCTTTCCACAAAGAATCAAACTTTCCGTGCATTCCTTTCTGCTCCCTCCTCTTATCCCAAAGCAACACCAGGTCTCCAATCTGGAAATTACGTTGCCTTGATTTCTTGTCAAAAATTTTCTTTACTTTGCTTTGATGATCTGCAATGCGATCAACCACCTTGCTTCGCTTCTCTAGCCTAGCTAGGTACATAACCCTTTTCTCAATAGAATTTTGAAAAGTCACATCTTCGACTGCTTTGGCCAACTGTAAGGCTGGAAACTCTACTGAGATAGGTATCTCAGCATCAATCCCGTACAACACTTGGAAAGGAGACATTCCTATAGCCCACTTTGGGGTAATCCGATCAGCCCACAACGCATCATACAATGCTTTGTGCCATGTCCTCTGGTTTTCATCTACTAGCTTTCTAATTATGGTAACCAGGTTCTTGTTGCTGGACTCAGCTTGCCCATTGCCTTGGGGATAATAATCAGATGAGTGAGCCAGGGTGATGCCAAATCCATAGAAAATTTTGTCAACTCATGCGATGAGAAATTGGAGGCATTGTCAGCCACAATCTTGTGAGGCACACCGAATCTGACAATTATATTTTCTTTAAGGAACTTGCACACAACTTCTGAGGTTGCTTGCTTGATTGGCGCGGCTTCCACCCACTTGGTAAAATAGTCTATAGCAGTCAGCACGTAATTGTGTCCGGCACTGGAGGCAGGATTCAACGTTCCAATGAAGTCAATTCCCCACTGGCGAAAAGGTTCTTCAATCACTACGGGCTTCAGGGAAGAGCTGCTAGCTTAGGGATGACCAACGAAATGTTGACAAGCTTCACACTTGGACACCCACTCTGCTGAATCCCGAAAGAGAGTAGGCCAATAGTACCTAGCCCGTAGGATCTTATAAGTTGTTACAGAGGATGAGAAATGTCCTCCGCATGCTAGGCTATGGAAGGATTCTAACAACTTTAACTGTTGTGATTTATCAACACAGCGCAGGAATACACCATCAATACCTTTCTTATATATCCCATTATCCCACAGGAGGTATCTTGCAGATCTTAACTTGACCGTCCTCTTCTCCTTTTGGCTTAAATGCGGGGGGCATTCACCATAAGTCAGAAAGAAAGCAATATCTGTGTACCATTCATCAGTTGTACTCACGAAAAGCACCATGGGCAACTTTGAAGAGGTATCTTCAGTCTTTTCACATTCTGCTTCAACATGGTTTTCCGCGATCAATTGGCACAAGCCCCTTCCTCGTACCAACTTGGTAGGTCTAATGTCCAAGTCATACTCCTAAACTTTAGCTATCCAGTACCTCATTGACTCCCCAGCTCTTGTTGAGTCAAAATGGATTTAACGGCAGTGTCGGGAATGAGAACGAGGGTATGGGAATTCAACACATAGTACCTGAAATGTTTCACCACTCGTACCACTGCATAAGCATGCTTTTCAATTTGTGACATTTTTAGCTCATGTTCCTTTAATGGACAGCTCATAAAAGTGATGGGAGCTTCAATGCCCTCCCCGTTCTCCTGCATCAGGATGGCCGACACTGTGTGAGCAGAGGCGTAGCTGTACATGATGAAATCTTTTTTGAAATCAGGACATACTAGGATAGGAGCGCAAGCAACTACCCTTTTGACTTCATCAAATGCAAGCTTCCCTTCAGTACTCCATCAAATGGAATTTTTCCTTTCATCATCCCAAGGATATCCTTGGTTTTATCAGCAAAATCAGGTACAAACCTTCTTAGGAAATTGACCTTTCCAAGAAGGAATGAACTCCAGTTTTACTTGTGGGTAGGGTAAGGCTCTGAATGGCCTTTACCCTCTCTGGGTCGATTTTGGTTCCTTCTCTAGTCACGATATGACCCAAAAACTTTCCTTCGGTCACTCCAAACATGGACTTCTTGGGATTTAATGAAATCCCGTGACGCCTGCATCTCAAAAGTACTTGCTCTAAATGATCATAATGATCACTCCATTTTTTAGAGAAAATGGTCAAGTCATCCAAATATACCACTATGACTTTGCCCATCAGGTCTCTAAATGCCAAGTCCATAGCTCTCTGAAAGGTGGCTCTGGCATTGATCAAGCCGAAAGGCATCCTCCTGTAAGCAAAGGTCCCCCATGGGGTTGTGAAGGCCATCTTGTGTTGATCCTCCGCAGCTACCTCAACTTGATTATATCCTAAAATCCATCGAGCATGGATAGCATTTCTGATCCAGTAATGGTCTGTAACACCTGATCCATGATAGGCAAGGGATAATTGTCTTTTAACGAAGACTGATTTAGGTTCCGGAAATCAACACAAATCTGATTTCACCATTCTTCTTCCTGACAGGGATGATGTTAGCAATCCAAGTGGAGTGATGGATTGGAAAAATAATTCTGCATCTAACATTTTCTGAATTTCCAAGGATAGTCCCTGAGATCTTGGGATTGTAATGTCTTTGCTTCTACCTGTATGGTTTTACATCAGGCTTCAAAGGGATACTGTGTTGTACGTCTTTGGGCTTGAAGGATTTTAAATCTGCATAAGACCAGGCTAAGACATCCATGTATCTCTTCAAGAGTGAAGTGAATTTTGCTTTCTCCTCAGGGGAACAACATTTCCCAATATTCACCATCCGAGGTTGATCAGATGAACCTAGATTGACTTGATCTACTTCCGAGGAAGAAGCTCCTTCAACTTGTCTTTTGTTTTGAATAAAACGATCATGCTTGTCAAACAAACCCTCCAGAGAAACCAGACCTTTGGGTATCTTGTTGCCTTTAAGCTGAATAAACTCACCATCAACCTCTTGATATGGATCTGAGATAGATTCACGGAAAGCTGATTCCAACCTTCAAAGTACAGCTCACTAAAATTGTCATCTTTTTCTAGAAAAGTCAACACTTGTTGATCATCATTGAACACTTGCCAATGAGCCGCATTATCTGGGATACTGGGATGATACACGATCTCAATGGTGTATGTATCTTGTTTGAACTGGGGATGAGGGAGAAGGAGGGATGCAGACACGGCCAAAGAATCAGCCTTGTCATTATAATCTCTCAAAACCACCTTAATGGAGAATGCATCAAAGCATTCTATATTATCCCAAACTTTGTTCCTGTAATGTCTCAAGCGATCATTTTTTACTTGATAGATTCCCTTGACCTATTGACAATCAGCTCCGCATCCCCTTGAACCTTGAGATTTCGAATTCCCTTCTGTCTGGCCATTTCTAATCCTAGTAACAGAGCTTCATATTCAGCCGTGTTATTAGTATTATCAAACTACAATTTGAAAGCAGAGGGGAAAATCTCGAATTAGGAGATATAAGAACTACACCAGTGACCCGATCCGGTGGTTGAATAGCTACCATCGAATTCAAGGGTCCAAATAGCATTAGAATCTTCTTTCTTAACATCTACCACCGGTATCTCTGATGTCATGAAATAATTTCCAAAGCTAGCATCTTCGAAAAGAATTTGAGCCTTAGGGTCATCTGATTTAGTTACCAAATACCTCGCCTGAGGCTCGGGATGGAGAACATGATAAACCCCATTGACTGGAATCCTTGCCTTGGTCCAATCCATATTAATCTCTCCTCCGACGTCTTTACAAAAACCTCTACCCAAGAGGATACCGTAGGCCAGGAATGTCGGCAACTAGAATAGTCATTTTCACTCTCTTCTCTGGGAAGGCAACGAATGCAAACTGTGCATCTTTGATTTGACCAATCAAGGGAACTTGCTTGGTTTCCATGGAGTAACATCATCCATATGACTTAGTCAAAGTAAGCCCAAGGGCATGGGCTACTTTTGCAGGCATAACATTGTCGGAGGCCCCTGAGTCGATGATGCAATTGCTGAGCTTAAACCCATTTATTAGCAAAGACAAATAAAATGGTTCAATCTTTCCTGAAGAAGAAGAGGTCAGATTGTTCTGAGGTGGGGATTGAGTAGGATTTGGAAAAGACCTTTTGGAGGTGAGAGAATGGTGGCTTTACTTCTAATGAATTTGGTGAGCTTTTCGAACTGCTCAGGATTTGACTGAAGGTATTCCGCTTCTGACATTTGGATCTTGGTTCTTTTTGCATGATCGATAATGTCAAAAGTAGTATAAGAAGGGGTGATGGTAGGCTCAGTTCTAATCACGTGAGCTTGAGCTGGGGCACTGACCTTAGGAGAAAGAGAATGAGGAGAAGTTGTTACCTTTTTGGTGACTTCTCTTTCAGTTTGTGCTGAAATAGGAGCACCTCTCTTAACTATGGCTATGGGAGGTTCCTTGTTCTTCTCCTTGGGGCTTTCAAGAGGTTTTCTTGGATTCTGAGATTGGGATCGAGTGAAGATAGCAAATGACTGACCATCCGGCACACATTCATCCTCTTCATATTCCAAATACCCAATGCTTGGAGTCACCAACCGAATCGTCATAAGACTCATCAACGTATCCTGAAGCTTCAAAAGCCTCGGGGAATCTTGTTCTTCAGGTTCCTCCTCTTCTTTGACTATTTCTACTACTGCATTGATGGGAGGAGCTTCGATTGCCAGCCTCGGTTGAGCAGGGGTTAACCGCGGCCTATCTCTTGCAGGCGCACCATTGGTGTTATTGAAATTCCATCTAGGGATATCCCGATACGGAACATTACTCACCTACTGGGACATTTGCTTTTTTAAAGCAATCAAATCATTAGCCATTTTTTGGATCATAGGGTCAGTATTACCTTGAGAAGAACCTTGATTTTTAGGTTTGGGTACATCTTTCCTGATTCTTCCGGCCAAAATGAGATCATCCTCTATTTCAATAGTTGTTGACTGAGCGATAGCCAAATCTGGGATAGCCGACCTTCTTAATAGAAAGCTCACATCGGGAGGCTGAGCATTAATGAAGAAGCATTTCTAATTTTCTGGAGTTGGTACAACTATTTCTGGAATCTTTCGATCAGCTTGTTAAACTTTTCCACGAAGTCCCATGGGTTCATGTGATTCCTTCTTCATATGGGTAAGTTGTGCTAACAAAGCATGAGAATCTTCAGCTGGTTTGAAACGTGCTTCGAATCTGGTCCGCATGGTAGCCCAGTTTGTGATGCATGCATTCGGAAGGTGATAAAACCATTCGGCTGCTGCACCGTGCAACGTTTCAACGAAGAGTCAAACAGAGACATCTTCGTGAGCTACTCCGAGGACACCGCATGCTACGAAGAAAGATGCAATGTGTTCATCAGGATGCTGCTTCCCATCCCCATTGAACTTGGGAATGTTTTTACGTGATCCATGTGGTAACTCGTGCAATGGCGGAGTTAAAGAAAGAGGACCAATAGCCGCCCCCGGGCACAAGTTGTGCTGCCATCCTTCTGACAAGAGTGCGTATGGGGATCCGAGTGTCGGAAAAGAATAATGCATGACAAGTTGCAGACACGTCTCATTCTACGGGGATCCAGTTTCTCCGAACAGCGAAGAACTTCTGGTTCGGTTAGAAATAACGTTGTTGGGGGAAAGACTGAAATTGTGCTATTGTAGTAACTCAAAGAGTGGATCAATTTCACCCCGGCTCTCGGTGGGACCGAGTGAAGATCTTTCCGCCAGCTTGAACCGGGAAAGAGATCTTGTTGAAAATAAGGCAAATACGGAGTCGCCAGACACCAAGAGGATAAGCTTTACACTATAAATCCGTATTCCCCAGTGGAGTCACCAAAAACTGTTGGTTGGATATTTTGTCAATCCAAAATATGAGGTTCAACCACAGTACATGGGATTAAATCCCTCCTCAAAGACAGGTGAGGCTGCCTGTTTATTACTAATCTAAAACACAACATAAATAATATATACAATATTCACACTAATCTAACCATTGGGGTTGGGATAGAATCCCAAAATCCATATCCACACTATGTGAAGATGTTGTTTTTATAAATGGACTGGGTCGGAAATTATTACAATGTAAGAAGCACAATGGAAAGGAAAGGAGAGGAACGTATTTTCTTTCGAGTAAACACAGAGCACGAAATAATCATACGAGCTTTAGATAACAAATGTAATGTTTGAAATGATTAGAATCATCAAGACACTAAACAAGGAATAGCTTAAGATTGCGAACATAAGAACAATATCTTAAGAAAAACACTTCTCACAACACAAAGTTTGAATAGCATCAACTTCTATTCCTCAAATGATTAAAAGAAAACACAAAGTTTTTCTTCTTCACAATAGCTCCCAATATTTCAAAAATCTCAACCCTTTGGAATGTACACACATCCCTTATTTATAATAAAAATAGTTGAGAGAAAATAGGACAAACCCTATAAAACAGTCTTTTAAAAAGAGTCCTATTTTGCTTGGCTCTCACGCAGGAGACCAAGTCACAATATGATTCAAAATGTGATGAAACAGAAATGAAAAAGACATGTCAATTTCAAGATTGAAATGACACGTCGCATCAAGACTTAGTCTGAATCATCATCTTTTTCTTCTTCATCTTTCTCTTCCTCCAACTGAGCCTGTTTGTTCCAAAATTCTTGGAACTTCCGATTATACCTTGCATCTCATTTTCATCAGGCGCAGTGGAATGATCACTCAAAACTTCACATGTTTCATGAGTGTCACTGGCACTACCGGGAAGTTTCCTCAATCTTTTGTTGAGTTTTCTCAAGGCCTCCAAAGAATGTTCAATCTTTACAAACTTGTCAATGATTTCAATACCAAATCCATGTGAGTTGGTTCATGCTGAATTGATTCTTGGATTTGTTTGAAAAGATCATCAGCTGATAGGATGCCCGAATTTCCACTTGACACTTTTGCACAAATTTTCAGCAATTCTTCTTCCAGGTCACTTTTTCCATCAATCAATTGATCTCTTGATTCTCTCAATTTACCACAGGCTTCGTTGAGAATCTTTACCCTGAACCTGATGGCTTTGGTCAGCTGAAATGCTTATCCGCATGTGGGATGATGCCTTCTTCTACCAAGAGGTGTGATGGTATTTTCTTTAATACCTGAGAGCTTCGAAAGTCAAATCAAGGTGTCCAATTTCTTGGGAGAAATCATCATCCATCTTTTCTCCATCACTCTGAATATTCCCCAAAGATTGATAGACTTCCACGGTGTCTTGAATCACTTCTTTCCCCTGTTGGAGCAGCCTTTGGATCCATTCATCGACCACCCTTCCTTTTTTATTAATCTTCTCAATTATAGGCACTGATGAGAAATCAAATCCGACAGGGACAGAGGAAGATGGTATGGATTCAAGGGGTTTTGAGAGCTTAAGCAATACCTCAGTTAACTGCTCCACCTTTCCTTTAAGCTCATCTCTGTTGTCTTTTGTTTCCTTCAATTTCTAGCATAGCACGTTTATAGCATCCCGTGCATCCTGTTGTGCTCCTTCTATTGTCACTTCTCCTAGAGCCACCCTAGTTATCTGATAGTCAGAGGCTGTTATGTCCTCTTTGGTTTTGTCAGGGAGTGGCGATCTCTACAAACTTATGCCCCGAAGCGTCCACCAAAACCCTTGAAACTATTTTGGGTTTCTTGGCTGATTTAGCAGTAGAAGCCTTGAGTGAACTAAAATCAAAGGCTGGTATGGGTACAATCACCTTCCTCTTCCTCGAGTTTTCTCAAGTAGCCATTGAGGCATGTGTCAGAGGGAGTTGCCACTATTGTAGAAGTTGGTATCATACTTTCGGGGGAGAGGGATCCACTGGTGGAGTGGGGGACAGTTACCAATGTGGTAGCAGATTCAATAAAAAGAGGCACAGGAGGGGGCATGTTGGTGATTACTTTGGTCCCAGCAGAGAGGGGTGAGAGTCCAGAGAAAATGCTGGCCATGACCAAAGAAGTAGATGGGGAAAGAGGAGGTAGAAGTGGTTGTGAAGGAGGAAGCGCAGATCCCGACTCCAAAGCCTGGGATGCAAGAGATAAGGTCACTTCAGTTGGGCAGTCAACAAATGGTGAAACTAGAGGCTGGCTTACTTCTCCTTCCAAAGAAATTTCTCCTATTTCTGGTGGTGTTGGTGATTCTGGCACATTCACCGTTTCAACTGGAGAAACAATTGAAGAGATTTCTCGTTCTCTTCTCTTCTTGACAAACTTGACCTTTATAGGTCCCTTAGAAGATCTTTTGTCTTTTCCCTTTTTGGAGGGCCCCACCTCTGGCAAAGTAACCAACTTTGAAAAATTATCATCTTTAAAACTCATTCCCCAAGAGGCGAGCCATGCTTTGGTGCGTGCAAGAATCAGGGCTGATCTATCTGTAATGGAGGCTTTTTCACTGATAGACCAATCAATAGGTGGGAAAACATATTGATCTTCATTCAATCCATCATAGGAAGGATCCAGAACACTTTCATTATCACTAGTACCTTCTGGTATGTCAGCGAGCTCAAGTGTCTGAATTTCAGCAAGTGTCAACCTCTGCTATGATCTTTTCTTCGGACAACAACCTCATCACGTAAATCAATCCAGATGTCTTCTATGCTTGGCACGTGCAGGTGCAGAGTTCCATATGCCTTAAGGACTCCTCAAAATCAAACCCGTCTCGGGGCTTCATGTGCTTCTTCAACTTATCTTGAAGCTCATGGACAACGTTCTTGGCTTTCACCACCATTGAACAAGTATACCTTCCAATAGAAATTGGGAAAGATACAACGGCCTTGTGTTTACTCTGTTGGAACTTGTGAAAATCCAACAATTGCCTGACCAACTCCATCAAGATTAGTTTGTCCCCTGGATATCTGGGAAAATGGAAAGGATCCCTGGGTACATGACTACTCAAAGATATGTGAACTTCTTAAATTGCAAGAAGACACAACCCCATTTTGAAACTTCAGCCCATGCCTCATCAGAGACTCTCATTTTCCTTAGTTCGGGGCTTAACCTGCAGATGTTCTCGTAAAAGAAGGCATCATTTACCCTTCTAAATTGGTCTTCAGACCCTTTTCTTGTCAGCTGAGGAAAATACTGATAAACATGCTCCACTGTCTTGTTCCCCTTGGTGTCCAACCCGGGATAGTTCCTCATGCCGGCCACTGCATAGGTGACATACGAGGACATATAAAACTTTCCCGTAGATAGGACTATTGTCATTTGAGAATCTATCTCATTACTGATAAGAGTACCCCAATCAATTCCCTGTTGATTCTTCTTAATAATGATTATGAACTAGTACATCCATCCTTGGAAAACATTTGATTCGGGAAACCAAAACCCGACTCAACAGAGTAATGATATCATTGATTTCTTGAATGAAATCACTTCTAGGAACAAGTCTTGGGAACCTAGAAACAACCGGTTTGGCTTTGATTAGGAATTTCTTATTCACGTGCTTGATGCAATCCTCCTGATCATTGTCCCAAGATTTTTGGGCTGACTTGAGATCCACATCTCCATATTCCTCAAAATTAGGCAGCTTGAGAAGGTCATCGAAGTAACCTCCGTCCAACTTGATTACAACTTCTCCCACCTGGTTTTTCACAGAACGAGAAGCAGAGTCATAATTCGAAGCACAGGCTAAGATGAACTCGGGGCACTGAGCGGACATAGGGAAACCTGCTGCAAGAGGTAGACCACTGTCAACTATTGATTTCATCCATGGAGTCTGAGAAGAGCTCTTGACCCTATTCCAAAAATCCTCCATATCTATGTTTCCGAGCTCT
Organism: Taxus wallichiana var. yunnanensis; assembly: GCA_018340775.1. Taxonomy (NCBI): domain Eukaryota; kingdom Viridiplantae; phylum Streptophyta; class Pinopsida; order Cupressales; family Taxaceae; genus Taxus; species Taxus wallichiana. The sequence continues at coordinate 818,325,394 of CM031234.1, read as the reverse complement.
GTATCCCGGATGTCGTAATTACAGTCAATGTAGGAGGGAGACTCCACCTTCCTAAATTTGTACTTCATCCTCCCTGATTTTTCAGTCTTATCTTGTGATGGACCAGGGTCCGACATGAGGAATTTCAAAGGAGGAGAGTGTCGAGATCAGAAGGTGTTGAACACTTCGGAAAACCCGACACACTGGAGATGCCGGAAAGATGGAAAACCCGACACACTGGGAGGATGCCGGAGAGTTGGAAAACCCGACACACTGGGAGGATGCCGAGAGTTTGGAAAACCCGACACACACTCGGAGGATGCCGAGAGTTTCTTAAAAACTGTCTCGATACTTTAAACTTTCTGATATACTGCGGGTTTTGAACACTGCAAAGCACCCTGCGAAACCCGAGAAGAGGGAATGGGGTAATTGTTGAGTTGAAACATGCAAGTTTTTCTTCACTGTTGATATCCCCAATATATTTTTAATTACAATGACATCTTAGGGAATAAAACAAAGTGATTATTCCAAAGGGGTAACCCTAAAACACAAACCTGATTTAGAAAACAACACCCAAAATGGAAAAGATAAAACCCCAACAACCCTGATAAGAAAAGATAGAAACTTGGAAGAATTCTTTACACAATTATTCCACAAAAACCACAAACAAAGAATGAAGAAAAATACCTTCAACCAGGACAAGAAATGATAAAAAATGAGCAATGCAATCAGGCACAGAGGCGAGTCGGGTTTCTGGGTCGAAGATGCATGCGTGAAAATCCACGAGGTAAAAAGTACGTCTGGTAAAAATGACGTGGAAATTTGAATATTTATAAGAAATTTCACATTTAATACACTTCAGTTGACACGTGCCAACTACCCGACAACTCGGCATTAATGCCATGTCAGCATGCTTGGGATATCCGAAACCCGACACAAAGGGTTTTAGAGCAATTCGGGTTTCGGGTTGGGAAACAAGTGACATGAAGCATCATGCTTGATGGTCCCGGAAACCCGAAACAAAGGAGTAAATCGGGCTTCGGGGATCGGAAGACACGCGACATGAAGCATGTTTTGACGAAGGCATGTTCCGATGCTTGGAAGGTCCGCAAACCCGACTCGCCTTACTTGATGCGGGTTTCGGGTTTCGGGAACACACGACATGAAGCATCCAAAACACATGTTGTCTTGCTTGTGAAACCCGAAAACCCGATTATCTCTCTGAAAGGTGATTCTTAGAAATCTTAGAGGGCCCACGAATATAGGAGCTAACTTAGAACCTTTTCCATAATGGATAGGGATCTTATGTGGCCGACACGAAGGAAAACCTTCATGCCCACATCAAAACTATGGCCGTATTATGCTCATCTCGCATAGTTATTCTCGTCTCGTCATGTGCCTCATGTTGTCTCTGCTCGATCATAACCACCGTTGCTCCATTTCCTGCAATAAAGCTGGCCCAAGAGAAACCATGTCCTCTAACCTATCCCAACTAAGAGGTATCCTGCACTCTCTACCATATAGTGCTTGGAAAGGAGCCATGCCTATCGAACTCTAAAAACTATTATCGTAGGCAAACTCCACCAAGTATAAATACTCCCATCTCGATCCGGTGATCCATAACATACATCCTAAGAATTTCCTCTAAGATTTGATTGACCCACTTAGTCTGTCCATCTATCTCAGGGTGATACGCCATGCTGAAATTGATCTTCGTTCCGAGGGCATGCTACATGGTAGTCTAAAATTGGGAAGTATACAGAGGATCACAGTCACAGATGATCTTTTGTGGAATCCCATGCAATCTAACAATCTCATCTTGATATACCAGTGCCACTCCACTAGCTGTATAGGTGGTCTTCACTAGAGAAAAATGAGCCACTTTCATCAATTCATCCAACGTGACCATGATAGTGTTGTGGTGGAATCTCGACATCGGTAGCCCAACAATGAAGTCCACGAAAATGGTATCCCATTTCCTTTATATAATAGCATGAGGAAAGATAAGGCTAGTTGGATGTTGATGCTCGAACTTCACTTTTTGACACTCTAAAAAACATGACAAAAACTAAACCACGTCTCTACGAAGTCCCCTCCAAAGGATACAACCGTATCAAAGTGGCGTGCATCTTCTTCACCCCGGGATGGGCTGAATAGGGTGTTTGATGTGCCTTTGTCAAATGTCCTCGCCTCAAGCCTCCATCTCTCGGGAACATAAATCCGCCTTTGTTCCTAAGGAGGCCATATTTCTCTAAAGAAAAACCAGCAAAATTCCCCTCAAGGGGTCTCTCGACTCGATCTCCTCTCTAGCTACAATATTGATGCAACAGTGAGGAAGTCATTGTAGAATCCTACTCCATAAATTTGTGTTCACCGCAATGGCCATAACCACATGTCTCCTTCTACTAAGAGCATCTACAACCACATTCTCATTCCCTTTTACATGCTTTATCTCCATGTCGTACTCATAAAGCAACTCCATCTAATGCCGTTGATGAGTGTTGAGATTGGGCTGCGTGAAGAGGTGGCGAAGACTCAAGTGATCAATCCTGAGTGTGAATATCCAACTAAGAAGGAAGTGTCTCCATCGCACTGTGGCATGCACAATCGCCGTAAGCTCAAGATCATGAGTTGGATGATTGAGCTCATAATCTTTGAGTTTGCGAGACTCAAAATAAACTACTTTTCCCTCATGTATCAACACACCTCCAACTCCTGCCAAAGAAGAATCTATGCATATGAAAAAATCACCCTACGGATCTGGCACTGCAAGAACAGGTGTTGTCGTGAGGCATTCCTTTAGTGTCCTAAAGTCCTACTCACATCTATTTGACCAAAAACTTCTTTCCTTTCCATCAATGGAAGTGGTGGGGTGCATAACCCGAGAGAAGTCCTCGAACAAATCTCCCCGTAATATCCTACCAAGCCCATAAAGTTGCAGCTGCACTCACAAACTAGTGGGTGCCGCCAATCCATAATAGTTCGAATCTTGGAAGGATCGACTGCATACCTTCCCTAGAAATGAAGTGGCCCAAATACTGCACCTCTATCTAAAGAGCACACACTTCTCCAAGTTCCCGTAAAGTTTCTCCTCATGAAGACACTAAAAACCTCGCGAAGGTGGTGTTGGTATCCAAATTGATTCTCCCTTGGAAACCGAGAAGCATTAAAGATTTAACAAGAAACTCGAGAGAAATAAAAATCATATTATGAGTCATTTTGTAGCCGGGGAGGGGATTCGTCTCAGTCTTTATCACTCGGGCATCGAGAAATGAGTAACACCTTCATTAAGGATTTGATCTATCCTCACCGCTTTAGGTCAAGCCTTTCACTGTGGTGAGAGGAATCATTTTTAACCTTTGTTGGTGAAGGATAATTAAGATATCCTTCTTTACATGAATTTAAAAGGAAACCCGAAGAAAATATGATCAATGAAACACAATTTAACTCTCATGAGTTGTCACTTCTAAAGAATGGTGATATTTTTGCAACAAGCTTAAGGTTACTACAGACATTATGGAACCCCCGATTGCTTCTATAGTAGAATTTATACATTTGTGGACATACAGAGCAAACAGAGGTAGTTAAGGTGGGATTCATTATTTTTGAATAATTTTGGTGGGAGATTAAGTAGGATAAAATTGATTATGACATATCTTTGAGAACTTTCACAAAATTGGAATGCTAATGACAAATCTTCACCCCCAATAGCTAAAATATTCCTTCAACTAGAAGGTGTGCTTCAATGGAGGCTCAGATTTACACGATTTCACACAATCTCCAAGAATTTAATACAAAGGCTTGAGCTAAAGACTCAATTAAACATAAAGACCCATGGTTCCTCACGCCTAAGATACACTCAAAGGCTTACTGCATAATATTTATCAACAAAATGACAAGAGAAGTGATTATAAATTGTCTATCTCATTACAAGATGAAGGCTCTTCTCGTAATGAAATTGCAAATGCCAAAAACTATCACAGTGGACAAGATCTTGTGTGATTTGGAGGATTTTAATATAAGATTGCAATAGGAAGAAGAAAACTACTTGCAGACATTCTCAAATAAAGCAAACACAAATTTTCCCAAGATTAACATAGATTAATTCAAGTTTATTAGATTCATCGGTAGGGGGATAGTTTTTTGAAAAGTCTCGAGCTTGTCAATGGTCATGTACACTCACAACCAACTTGACATGATTAAAATCTAAAACATAGGAAATTAACAGTTTCTCAAATTGGTCTCTCAGAAGATGGGCTTTCGATTTTTTCATAAGATTTCAACCCCCCACCCTTTGCAAGATTATTCTCATTGCATTTATACATTTCACTCGCTCACTCATCCCAAAGTTTCCCCCCCAAAAAGAAGAATATTCAAGGAACCTTTTCTTGTTACCAATTTGTCTTAGAAAGTGATGTTTAACAAATTTACACTCAAATCGCTGTGGGACAAATCATGAACCGATCACATTTCTCAAACCCTTGACTAATGACTAGGATGCCATGCCACAACTTCGATAGTCCTTATAATCATTATTTTTATTCTTTTATGTGAGAAATCCCCATTTTAATCATTTTCCGGTGGCTCCGTATAACCGGATCTCGATAGGAAATCCTTTTCACCCTCGAGAAACACCTTTTCATCCTTTGCACGCCTGTAACCTCCATCATTTCACCCTTTTCCCATTCTTTCCTCTATAACTCTGCTCTTCATTCAACTTCTCCGGTAATTCACGTTTTTACAAGTGCCCGAGCAATTCCAACTTGAAAATATCAACCTTAACAATCCTTAATCACAAATTTAAGCTTTAAATCCATTCAATTACACTTTGCAGATAAAAAAACAAGGGGATTTAATAAAATATGACAAAAATAATGCGTATTGGTATCCCTAGGATTCTTGAGTAAAATGGTGGAAAAATTAGATGTAATGCACAACAACCATTGATTCTTCCCCTTCTCAGCTTTAGATTAGATCCTTCCATGTGGTTCTTTTCGCACAACTACAAAGGAGAAGTACATGAGGCAAGTTTCCAAACAAGTGCGGGCCTTCGATATGCCCCTCGGCCCAAGAAAATTTCCCTTTGGCCTTTGAAAAATCTCGCATAAAAAGGAACCAGCGGAAGCCTCCACATGTCTCAATGGTGCACTTTTGATATGGTGCCCAAGAGCGAGACCCCAAACAAGTGTGGGCTCACCACGTGTCTCAGTTTGATAGAGTTGTTGAAAAATTTTAAGGACCAGGGAAGGCGCCATGTGTCTAGGGTCCGAGAAAATTTTCCTTGTCTATTGAAAATTCCAAGCAAGGGCAGAGTGAGTGGAAACTTCCACGTGTCCCCATGGCGCTCTTTCAAAAATAAAATTCAGGGATAGGTCCCCAAACAAGCATGGGCCCTCCACTTGTCCCAAAGTGCGTAAAAGTTGCTTGAAAAGTTTAAGTATAAAGAGGAGCCATGCCGGAAGCCTTCACGTGTCTCCCCGTGCAAAGTTGAGATGGTGTCAAAAGTGGAGACCTTAGACAAGCACAGGACTACCACGTGTCTCCTCGGGTGCAATTGCTAAGATAGGGCCATAGGTGGATCCTCAAATGAGTTTCCTCCCTCCACGTGACCATGGTTTGACGAACTCCGCACCGACCGCATGAAAAATGTCTAAGTCTCGGGCAGGGGCTAGCGAAACCTCCACGTGTCTCCTTGGCGCAACTCCAAAGGTCAAACCAAGAGGTAAATTTTTAGATGAGCGCAGAGCCCTCCACATGGACAAGACTTGAGTTGAAGAAATCCTTAGAGTTTCAAAGTGCCCCACCGAGCCACATCTAATCAGAAAGGACCACATTTCCATAGATGTTGAGATATAAATTGATGGGGAAAACACACCCGTCAAACCGTAAAATGTAGGGAAATCACCATTTATGCCCGGAAATGAATATTTCTTTAAGGACAAAGAATTTGGAAATGATATAAGGCCCAAATGTGATCCACTAAGCCACATCTAATCGTAAAGGACCACATTTCCACGGATAATGGGATAAAATTGACAGGAAAACAAAAATGATCTGTGAAAAAATAGAAGGAAGGGGAAAACCCGAGTTTACACCTGTTACAAATTATTTCACATCGATAGAGGATCGAAAAAAAATTGGACTTAAAGTGATCCTCGACCAAAGGAAGGGACTCGATCATGGTAACCAAATGAAGGAAAATCTTTCACATGCATCAATACAGGGAGATAAAAACACGACAGAGCCCGCAAATCAAGAATTTCAAGGACAAATGGGGTGAGATCAAATTGAGCACCAACATCAGCTCTAATTTGGGGATGGGAACTCCCGTGAGTGCCACAAGAAAAATAGTAGACCAAGTGCCAAAAATAAACCATTGGGTAACGGATTCAAAGAACAAGCTTACAGAGTAGAACAATAATAATCAACTCCCCAAGGAAAACCGAGAACAAACAAAATGGAAGCCAAGGACCACGATGAAACAAAACAAAAAAACATGAAATTAGAAAGAAACCAAAATACTATACACTCGTATAATGGTGTATACCTTGATTCTTAAAAAATAAATCAAGGAAATGTTTCAAATGCCTCACATCATTAACAGGAAACTCAAGCAATTCCCATTTAAGTCTTTTAAGAAGAAGGTATGTTCACCAATTCGAATGTCAATTGAATAAGGGCCCATCCATAATGCATCAAAATTTACATGTTTTCCCTTATCCTTGTGCCTACTATCCCATAATTGCACAAGATCTCCCACATTGAAAGCTCTTGAAGTCACCTTCTTATTGAATAATTTCTTCAATTTCTCTTTGAATTTTACATGCCTCTCGATGGGACGCCCTTCTTTCTTCATCTAACTCAACAATCTGATTCATGCAAGAATCATAGGGACTTACCTCTTGATCTTCCAGTTGTTGAAGAAATTGAAATGAAGACAATTGCATATGCAGGGGCAACAAAGCTTGAGTTCTATACACCAACTCTAATGGGATTTTTCCAGTAGCTCATTTAACAGTGATTCAATCAGCCCAAACAACAAACTTCAACTTCCCCCCGCTTCATTTTTTCAACTCCAAAGTTCTTCTAATTATCTTCAACAAGTTTTTATTGTTGGAATTTGCTTGTCCATTTACTTGGGGATTATAATTAGAGGCATATGTCAAATTGATCCCATATTCATGGCACATGGCCACCAAAGGTTTAGCCTGGAAGCTCATGGCATTATCAACAACTATTTTGGTAGCACTCCAAACCTGCAAATGATATGATTCAAATGAAATCCATGACAATTTGGTGAGTTGCTTTCTTGATGGGGATTTCCTCCACCCACTTGGTGAAGTAATCAATGGCTACTAAAATCCACTTATGGCTAACACTTGAAGGATCTGAAATCTCACCAATGAAGTCCATTCCCATTTCCTAAATGGGGCTTCAATTGATACATGTTGCAAAGGAAGGGAGCCTGAAGCTTTTAGTCTTCCAGAAAAGTGTTGGAAACTTTCACATTTTCTTACCAACAGAGTTGTATCTTTGAAAAGAGTTGGCCACCAATAACCAGCCCTTAAGATTTTATGAGATGTGACTCTTCCAAAGAAAATGCCCCCATTCCCCCAAACTCCTCCATGGATATCAACAATTATTTTAGGGGCTTCATCTTCAGTAATTCATCTTAAGAAAACTCCCTCAGGGTTCTTCCAAGATAACCCAAAATCACTAATGACATATTTTTGGGAAGCTAACTTAAGTGCTCTTTTCTGATTCTTGCTCAAATGTTTGAGATAGAAAATGGTGTCCTTGTACCATTCAAAATTTATCAGTTTTTCAAGGACATTCAACCTTTCTTCTTCAACTTCATTTACCTCAATTGTTTGTAGATTGCTCTCTACCATAAGTTTTGCTAGGCCCAAACCTCTGACTATTTTTATTATTTGGATATCCATATGACACTCTTGCATTTTTTAACCCATCGACATATTTTTCTTGAAACCTCCATTTCTGATAGGATATCTTTCACCATGGTGTGGGGAACATAAGAAATGACTTTGGAACTCAGAATATATGGCCTGAAGACCTTTGTTTCTTTTACCAAAGCAAATTCCTCCTTCTCCATGATAGTATAATTTAGCTTAGCTCCTTGTAATGCCTTACTGAAAAAGGCAATTGGTCTTTCATCTCCCTCATCATCCTTCTACAACAACACAGATGCAATAGTACTTTATAAAGAAAAAGAAAACATTTGGAAAGCCTTCTTATAATTTGGAGCTATTAAAACAGGGGCATTCTTTAATGCTTCTTTGATCCCAACAAAATATTGAATAGATATTTCTTCCCATTTGATACTTTGATCTTTATTTAGCATGTGAGTGATTGGGATAGTTATTTCAGCAAATTTGGAGATAAATCTCCTAATAAAATTAATCTGCCCAAAAAAATATGGAATTCTCTTCTTGGTTCTTAGAATAGAGACTTTTTGATGGCTTCTACCCTATCAGGATCAATCATGACCCCTTCCTTTGACACAATGTTCCCAAGCAACTTTTCTTTCTATACTCCAAAATGACACTTCTTGGGATTTAGTGAAATACCATACTCCCTGCATATTAACAACATTTTTTCTAAGTGTCGCACGTGATCACTCCTTTTTCTAGATAAAATAGTCCCATCATCTTGACATACAACAATGAAATCATTAATATAGCTAGAGAAAGCTACATTCATTACTCTTTGAAATTGGCTCTAGCATTCATTAGACCAAAAGGTATTATTACATATACATATGTTCCCAAGGAGTGGTAAAGGCGTATTTATTCACTCGATTCCTTCACAACTACCTCGGTTATATCCAAAAAACCATCCAAGGTGGATAAAAATTCGAACCAAAGAATTAATTTAATATATTTTCCATATTTGCGCAGGGTAGTTATCCTTCATTGATGCTCTATTAAATTTTCTAAAGTCCACACACAACATTATATCTCCATTCTTCTTTCGGCTGACAGTACCAAGTTTGCAACCCATGATGAGTACCTTGTGGGTTGTATGATTCCTCCATCCCTCAATTTTTTTCAATTATCTTGCATCTTCTCAGGGAAAGGAGTGGATTGATTGGTCTCTGTTTCTACCTAAACAGACTTTGCAGAATCTTCCAAGGGAATTTTGTGATGGAAAAGATCCTCTCTTTATGCTTTTAGTTTAGAATAAGACCATGTTAAGCAGCCCCAGATTTCTTCAACAATTGACATACAACTACTTTTCTTCCTTGCTCGATTGCTACCTAGATGATCTTATGTGGTTTATCCTTCGTGCCCGTGTCATGGATCTTCAACATCCCTCAAGGATGACATGTGTCTACCGAAAATGCAATAAACATTATCAAAGTTTGATTCAAGTGCTACCAAACCTCTTGGAATAGTATTGGTCTTCAACCGAATGATGTCTTTGCCAAATAAAGTATCCTTTCCATCATCCACACAAACCATCGGCTCCCAACATATATGTTGATCAACTAATTCTCCTTGGTTCTGCAAAAACCTTTGCACTGGCATCATCTTCAACACTTGCCAAAGTTTTTAACTTTGTCAAGAACAGATGGCCTAGTAAATACCTCAATGTTATACTCACAATAGGGGATACAATACAATTTTCAAATCTGACCCTAATATGGCCAATTTGTCTAGTAGAGTATTGTACTTCCTATCGTGATGTATTATGTTGAAGGATTCAAACATTTCAATCAAATCCCAGCATCGCATGCTTATATTCTGCTTCATTCTCTCGATTTTTTGTTGCATACATTTTTCTAACTCGCTTTGACAATTAGCTTTGAGTATCCTTTAACAATGATGTCTCTAATACCATATTTCAAAGTAATTCTTAAACCCATTAATAGTGCTTCATATTCAAAATGTTGTTAGTGCACTCAAAGTTGAGTTTAAAAGAGAAAAAAACTCTTCCTAGCTTGGAGATATCGTAAACAATACCAACACCATTTCCAAATTTAGAGCGATCCCCATCAAACAAAAAGTCCAAGGAGAACCTACTTGATTAAGAGACTTGCATTGATCAATTTTGTGCTCTTTACCATCAAAAATCCAACAAAGTTATCTACATCAATGTTATTGTGTAACACTTCATAGAAGCATTATCGGGATCCTCAATGAGATGTAGCATATTATTTTCACCATATAACTTTACAAGGCTGCCATCAATAGGTATAGTGGCAAAAGACATATCCATTTGCACACTCCCACCCACACTAGCTAGCCCATTTTCTTGATAACAACATTCACCATTTGGCGTGGCAATCAACAATAACAACATCTAGTTTTAAGTTCTTTCCTGTAGGCTGCACATTGACTATCAAACCCTTGACACATCCAACCACCGGAATCTCTCTCGAATCCACGGTAGTGCACTTCCCATAAGTTGTTGTCACTTTGATATCTAATTCATTCATGACCTTAAGAGGCATAACATTGGATGATGCTCTAGAGTCAAACATACATCTTGTGTAACAAATTGTCCCGAATAATAGGAGTAGTGAAAATTGGATCTACATTCACTTGGGACTCAACCAGGATATTCCCAAATATACTTTAGGTGGCTCACCCAGCTTCTTCCAAAGACTTGGGGTTTTTCCAACTCGCAATGGTAGGAGGAGTCTCAATATTGTTTACATTTCTGCCTTGGGTAATATTTTCTTCTTTCAATCCCAAATACTCAAAGACCCTTTTCTTGTGCTCAAGAATCCTAAGCAACTCAAAAATTGGAATAGAAATCTTGATCTGACTCAAGACTTGGGAAATGTCATAAGGAACATATTTGGGCAAGGCAGCATTGGGAGGAAGATTGAGAAACTCATTTAACAGCAAAGGTTTTTTCATGGTCTGAGCATGGGTAGGGATACCAATTTTGCTTGGGGACACAAGGATTTTTCCAGATGTATCTTTCTTAGGAGTTTATTCTGAGATATTGGTGAGAACTGGAGTTTTTGGTTTGGCTTGAGGCCATGCCCCTTTGACAACTTTACTCCTAGTGTTATATTCCTTTTCATGGCCAACTACAACATTCATTAACAACTACCTATCCTCCTCATAAGGGATTCCTCCATCATACTTTTTAATCATTAATGCCCTTAAGTATTCAAAATCTTGTACAATACCTATTTAATAAGTATGAGAGGGAGGAAGGGGTAATACCTCAAAGGATGCAATCCCAAAATCTGCAGAGTTTTGGCATTGATTAATTCAAATCAAGTTATTCCTTGTCATGTGACTCTAGAGCACCCCATCATGCACACATCATCATCATTTTCATCATTAGCTTCCTCAAATTATTTATCATCATCACATGGGGCATGTGGCAAGAAAAATCTATCACACCACCAATTTCATTGGCTTCATCCACAATAACTATGGCAGCTAAAGGATCATGCACCAATTTGTTTTCCCTGGGTTGGGGCTATCTATTTCCTGATCCCACGAGTCCTTTGCCTTTGTCATCAGATCTCTGATCATCCCTAGGATGATTTGTAAAAATTTCTTGACCTTGTGCTTTATGATGAACTTGGGAACCTTGTCCAATCCTTCTCTCGCTCTAGCCACTTTATAGGATATTTCCTTAATGACTCCACCAAAGATTTTACAACTTCCTCCAGATCCACAACTTTACTTGACTGAAGCTTCTCTGGATTGATTAGCTTGATGCCTTCTCTCTTAGGAGGTTTACCAATTTCCTTGATGTTATTCTCAATCTCGCAAAGCCATGGTGAAGGCCTGCCTCAATGTTGCTAGGTTCTTATCCCTCAAATAATAGGTAGCCTTCTTATCAAAAGCATCAGAGTACTTTTACTAAACAAGAAACATCACTTGGCCTCAAGATCACAGGTAGCCTATTCAGGGTCTTATTGAACCTTGTATTGAATTCATGAACAGACTCATTAGGATTCTTTTTTATATTTTCAAATTCTGATAAAAGAACCTAGGGTCCTGCTTTTATCTCCATACTGCAATCTAAAAGCATTCTTCTTTTTTTTCCATGAATCAATGGAGTTGTTTGGAAAATATTTATACCAGTCTCATGCATCCTCCTCTAGAGTATGAATAAACAAATTTATGTACACATCCTCAAATTCAATCTCAAAGTCCTCCATCATATTGACAAAAATCTTTCAAGGCCGATCATTAGTAATTTATAATTATTTCCTTTAAATTTAGGCAGTTTGATTCTAACATCTTGGGGCACAACATTTGGATATCCAGCCATACCTTTGAAATCTATAGGACCAAAAGTGTTCACAAACAAACTAACGTCTGGGTGGGGGCTGGGCCATAATGTTTTGGGGAGGTGATCTTATAGGAGAAACAAAATGATGGGGAGTGAGGGGTTTGTGGGGATCAGGAATGCAATTCTTAGAATGAATGTTCTCTAAAAAATCTGTTTCTTGGAAGATCCTATCATCTTTGGAGAACACAAGGACATAATGAGATGCAAATTTTTCAAATACAAAAGAAGGCCCCTCTCTAGATGGAGAATTCAGATCTACAAAAATAATACCTGATTTAGAAGTACTTGAGGAAGTATGGCAATCTTCAATGATAGGCTGATCAGTTTCCATAATTGATAACTCTTTTCTTGATTTCTGATCCCCAATAAATTTCTAGATTCTTCTTCCTTCCAATTTGTCTTTCCTACTCTCCAAACAACCTTCTAGTAGGGTCTTTAACAAAGAGAGATCTCCTTCCTTACAACTTTGTAGATATTAGTAATAAATTTCAATTGACCGATGAGGTCAAGACATTGAAATTTATCAAAAGTTAATTCAATATGGAGTCGCCACTAAGGATTTTCACCTTAGTTGTGCAAATGCACTAAAATTGGTGTATCAAATGTTTGTCAACACTAAATTCATGCAAAGATGTTAGTTAATAAGAGATAAAATATGTGGAATAATGCCTTATAGAATCGCAATAGTAGAAACTAATATGCATAAAATATTACAGATCTCAAATAAAAGTGTAGAATAAATAACACAACACAGAGAGACAAGATTTAATGTGGTTCACCTAATTTGGGATACGTCCACCAAGAATCACTTGCTTAGATTTTATTATAAGCCTCCACTCCTCAATACAATACCCAAATCCGCTTGGAGCTATTCTCAACAAACTCTACAAATTCACACTTGAATTCAAAACACATATGCAATACATTTGCTTATATTTATATCATATGCATAAGACCATATAAATAGACAATTTCTTAAGCTTTTACAAAACCGTGGTATCAAAACCATGGGAAAAACCTATCCCATAAACCTATGGGTCAAAAACTTTCCCATATGAGAAAAGCACGTTTCCGATATTTTAGGTGCATCTTTTCGAGGCCAAAAAATTTATGCCTAAAAAGTGTACAATACTCTTAGTGTACAGTCTTCAACACTTTCACACATGAAAACAGGCTCCACAACCTAACAATATCCCACTTGGAAACTAGTTTTCCTCTGAGAAAGCTTCTCAACCCTTCACTAGTTTCTATGAAGGCCAACCAAAGTTGAACACAACTTCAGTTTTTCCCTTGTGACCACCTTGGTCATCATGTCTATAGGATTCTGACTGGTATGAATCTTCTCCAACTTCAACTTCTCTTCCTCCAAAGTTGTCCCGATGAAGTGATATCTCAACCGTATATGCTTCGTCCCCTGGAGTGGAAAGCGTAGTTCTTAGCTAGGTGTATAGCACTCGACTATCACTATGTAGCTTACATTCCTCCCGCTTATGCCCCAACTCCTCAAGAAATTGTTCTAACCAAATCATCTCTTTCTTGCCTCTATGGTAACAACATACTCAGCCTCCGTGGTCGACAAAGCCACTAGCTTCGTAGTCGTGAAATCTTGCTCACCGCTGTCCCACCTATAGTGTAAATAGAACATGTCATACTCCTCCCGCCGTCTACATCTCTAGCCATGTCTAAATCTACATAACCACATAAAGTGGTGTCTCGATCCATCAGTAGCAAAAAATGTCCCCATGGTCCTCTCAAATACCGAAGGATCCACTTTCATCGCTTGCCACAATGTTTTTACCTCGGATCACTCATAAATCTACTCACAGCTCCCACTGCATGGGCAATATCAGGCCTAGTGCACACCATAGCATACATCAAACTGCCAACTACTGATGAGTAAGGTACCTTGGACATTTGGTTCCTCTCCTGCTCTGTCTTGGGACACTTGCTCCTTTGATAACTTGAAATGGCCTACCAAAGGAGTCCCAATCGGTTTAGCATCCCGCATATTAAAACTCTCCAAGACCTTTTAATGTACTCTCCCGAGATAAAGTCAGCTTTCCTCCTTCCTATCCCGAGATATCCTCATACCAAGGATTTGTTTGGCTGCACCCAAATCCTTCATAAGAAAGGATTCACTTAGTTCTTCTTGAGTACTTTTATTTCCCGCATGTTTTTACCTCGCAACCAAAGATGTCATCAACATACAAACACAAGATAATATAACTTCCATCCTCAAATTTCTTTGTATACACACAATGGTCGAATGACATCTAATATAACCTTGCTCCATCATGAAGCTATCAAAATTCTTATACCATCGACGTGGATCTTGTTTCAAGCCATAAAATATTTTCTTCAATTTACACACCATCTCCTCTTTACCTTTGACCTCATAGCCTCTCAAGTTGCTACATATATAGTTCCTCCTCCAAATCACCATGGAGAAATGCGTCTTTACATCAAGCTATCCTAAGTGCAAGTATTTTGCTGCAACTATTCCTAGAAAAGTTCTAATAGAAGTCATTTTTACTACAAGAGAAAAAAATCTCATCAAAATCTATACCTTTTTTTTCGTATGCAAACCCCTTGACTACCAACCGGGTCTTGTATCTTTTCTTGCCTCCTTCTTCCTCTTTGATTCTAACACCCACTTTTTCTGTAATGCTCTTTTTCCTTCTGGTAGCTTTACCAAATCCCATGTATGGTTCTCCATGAGAGCCCGATGCTCCTCATCCATGGCTTGCTCCCACTTGTTCCTAGCATCTACCTCGTATTGCTTCATCAAAGCTCTCTCCTCTCGCTCTCCACTATCAATGAGTAATAAATAATAAAGAGAAGGAGAAAACATTCGTGTTCTCTTCTTACCCTAGAAGACCTCCTCACCGTAGGAGTTTGGGGTTCCTTTGAGTCGGTTCCTCGAACCGATTCATGGGTCACTTTCCCATCCGGAAGATCCTCTACCACCGCATATTCTTTCTTGGATTCTTCCGTGTTTTCCTGAAACTATTGCTTATACGTGACTTTCTCATTAAACACCACATCCCTAGATCGAATGATTTTCTTGTCCTTAATACTCCAACATTTAAATCCAAAGTAATCACCACCATAACTAATGAAAGTACATTTTTCTAATTTATCCTCTAGCTTGGTCCTATCATCCTTGTCTATATGAAAAACACCTCACATCCAAAGACTCTAAGAAATGAATAATCAAATTTCTTACCATACCAAGCCTCCTCGTATGCCTCCATCCAAGGCACTTCGAGGGTCCTCTCGTTTATCAAGTACACAACCGTGCTCACCGCTTCTTTCCCAAAAAGAAAGAGGCGGTCTTGCATGTAACCTCATGCTCCTAGCACATTCCATTATTGTTTTGTTCATCCTTTCTGATACCCCATTCTGCTACGGAGTTCCTGGAACTGTCTTTTGCCTGTGGATTCCATTCTTAGAATAGTAATCATTAAATTCATTGCTTGCAATACTCCTCCATTATCCGACTGAAACATTTTAGCTTAAGACCTGTTTCATTCTCTACCAAGGCTTTCCATTTTACAAAAGTTTCAAATACATTAGATTTGTTTCTAATACAATAAACCCAAACTTTCCTTGTTGCATAATCAATAAAAGTAACATAATAACTTGAACCCCAAGAGATGATACCCGAGTTGGCCCCATACATCGAATGTACCATCTCTAACTTAATATCTTTCTTTGTAGGTCCAACCTTGAGAAACCTTACTCACTTATGTTTCTATATATGGAGTCCTCACGTAACTCCAAATCTATTTTTATATATCCAGGAAGATTCTTCTTTATGATGTCCATTCCCTTATGGCTCATATGACCGAGCCTATAGTGCCATAATGTTATATCTCGCATCTCAAGCCACAAGATTACAATCATTAGTACTATCAGTGGATAAATACAAGGTTCCAACCTTCTTACCTCTTGCCACCACAAGAGCACCCTTGGTAACCTTCCAAGAGTCAGCTGTAAATATCATAGTACAACCATCACTTCCAAATTGCCCCGCCGATATCAAATTTCTCCTTAATGTAGGCACATGTCCGACATCCTTCAATAGCCATGTATTCCCATTCTGCATCTTAACTTGAACATAACCTTTTTCAACTATGTTGCAAGGCTTGTCATCACTAAGAAAAACATGCCCAAAATCCCTCAACATAATCAACAAAATAATGCCTATGTGGAGTAGCATGGAAAGAAGCCCCCAATCTAAAACCCAAGATTCAAGAATATTATGCAAAGAAAGAATCAAAGCATCCTGGCATACATTACCCGATGCCACATTTGTCTCCTTATTTTCTTCCTATTGTTTCTTCTTGTCCCAAGCTCCCAACAGTCCTTCTTTTCGCATGCCTAGACTTTCCACAGCCTCCAAGATACAATCTTGCTCTTGGATTTTGACCTTGCCCGATCTTTCGATTTTCCACTCGTTTCTCTATTCTTCTGCCTCCTCTAGTTTCCACTGTCAAAGCATTCCCTAAAGTAGAAGATTCCACTGAGCTTTTATTTGCATTTCCTCGCTTATAATCACCCCTACAACATCCTCAAACTTCAACTTTGAGTTAGCTGAACCGAGTTAACTTACCGCCATTACTGTGCTATTCCAACTTTCAGTAAAGAGCACACAATTAATAAAGCCCTAACTTCTTCATCAAATTCTATCAGAACCAAAGATAGTATTCACAACCGTATTGAAATCATTTAAATGATCTATTACTGAACTATTCTCAGAAATCTTCATATTAAACAACTTTTTCATTAAAAATATCTTATTAGAGGCAAGAGGGTTTTTCATACAACTTCCTAATGCATCCATCATCTTTTGTAGTCTTTTCCTTTGAAACATTAAATAATACCAAAGATGCAAGACATAGCCATCATTCCAAGTGCCTTCCTATCTAGCAAATCCGATTTCACATCTTTCATACTCGAGGGTTTGTTTACCTTCTCGTAAAACGGAGTATAAAGATCCTTCCGATAAAGGTAATCTTCCATCTCGCATCTTCCAAAGACTGAAATTCTACCCATTGAATTTATCAACCTTAGATATTCCACCATCTGCCATAGCTCCCACTCAAGCTAAAAACATTCCTCGCGATTCAATACTTCAAACAAGCCAAACCAGCTCGATACCAATTGTTAGAAAATAAGAGATAAAATATGCGTAATAATCCCTTATAGTAATCGCAACAAAGAGAAACTAATATGCATAAAATATTACAGATCTCAAATAAAAGTGTAGAATAAATAACACAACACAGAGAGACAATATTTAACGTGGTTCACCCAATTTGGGCTACGTCCACCAAGAATCACTTGCTCGATTTTTAATATAAGCCTCGCACTCTCTCAATACAATACCTGATCCGCTTGGAGCTATGCTCAACAAACTCTACAGAATTCACACCTGAATTCAAAACATCTCGTAATACATTTACTTATATTTCTATCATATGCATAAGACCATATAAATAGCTTAAGCAAGTTTTATAAAACCGTGGGTATCAAAACCATGGGCAAAACCCGTCCCATAAACCTATGGGTCAAAAAAATCACCCATATGAGAAAAGTGCGTTTCTTGATATTTCGTGCATTTTTTTGACGCTAAAATTTACGCCGAACATCGGCGAGGATACATGAAAATTGTACAAGTACTTTAGTGTATAGTCTTCAACACTTTCACACATGAAAACAAGCTCCACAACCTAATGGAGTCACCACTAAGGATTTTCACCTTAGTTGTGCAAATGCACTAAAATTGGTCTATCAAATGTCTTTCAACACTAAATTCATGCAAAGCTTCACATATCTAACCTTCCTTTACCCATATTTAACATTGATGATGTAAAATTAGTGGAAAGATCAACAAAACTTGAAATATTGCACGCATAGCTTATAACTTTTCTTGATTCTTACAAATGACACAGATGACATTTCAACAATGTATTTGCACTTTAAAATTTGTAAGAAGCATTTACCAGGGTCTATATGCATTGTTGATGGTGTTCAAACTTTGCACACACCTCCATGTCCCCAACAACGACACCATTCAGGCGTTGTTTCCGCACAAATAAATCTCAGAGCTCAAATAATCCCCGACAATGACACCATTCTAGTCTTGGTATCCAAATTGATTCTCCCTTAGAAACCGAGTAGCATCAAAGATTTAGCAAGACAGTGAGAGATAGACATATCATATTATGATTCTTTTTGAACCGGGAGGGATTCGTCTAACTCTTTGTCACTGAAGCATCGGAGAAATGGATAACACCTTCATTAAGGATTTGATCTATTCTCACCACTTTAGGCCGTGCCTTTCGACCGCAGTGACAGATCCCATTTTGAACCTCTCCGTCCGTGAAGGATAATGAAGATATCCTTCTTTGCACAAATTTGAAAGGATACCCTAAGAAAATATGATCAATGCACCATAATTTAACTCTCACAAGTTGTCACTTCTAAAGAATTGTGATATTTTCTAAACAGGTTAAGGTTACTAGAACCATTATGGAATCCTCATTTATTCTCGTATATTTTCGGGCAAAGAGAATTTATACATTTGTGGAAATACGGGGAAAACATGGGTAGTTCGGGATTCATTGTTTTTTGAATAATTTTGGTGGGAGATTAAGCAGATAAAATTGATTATGACGAGATCTTTGAGAACTTTCACAACAATTGGAATACTAAATGACAGAAAAGCTTCAAAATAGCTCAAATATTCCTTCAACCGTAAGGTTTGCATCAATGGATTCCCATATTTACACGGTTTCACACAATATCCAAGAATTTAACACGAAGGCTCGAGCTAAAGACTCAATTAAACATTAAGACCCCTGGTTCCTCACACCTAAATTACACTCAAAGGCTTACAGACAATTTTTATCAACAAAATTATAGTAAAGTGATTTTAAATTTTCTATCTCATTACAAGATGAAGGCTCTTTTCGTAATGAAATTACAAATGCCACTAAACTATCACAAGGATACATTTTGTCTTGAGGGAGGGATTTTAACACAAAATTGCAATAGGAACAAGAAAAACTACTTGCAAGTAGACATTCTAAAATAAAGCATACACAAATTTTCCCAAGATTAACAAAGATGAATCCAAAGTTGATTAGATTCATCAAGAGGGGAAATTTTAATCGAACATCTTAGAGCTTGGTAATTACTTTCCACTCATGAACCTTGACGTGATTAAAATATAAAACACAAGAAATTAACAGGTTTCTCAGATTGGTCTCTCAGGAAGATGGGATTTCTTAAATTTTCTCATAAGATTTCAACCTCGACCCTTTACAAGAGTATTATCATTGCATTTATACATTTCACTCACTCACTCATCCCAAATTTTCCCCCAAAAATAAGAATATTCGAGGAACCTTTTCTTGTTACCAATTTTTCTCGAAAAGTGACGTTTAACAAATTTACACTGCAGCTGCTAGGTGGACAAATCATGAAATGATCATGTTTCTCAAACCCTCGACTAATGACTAGGATGCCATGCCACAACTTTTTGATAGTCCTTCTAATCATTCTTTTTATTTTGTAATATGAAAAATCCTCATTTTAATCATTTTTCGGTGGCTCTGTATAGTTGAATCTGACAGGAAATCCTTTTCACCCTCGAGGAAATACCTTTTTCATCCCTTTGCACCTATAACCTCCATCATTTAACCCTTTTCTCATTCTTTCCTCTGCAACTCTGCTCTACGTCCAACTTCTCTGGTAATTCACATTTTTGATAGTGCCCAAGCAATTCCAACTTTAAAATATCAACCTTAACAATCCTTAGACTCACAAATTTAATATTTAAATCCATTCAATTGCACTTTACAGACAAAAATGACAAAGGGATTTATCAAAAACAATGGAAAATAATGTGTATTGGCATCTCCAAGAGTCTTGGAGTAAAAATGGCGGGGAAAATTAGATGTAATGCACATCAATCGTTGATTCTTCCCCTTCTCGAGCTTTAGATTAGAGTCGCACATGTATTTCCTTGGTGCAACTGCAAAGGAGAAGTTAAGAGGCAAGTTTCTAAACAAGTGCGGGCCTTCCACATGCCCCGGGCCCAAGAAAATTTCCCTTTGGCCTTTGAAAAGTCTTGGTATAAAAGGAGCCAATGGAAGCATCCACATGTCTCAATGGTGCACTTTTGATATGGTTCCCAAAATCGAGACCCTAAACAAGTGCGGGCTCACCACGTGTCTCAGTCTGGAAGAGTTTTTGAAAAAATTAACGACCAGTGGAAGGTGCCATGTGTCTAGGGTCCGAGACAATATTCCTTGGCCATTGAAAATTCCAAGCAAGGGAAAAGTGAGTAGAAACTTCCACGTGTCCCCATGACACTCTTTCAACAATAAAATTCAGGGGTAGGTCCCCAAATAGGCACGGGCCCTCCATGTGTCTCGTGCCTTAATTTTTTTTTTTTGAAAAGTTTAAGTATAAAGAGGAGCCAACGGAAGCGTCCACGTGTCTCCTGGTGCAACTTTGAGATGGTTCCCAAAATCAAGACCCTAAACAAGCACGGGCTTACCATGTGTCTCCTTGGTGCAAATACTAAGGTATGACCAAGAGTGGAGCCTCAAATGAGCACCGACCCTCCATGTGTCCATGGTTTGATGAAGTTGCACCAACCAATGAAAAAAATGTCTAAGTTTGGGCAGGGCCAACAGAAACCTCCATGTGTCTCCCTGGCTCAACTCCAAAGGTCAAACCAAGAGGAAAATTTTCAGATGAGCGCAGGCCCTCCACTTGGACAAGACTTGAGTTGAAGTGGGCCTTAGAGTTTCAAAGTGCCTTGCTGAGCCACATCCAATCAGAAAGAACCACGTTTTCCACAGATGTTGAGATATAAATTGACGGGGAAAACATACCCGTCAAACCGTAAAATACATGGAAATCAACATTTTCACCCGAAAATGAATCTTTCTTTAAGGAAAAAGAATTTTGAAATGATATAAGGCCCAAATGTGATCCACCAAGCCACATCCAATTAGAAAGGACCACGTTTCAATAGATATTGGGACTAAAATTGACAGGGAAAACAAAACGTGACTGTGAAAAAAATAGAAGGAAGGTTAAAAACCTGAGTTTACGCCCAAGTTAAAAATTCTTTGATATGGACATAGGAATAGAAAACAAATTCTAGCCTTAAAGTGATCCTTAACCAAAGGAAGGGATTGATCATGGAAACCAAATGAAGGAGAGAGCTTTCACGCATCAATACAGGGAGATAGAAAACATGACAGAGCCCGCAAACTGAATAATTTCAAGGAAAATGGGGTGATATCAAATTGAGCACCAATAGGTGCCCTCGTGCTCCTCACGTGTATGTGAGTAAATGAAAATTTCATCAAGGAAGATGAGCATGAAGTGATCCTGCAATGTCCTAGACACCCCATTCATCAAGCTCATAAACACCGCAAAGGCATTCATCAAACCAAAACTCACCACCGTGAACTCTTAGTGGCCATATATATTATACGGAAGGTAGTCTTATGAATGTCTACCTCCATAATCCTCAGCTAATGATAACTCGACTTAAGGTCTATCTTGGAGAAAATTGTGCCCCTCTTCATCTGATCAAAAAAATCATTAATGCGCGGAAGGGGGTAACAATTCTTGGTCGTTACTTTGTTTAGTTGACGGTAATCAATACACAACCGCAGAGATAGTTGTCCTTCTTCTTTACAAATATCATCTTGATGCACCCCAATGAGATACACAAGGATGGATTAGGCCTTTCTCCAAAAGGCCCTCTAACCAGTAACTTGAGCTCACGGGGTGGTCATCCGATAAGGTTCTCATGAGATAGGCTCTACTCCCGATACCAAATCTATGTTAAAATATATCTCACGTGGGGGTGGTAAACTTGGTAGATCCTTCCTGAAAAGACATCAAAAAATCTTTCAAGATGGGTTGGTCATCAAGAATGGTCCACTAGACTCATCTTCCGATTGGTCACTAACCGTGAAAGCATACATTTGACAACCCCATCAGCACACACCACTTAATATGTATGGCGGAGATGGTGAGAATGGAAATGGGTTTCCTAATCACCGCTATCACTAACTCAACTCCTAGATCATCTGCACATGATATAATATTATGGTAACAATCCACTCTCGGCTCTATGCAAACAACCACCCATGCCCAAGATGACTCCATATGAACCTAATGGAAGGATACGAAGATCCGAGGTTATGGTGAAGGGTCTAAAATCCACTACACACTCCTTAACTAATGAGTCTACAGAGATTTTGGATCCGCATCCATCTCAATGTCATAGAAAAGACCTGCCAAACCGCCACCACTGCATCACTCTACCAATAATGGTGCAATAATAGAATCGAAGAACCTTAATCAAATAGAATGGAGGTAGGAACACCACCAATGCTACCTATCATATCAATCATGGTACTCTACTACTCACTCTGGTGGTTCTTGACTACTATATTGATCCGCCGATTGCACCCCATGTCACCAACAATAGGATCTCGAGATCTCGTGTCTTACCCTTATTATTAGGGTTTTGTGGGCACTCTCTCTAAAAATGTCTAGCAACACCACAACCATAATAATTGCTTGGTCCTCTCCCATGAGTAGCAGCTCGAGCCGCATTACTCTAGAGGTTTGCATTTTGTGGATCTCGATGATCTCGAATATGGATTTTGAGGTCTCTATTGATGAGCT
This sequence comes from Taxus wallichiana var. yunnanensis, assembly GCA_018340775.1. Classification (NCBI taxonomy): domain Eukaryota; kingdom Viridiplantae; phylum Streptophyta; class Pinopsida; order Cupressales; family Taxaceae; genus Taxus; species Taxus wallichiana. The sequence goes on along the minus strand of CM031234.1, from coordinate 818,302,396 downwards.
CCTACTGGATCGAGCTTCTCGGTGCATCACGAGTCCTAATGGGACCCCTAGGAGGAGGCCCTATACTCCACCCCTCTCGTGAATCAAATCTCTTTGGAGGCCTATACGGTGGAAGGGTCTCACTGCTACTGCTTCTATGGCCTAAAAGACGACTGTGCTTAACCTGGTCCACCAATAGGAGGAGAAGGAGCTGACCCCCTCTACGTGATGTCCCGCATTTGCTGGATGTGGCTACGTACTCTATCTCTATCATGCTATGTCTTTCCTCGAGTCTCCTCTGCTATATAGGCCTTCTCAATGACCTCACGCCTTAGTCTCGGATAATGGATATGCACACCACCAAAATCTACATTCAGGCCCTAGATGAACCTCGTGGATCCATATCTACTCATCCCGCATATAGTTAACATACTTGAGTAGGTCTATAAATCAACTCGTCATACTCATTTCTACATCATAGAGGCCTCGACGAGAGGTTGTGAAACTTGTCTATCCTCTGCTGAATGAACCTCGAGATAAGTACCGCTCTTGAACCACTCCTCAAAATTTCCCAAGTAACCGTCTCTTGAATAAATGTGGAGATTCTACTCCTCGGTCCTCCACTGACACTTGCTCCCATCCCTCGAATATGGATCGCAACACGAGCTTTCGTGTTGTTAGTACAAGGGTAGATCTTGAAGCACCCGTTCAAGCTCACCAACCGTGCCCTCTTCCAAATCCACCGTATCCCCGGAATAGTGAGATGGTTGTAGATTCGGGATCTCCCGATATGGTGTGCAACTATAGTCTAGCGACCCTAGGCCTCTCTGCATGCTCATCTCTAAGCCTAACACTCGAGACCTATCCTTGTGTCTAGAAATATGGTCTCCCCCGTCCCCTCTCGTGGTGACTATGATCTTCCCGACTCCACACATAATTTCTCTCCTCTATGCTCCTCGCTGTGTCAAGGAGATGCATGATCCTCAATAGATGGATCCCTATCATGTCTATCTAATCGTCCTCCTATGGACCCTCCGTAAAGCGGTATTAACATACTCAAGCATCCAAAATCGAGGTAGGATGGATGCTACAGTATTATCTAGAGGTGTGCAAGTCAAGGTCTATGTGAAAGAACCCCTCGTCTTGTCGGTGTCTCCCGCATGAAAAATCCGAGAGTTAGTTTGTTATTCTAGGTTTTATTTAGTTTTCCATGTTTACTAAAATATAATTTCCAAACAAATTTGTTTTCTAGATTTAAAAGTGTGTTAGGTTTAATATTGCACTAGGTTTAGTGTTCATGTCTCAAGTTTTCTAGTGTGCCCAAGGGTCCAAGATTTGAACCCATGGCTCTGATACCAAGTGTAACACCCACTAAAATGACCACTCGAGACCCAAGAACAACCTAGGTTTAGATAGAAAAATTATGGAATAATTTTTTTCTTTGAAAAGCGTGACCACTACCAGGCTTCAAGCAATAGTTGTCACAACAAAGATTCAAAGTCAATTATAATTTAATAAATGAAATTTTCCCATTGTAACAAACATTAGATCCACATTACAAAATTAATGAGTATAATTAATCCAAATATAGTTAAATTTCTCTTAGGTGTTAATTTAATAAATAATTAAATTAACACTATAGTTAAATATTCCTTAATTAATTTTAGAGGGTTAAAGGGGCCAAAAACAAATTAAATACCCAAGGTATTTAATTCCACTAGGTCTAAACAATAAACAAGGTTCTCATTTACATGAGGTTAGGAAAACATTCTCTTATTCCATAACGTGACCCCTTAAAAAGGTCACCCCATGCTTTAGATTTAAACATTTAAGTTAAAAGGGCAATTTCCCACTTATCCACTCTCAGAATCATCTTTACACTTCAACCTTATTTTTCACATAATTAATGCACTAATGTTTCCTAAAAACATTTCCATTAGATAGAAAATTTCTTCCCATTTCCAATGATATAAAGAAGTCCTCCTAACTCCTCATATTTCTTAAGTTACAGCCGACAGGGCCTAGGAAGAAATTTTTCCCAAAGGCAGGCTTGCGGGCCTAGGAAAGACTTTTCACCCGGGGAAGGTTTCGGGCTGGCAAATCAAAGGAGGTAATTTTTCACTTTTCACTTTTGGCAAAAAGCGCAAGTTACACCTGCGCGCCCGATGCGAGTCCACAGTGGGGCTTCGCGCGAAAGGAAGAAAACTTGCCCCAGTGCCACAAGGGACACATGACACATTTTCAAGCCATCACGGGAAGGTGGGTCGCCGGAGGTAATTTGGATTTTAAATCTTTTTTTGAAAGGGATAAAAGGTTTAAACACATCTGCGCCTCCGCCGATGCCTAGTTATACCACGTGTCCGACCCGTGGCTACAAGCGGGAAAGCGGACCGTCGAGGAAAACTTAGAAATTTTTGCCAATCTTTTCCAAAAGTGATAAGGTCTAAAACAATCTGCGCCTCAAGTCATTGAGTAAGACACATGTTAGATCACGGGGAGGGATGGGGGCTACGTGACCATGAAGGAAACATAGAAAAGTTAATTTTTTGAACTTAGAGATTTTATTAGTATTTTTAAAAAATTGTTGCGAAAGGAAAAAATCGGGCTTGCGGAGTCAGTGGAAGGACTTGTGACTTTTTCATTTTTGCAAAAAAGTGCCCTAATTAATATTCGGCCCACGGATCCAATTTACAAAAATTTCCTTTTTTTTGGTGAGTTTTTTTAAAACCAACTGAAGTAGAAACTTTAGAAGGCCATAAATTTCAACTGGAAGCTTGATTTGAGAAAATAAGGACTTTTTGAAAAGGGCTCGAACTCCTCTTTGCATAGGAAGCACAAAATATTATTTTCAACAAAATTAGATGGGTGAAATTTAAGAAAACATCTTTCTTACCATAAAAATGTGAACTAAACTTTTCAAATGCCATATTTGGTCTAATTCACTATTCTTTCTTCGTCAACACACCAAACAGGTGTGGAGAAATGTACTTGAATGGATTGGAAGGATTAATTGATTAATGGTTGAGATTACAATACGAATTTGTTTTCTTTTTTGTGAAACTGTATTATTATGCCTCTTTCCCGATTACTTGAGTTCTAAATAAATTACTAGAGAAATGTAATTATCTCATGATGTGCTTTTTCATCCCTAGTTCATTTTAAATTTTCATTTGTCTTTAATTGTTGTAGGGTACTCTGTATGATTTTTTGATATTGATTTCCAGGTTTGAAACAAACTAACAGAGATCTACATATTTCAAACTAGAAATTTATCTATTACATTTTCCATACTTCAAACATTTAAGTTCATTCCATTCTAAGTTTACAATGTTCAACTTTCCTTCAATCAATACGTGAAAAGAAAGAATGTAATTCTATTTCTTTTCAACCTGCCGCATTTCAAATAACACAAAGAACATAATACTTCTTAATACATTCTTTTCCCAGTCTTCAAACAAAGATTTTTCAGTAATATTTCAAACATAGATTTCAAACAAGAGTAACACCATTTTGTAGAAAATAATCAACTTCCTTTGAATGAAATAATAATCCCTCCTTTTACAACTTTCCTTTCCCTTCATCACAAAAGATTACCGAATATATCTTTCTCAATCGAATGTAAACTTCATAATCAAAACAAGCAGAAGCTTTTCACCACAATTAATATTACAATGCCATTCATTTAAAGTGGGAAATTTCACTATAAGGGACCTAAGGAGAATTGCAAAATGTGTCTTCACACAAGCTCCATGTACAACAATAATGGGAGATCCACCAGATTTAATTTGGTCACAACAAAGAAAAGGGGGAGAGGTAACGCTCTCCACCCAACTAAGAAATCAAATGAAGAGGAGAAGCCATCCTCCTCATTGGCCCCCCCGAGCCCCAACCACATTACAATAGGAAATGGATTCAACTCATGGCAATAAGACAAGCTTCCACAACACAAAATATTTAATAATCATATCGCAGATCTAAAAATAGAATGCGATTACAATCACAAGGATGATAAAAAAAAATATACAAGGCCTCATCACACAAAGGCCAAAAGAGCATGATCTATGGGGAAGCTATTTATGCCTCCCAATGGGGAATGGGTGACCACCTTAAAAACCTACCAAAATATTCATCTCAAACCCCAAAAACTCTTATGCCTCCCCAAGTAAGCCTTATGCCTCTTATTCCCCAAAGTAAGAAATGCAAGCTATTTCTTGTCTAAGGTGGAACACCCAACCCAAACTCCCTCCAACTCTTATGCCTCCCAAAAAATATCCCCATAGTCTTCTCCTACACCACACCTAGGAAAGCTACCCAACCAACCAACAAACATACCAAACACTCAATAACATTCACATATGCATAAAATAAAATAACACATTTTAAAAGAGTCAAGATCCTACCTCTCCATGATAGAGCTTGATCCAAAAGTTCAAAAATAAGCTTCTTCAAATCCAAATATTCCCAAAGCACCAACAAATCCATAAGCATCCAAAATCCTCTAACTCTCTCTAATTGCAAGAGCACCAAACCAACATGAAGTAACCCCCAAAAAAGAATAATAATTCAAATAAATAGAAAAGGGATAGAGTAGGATGAGGTGGCTCCATGTAGGATGCCACATCACTCATTCTCAACTCCACCTCACAAGTCAACTTCAAACTCCAAAGCACAATTAATAAGTGGGTGAATAAATGACATTTTACTTACACACACAATCCAAGCCCACAACCCTTAAGGACCAAAATTAATTTCATGTAAGAAGGTGCAATAAAAAATTACAACTTGCCTTCCAAAATACATAATAAGGCCTAATTTTGACTCCCCAACCCATAGGTAGGGTTGGTGTAACAATTTAAGAGGTGTGGGACAAGTTAAATTTAACTTGTCCCACAAGCCTCCAAAATCAGCCCCTAAGGACAAATCCGAATTTCAAAAGGAAGGTGGAGTGTTTCACACTCAAAGATACTTACAGATTCAACTTACAACACATAATCCAAGATCCATAAGCTCTAATAAATGCATTCTTTTGACCCAATTTAATTTATTTAACAACATGATTACTCACTAATCTGACACAAAATAAAATAAATAAAAAAGGGAAAATACATCACTAAAATCCACATACTAAAATTTAAACAAAAGAAACTAAATAAAAGAATACACATAACCCCTTGGTCACATTTAAAGGTGATCCCCCATGGGAACCCCTAACAACAAACCAAACAAACACACAAACAAATACATGTTGCCATGGTGACCCTTGTTTAATTCATCTAGGATTCCAATGTGGTTGGTCTCCAATCCCCTGATGTTTGTTGTGAGATGTTTACCTATAAAACACAAATACCTCCTTTGGCCTTGAGGCCACATCAAATATTCCAAAATAAATATACAATAAAACTCCAAATTCATCTATATAAAAATCGAAGCATCATAAAGAAAGTAACAACATCATTTACAATTTCATCAATAACCATATGATCATAAAATTAGTTCAATTATCCAGGTTTACTCAATATGATGAAATAACACATGTCTAAAACACACACACATATAACCATGTTAATCAACATATCAACATCAATATACAATGTCTCCAATAATTCACATGTATCATATATGAATCGAAATCAACAATAGTCAGGGATATCTTACATCTAACATCATGCCATATCAAAAGCTACAATAAAATCCATAAGTATAGTCAAATGATCATAATCAACAACAAAAAAAGGTGTCGAGGAAGTGAGCACTACAAATTTCTTGTATAGAACTAGGAATCCTAGACCGCTGCCTTAATGATGATGTGCACAACCCCCTTCCCAATGCCCTCTAACGTCATCTTGTGGCGTGTTGTATATGCCACAACAGTAATGCATGAGTGGGGACCTTGAGACAATGTGTTGTCATGTGAAAGGACTACACAAAGAGGTTCTGACAATAAAAAATAAAGCTTTTTCTCAATTTGTTATTTTTTTAAGGTCCCAAATAATTATTAAATAAAGGTAGTTTAAATTATTTTACAAATACCCAAAAGAGGCCATTTGTTGCTTCACATTTGATATTTACATGCCACCAATCCCAACAAATCCACCCATGTGAATGACCCAAAAGGAGATCACACAGTTTTTGGTGATCCTAGTGGGAATGTGGGTGGGTTTGAAATCATTCGCCTTCCTTATTAATTTCATCTCCTTCCTTGCTCATTGTATCCCTCTTACTCTCCTTCTCAATCACTCTAGCTCTCCCTACATAGCTTTCAACACTTGAATATATGCTTTCAAAGGTGACTCTTCATAAAATTTTCTTGGTGGAATAAGAAGATACACCTTGTTTTATGCCCACAGAAACCCTAGTTCAATACACATGCAATAAGAGTATTATCTCAATAACTTTCTTAAAGCTCTATGAATTTGAATAAATACAAAGGCTGCCATTTTTGTAGGATAATACCTAGTAGATAAATACTTCAAATTTAGTATTGGCATGTGGGAGGACGTATAATCTCAACCAAATCACTCAAGAGCCTAAAATTCACTTAATTCTTTAGCTCTGCAATAGCAATATTAAAGAATGAGAGGTCTTAATATTCATAAATAATCAAATTTCACTAAAACCCTAAAGCAGGGTTTCTTCTCAAACACGAGAGGAATAAAATAAAAGTTTTAAAGACCAGTCTCATTATTATAGCTTCTAAACAAGTTCTTAATGTTTGTGCCACCTTGTTACTCCTTTAGGAACAATTCTTTATTCATGAAAATTCCTAAAAATGTTTGTAAAATCAGTTTCACCAGTCTAGAAAAGAGGACTTGTACTTACATAGTCACCTACAATTAGATGTCATCAAATGTGGACCTTTTCCACACAAAAAAAGTATACCATATTGTTTATTATACCATTCACACAAAGGAATTGATAGTAATGGCCGAGAACGTCATCTTTTCTTCATGAACATGTTGTTTAAATTTATGACAGGGTATTTTTTTTTATCATTCCTCCATACAAGAAGTAACTCACCAACTAATTCCCCGTAAAATATTAATTCTTCTCCCTATTTCACACCTTCCTAACACCTGTACTATAAACCTTCCCTTTCAAAAATAAATTCTTCACAAAACTCACAATTTCACAAGATCTCACAATTTGGGACAATTGTTTTCTTAGAAAGTTTTTCTTTATTTCCCATCACTAGAAGATATAATGAAAATACAATAAAATTATTGATTAATACACTACTACAAGGGGGATGTTTTCAGAAAATATTAGATTTTTTTAACTTAACCAGATTGACTCAAATAGAGACGATAAAAAAGTTGTATATTGTCTCAAAATGGGTGTCTCTAATTATTCTTTCTCTGTGAGACAATATAGATTAATACATATTTTGTCTCTTGAGAGACAATATCATTTTTATCTCTCTAGAGACAATATAGATCACTAATTTTTTTGTCTCTTTAGAGACAGTAGTAATTTCAAATTTGTTTTTCTCTCTAGAGACAATACTAATTTCAATTTTTTCTCTCTAGAGACGATACAAATGTAAAGAATGAAAAAAATGAATTTCAAGAATAAATAATAACCAAATATCATCTAGTGCAATCAATGGCTACATATCATTTATGATGTTAGAGTGGGCTGGTAATCAATATTATAAATTAAAAACAATTTGAGTTGAATCTTGTGCCCACAAATGGGTCCACAAACATTTTATTAATATCAAATAATATAAAATACAAAAGGGTGCCTAAATGTTGTTAACCCTTGACATACAAATGGTACACATATTTTTGAGTTAAAACTAGAAATTTCACCCAAAGGTGCAATGGAAACGATGATAGGGGTGGAGAAAAGAGAAGCAAACAACAGCAGATGAAAACTGAAAGTTAATGAGTATCATTGTGAACTAGAAATATGTATTGACTAGTAACAATGTTGATATATTGAAATGACATATTGTTTTTTTCAATGTAACTTCAGAGAGTGACATACATTGTTACATCAATTTGTGATGGAGATACATAGTTAGAGAAACATGAAAGTAAATGACATGCATGTAGAGGGGAGAATGCTTGAAAATGTCAAAGGTCTCTGTTTGTAACATAAAAAGAAGAATTTGGTAATAACATGGATGTATTCCTCTATTTGAATTGAGGAATCCTTCTTTATCAATTATGAAACATGTAATTTGACAAGGAATATCTTATTTCAGCGAAGGTTACTTGTTGCCTGCATATACCAAAAAACTACAAAGTTTCGATGAAATGTCAAACAAACAATATAAAATTTACAACTAAAACAAGGGCTTATATTGATAAGTAAAGGAAGATGGAAAATTTATTACTGAGCTCGGTGGAAGCAACACAATCTAAAACGTGAGCAATAGGTCCCAAATTGCATTGGTTCATCTGCATAATGAGTACAATGTAGCATAATCAGCACGTCAGCATGTAGCATGAAAGTAAATGATATTGTTCAAAATAAAATTTGCATATATGTGGTAAAAAAGAGACAAAATTGTTATCCAACCGTGTACAAAAGAATGAGAAAGATATCAACATTTGTATTGCTACTCTACAAATTAATAAGATACAAAGTGTCATAATTTTTTTGATATTTAAGGTAGAGATATCAATATTTATGTTGAAAATTTTAAGTTAGAAATACTTATAAGTTTCAATCATTAAGGAAATATATTAGGAAATTTTTGATTAAGAACTTCATGTTATGACTAGAAGAGGTGTTATCTATTTAGGATTTACACAATCTGCAAGGGTTACAAATTTCTTATGTTGACTCTTATCTTAGGCAAATAGTTGTCATGAAAGAAAATCCCACTTTTGATTTTGAAGGAAATTTGAGTGGAACCATAATAAAACACACAAATACCATTTGTGAGGGTAATTTCACATTCAAGGGCCCATTTTCCACATATACAATATATCATTCAAGAAGAGTTGTGAAAACTTTACACTGTTGAAACTGTATAATTGTTAATTTAATGGAATAAATGCACAAAGACACAGAACGATTAATATACATTCTTAAATTGAGTTTGAAAATGTAAAAATAATTCAAATCCTAATAAATACCAACTATTAATCCTTGTTTTCATTTGAAATCAAATATTATTCCTTGTTCTCATATATGAATATGTGGGAAGGACAAGTCTTTGTTTGTTCATAGGGAAGTGAGATTGTGATGGTGCAAGTATTAATAATATGCAAGATTATGTGAGATTCAAGTTTGAAGTAACTCACCATCTATAAAATGAAGGATAATCCCAACAATTAACAGTCTAAATCCCATTGAAATCTAATGTTTCAACCTCATAACATGTTCATATATATAATTTTTACAAAGCATCAAAATAGTTAAATATCTAATGTGTTGCTTGACGTTATAATTTGTACTATAAGGAAAGTGTATAGATATAACGTTGAAGTGAATAGGCATATGCTCATGATGGATTTCAATAAATCTAATCATAATGGATGATATTGAACTGCATGCATACAAATTATTAAAAAATAGTATGGATATTTCTATAAAGAGGAAGTACAATTGAACACTCTATAACAATAGGCATGCTAATTTATAACATGAATATTTTTATATAAATTACTAAATGAATAATGTTTCCAACCTTCTAAAATTTGATTTGAAATAATTTTTGGTTAAAATAGATAATTTTTTATAACTTCTATTTCTTATAATTTCTTCTTTCTAATGTTTCAAAGCCTAATGAATGAGGTTGTTCTATTATTTATAATTTATTCTTTTTAGTGTTCCCGGTGACCTAATGAATGAGACTCTATGTATTGAGTAAGAAACACAATCATAGAGGAAGTTCATTTTAAAAAAATACTCCAGTCTTCCTACTAAGTAGATGGTAATTGTGTGCCAAGGTATAGTTATTTTGGTAGGGAAGGGTAAGGTGGGGTGTGGTGGATTAATAAACACTTTTGACTAGAGCTACTTATTAGATCTAAGACACAATCGGAGCCTAGTTTTTATCAAATCATAACAAGAATAGAATTCAACAAAAACAATCACAATCGACCTCTAACGCCCAAGATTACCATTCAGATTAAGGAATTATATTTGATCCATGGAAAAATTGAAATTGTTGAAGCCTATATACAATGTTCTTGAGATGTTAACTGTTAAATTATAATTGGGAAACTAAGAAACATTTGAGAAAGTGAGGAGGATTTATACCATAAGTTCTAATGTATTTCCTTTAAGCTCAACATTTTATGATTATTGATATTACATAAACCCCTTCTCTTCCACCATTCGGTGTCATGGGTGAGGGTGGTTGCTGAAGGGGTTGTTGAACCACTAAATGGAGTGTATGGTCATCCTCAACATCTAATTATGATTAGGGAAATAGAGTCTAACATTTTAACAAATAAATGGGATGCAATAAAGTAGGAAATATAAACAACAAATAGAAATATATGGATATATAATTTTGATCATAGTAGATAGACAAATAAAAGTAACTAAATGGTATAGAATGTTAATTATTCATATTAAAATGCAAGAACCTACATAAATGATACATGATTATAAAAATACATAAATGGTAATTCGTAAATAATGTTAGTAATTTGATTCATTAAGTTACAAAGCCAGATTCAAGTTGATATTAAAAAGGGAGATATATGTCAAGATAACATAAATTAAATTCTTTGCAACAACAAAATATTTACCATCCTTCTCCAAATCTACCCTAAAAGTGCACACATACAAAATCAAAATGTTTTCTATTTTTCTCTAGATTTAAAAAGAGGGTCACTTATCTAACATGGGAGTTCCTTCGCCATCAAATCCCTTGCTATACAACTTGAGTAATTTAATGATGTTATTATTGTCATTTTAATATAGGTACATGCCTTAGGCCATAGTAATTTGGTTCTATACTTGTTTAAAATGTGGAACTAAGGTGAGTATCCTATGTTGTTTTCTCTTATATGTTTAGCATCAATGGTGGTTTGCAAAGTAACCTCATTCTCCTAGTGACTCATTCCCAAGCAAGTGGTTTTTGGGTTTCAAAATCTAGACAAAACAAAAAACCTATTTAATTTCTAAGGCATATGCCTCATGTGATTTAGTTTTTGGGAGAGGACCATAATATCTCCAACAAAAACATTCAGAATATATATAATTAAATCATCCTAATCCTAGCACTAGTACACAATGTTGTAACGTCCACATTTTACACACACAAATACAATGATAAAAATGTCGAATAATTTTTTTTTACTTTCATTGCTCACTACTCAACACCACAAGGGCTCCAAGTAGAGAAATGAACAACACATAAGACACAAGAACATAAACAGAACCCACTCCTACAATAGGATAACATAGGGTACCCATCAATGTCATACTCAAATGACATAAACCAGGACAATGACCCAATTAAAGTAAGAAACGTTGGGTAGGCATACTCCACGACATGGCCTTTTTAAGGTTTACATCTTCATTAAATTTCATTTTCCATTGTATGACCTTATATTTTTCAAGAGAATTAAACACATAAGGTTTAAAATTTCCTACTTTGCAACCTTTAATTACTTTACTTTACAGGGAAATAGTCTTTAAAGGAGAATGCACAATTGATTCCTTTATCAAATCTGATTAATTATATATAGACCATTCATTAATTAAAGTCCATTTTAAGCGACTATGATTCTACCCATAACTCATTCTTACATTAAAGGTTTATTTCAAATGATATAGTTGTTTTAGTTCCAAATTTAGTTTGAGTCAATTATGCATTTACACATCATAATTTTTATTTTTAGTGGACTCTATATTGGCTCAAATGCCTAGTCGCACCAGGAACAATTTGTATCCATTCTTAAAAAATTCAATGCTTAAATAAACCATAATGACTTCAAGTGAATTTTTTTTCCGAAACCATTATCACGTATACTCTTGCATTTCATCTCATTTACATTGTTTCTTAGGTCTCTTATTGACATCACTTAATAACAAAAAGAGTTATGAAAGTACTTGTCTAACATCTTGAATAATTACCTTATTGGAATCATTATAACTACACACAAAACCACAAGTTAACATCCTAATCAATTGAGGTTTAGTTTAATTCCTATTGCACCTAAGTATCTACGCCTCAACTATATATAAGTTTAAGGTGAGAAGACATATTTATGCTAAACAACCTTCATGAAAGACCAAGGTGTTATGTTGTTAGTAACCAAGGTAACACATTTATCTAAAAGGAACTAAAGAGTTCATTAACAAGAGTTTAAGTCATAGTACAACTATTTCAATATCTCCATTTGTGTCATCCAGGTTCCACAAGGAATTCATTCGATGACAAGTAAAAATTGTTGATCTAACCTCGTAAGACTTGGTAGTCGACTAGGATACTAAAGAGGTGATAGCTCTACTTACTCCATATATGGTAAGGTTACACAACATAGTTGTTTCTTCAACAAAGACTCTTAAGTTATAGAAATGAACTAATGAATACATTTCTTAGGTGAAGTACCAAAATTTTATTTGTGAGGATTAATTATCTTTTAGGATGATCGCATTTTGAAAACTAATGTGGCTAGAATGAGAGGGAGGGTACAACAAGTGTTGAATATTATCTTCATTAAATAATCCTAACTACTAAAGGTTACTTTCAAGAGTAGTTGGTGATATATATCACCTAACACGTAAGTCGAACTCAAGAGAACACAATCTCCTTACTACACACATGATAACCAATCTTAGAAGGGGAAACTTACTAGAGAAAATATTTGATCAAGTCACTATAAACTGATGGTTTTGTGATGATGTCACTAAACATATAAAGCTATGGCGGTAACTCAACTAGGGATCTTATTTAGGTAAGATAAAAGGTGTCATCCATCATTCATGTTTAAGTTCATTCTAAGGTTTCATTTTTATTTTGTGCTTAAGAAAGTTCATACGAGAAGGGGTAGATAAACACTAGTTTTGAACTAAGTTTGACTATTATATTTAAGTTCCTTTTCTACATTTTCTAGTTAAATAACACAAAACTCTAGAGATTCCATCATAAATTTCACAACAAGAATGCATTAAAAATAATAAATTCAATTTCATTTAACATACATATCCAATTCCTTATTTTTTAACATACATAAATTTGAAACAAAATGACACCTATGATTAAATGCTCATTTCCCGAGGCATTCTTAAAACTAGCATCTCATGCATAACCATGTGAGCATGATATCAATGATAAATCATGAATGACATCCACCCTAATCTAGCATAATTATCATTTTTAGTTTCCCATTTACATAATAAAATTAATAATTTTCATACAAAAGGATAAGGTTAGAGACACATATTTATTTCATTTCAGTTCACTTCATTTCTTAACCAAAGAGAGAAAGAAATAGGGAAGAGAGAGAAACACTATTTCACCAAAAGTTTAATTTCACACAAAAGAGTTTTAAGTGATTATTTACTGAGGTGTCAACAAGTTTCCCTGATGGTTTGATAAACTATGAGGGTCCTACTGACTTTATTTTGTACATTTTTGCTTGCTAGTTTCAAAAACATTTCAAAAGTAAGCTTTCACTTGGCGAAAGAGTACACCCCTACAATAATTTAGAGTAGCTCGATATAGGCGAAAAGTATCTGACATTTTCAAATTCATACTAGTAGATGGTTTTTTCTCTTATGCTTTTTAAGTCTTTGGGGGTTTCAATGGCAACCCTTATGTCTTGGTGAATCATTCCTAGGAAAGTGGTATTCTCACCATGCAAAACTTGATGGCTTTAGTAAATATTTCTAAGAAAAATAATTGTTCTTTTGGTGCTATTCTCGAGCCCTTTACTGTGGATATACCAATTATTCATGTTTTGGGTGGTAATTTTGTATTAAACCTAACATCATGCCATTTCAAGATGTGCTGGATTTGGAGGAGATTGTTATGAATGAATTTGTACTAAAACCTATTACAATTGAACCACATAAAGATCCTAATATTTAAGTACAAGTTAATGATAACTTCCCGCGATTCTTGGGGAATTGGTGAGATCGAAGTTAATTTACCATCCTGATCAATCATTTCCCCTACCTAAAAGGAGCGAAAATAATCTAGTTTTAGTTGTGGTCCAAAAACATTGTGCCTTGAGCCACTTAACAACAAAAAATAATAGAGAGAACAAGTCTTTAAGGGGTCTTGACTGTAGTTCAATGCTTGGGACTCTTTGTATTAAATTTTTTTGGCGGTTCATGTAAAAACTCCCACATAATTGGAGGATAGATATTTCAAGGGAAGTTGCAGATGTATGCACAAATTAGTTAGCTATGTAAAAAAGTATAATTGAAACTAACACCTAGTAGCTTCACGTACAATGCTAAATTAAACCTATGCATCATCATGCTAAGGCTTAAACAAATCTAACCTATCAACATCTCTGCATTACACATGAAATGAATATTTCAAGCTAATATGCTAAAAAACTACTTCTATCTCTTATTGAATGCTAAATAAGATGAGATCAAACCTATGTAGATCTGTAACAATCAAAGAGTTGATTATATTCTTGAAATCCCAAGGTTCTAAGAATGGAGTCTTGTGAAGTCATGGCTACCAAGACCACTTGACATATCTCCATATGAATTTAAAAAATTTGGGTGGATGAATGCAAGAAATGGAGAAGGCTGACTCCTCTCAATGGAAGAATGTTGAAAGATGATAGAATGGCTATAGTGAATACTCTATAATCATTTAGGTGCATCAAGTGTAAGAAGAAAGGTAGGGGAGGGCTCTTTATATAGTCCGATGGATAAAAAGAATCTCTCACGTCCCGCTACATGTGGGACAACATTCAGGTTAGTTGGTTGGATAAGAGAGTTTAGAAAGGGTTGAGTCAACCTTAGGAGAGTTTATTTTGTCCTTTAGTGACTCATGGGGTTTGAGGGGATATATTAATTAACCAAAGTGGTTAATTAATAGGTGTGTAAGCTTATATAAGATTTTAGATGAATAGTTAGTATGATTTATGTTATGAGAGGATTTTAATCAAATAAATGACGATTTATTGATTAAATAGAAGAGATAATTAATTAATTAGAATAATTAATTAATCTATATAGAAAAGGGTATTACTTAATTAGAAAATAAATTATTTAATGTAGATAGAAAGGGAGCTTAAATAATTATAAATAATTAATTTATCTAGATAGAAAGGGGAGCTTAATTAATTAGAAATAATTAATTAATCTACATAAAGGAGCTGATTAAATCGGAATGACATTACCATTGCGATCATTGTTGGATAGAAGAGTTAATTAAATAACGTAATGTAATTAATTAACGATGATAGTAGAAGAAAATGTGTGATATTGACAATATGTCATCGATTTGTATGAAAGGGTATAATTAACTATGCCATTTAAGTATTTAACTTGTTTGAGCTAAACTATAGGTGTCTATGTTTACCCCTCTTTGAGGTGGCGTAAGTGATGCCACTTCAAAGATAAGGTAAATAGATAAAATTTTGAAGGCGTAGAAGAAAAAAATAGTAGAAGTGAGAGATGCCCGGAAATCTGAGTAATGATGGGGTGATGACAGAAGGCTATTGACGATCGAAAAGGTGAGCTAAATGGATAGAAGAATGGGTAGGGAAGGATTCCCAAGAATTATAGTGTTTATATGAGGTGAATTAGAAGAAATATGGATAAGCAGAGAGAAGAACTAGCTTTCATCCCTTACATTGGCAAGCAACCTTAGTGTCATCATATTGCCAAAGATCTCACGTCATTGGTCCTTATTAAAATATAAGCATACGAAAAAAGTAGGGTGACATAGAAATCCATATTATAAATAGTTGTTCATTGCTTCAAAACACCCACTCAATGCGACATACAAAAATCAATGTAATATGAGAAGTTAACAAGACTCATTTAACAAAGTGAAAACAAGTACAAACACACATATTCCAACCATGACAATTGGTCAAGATGATTGTAAAAATGTTTTTTTATCAAGTTGAAGATCCCCAAATGTTTGTGATTGAATAAAAAGGGTGAAAAATGATTCCCTAGAAAGGATAAATGCAAGGGGAGATGATAAAAGGGCGTTTAGGTCAACGATAAAGTGTTCGTGCCACAAATGAAACAATATCGGGCAACTAGATATGCCTCCACCAGTACCGGCGAAGCAAGCGAAGGCTAGCTGGCCAGTAATGGTTAATAAGTTGGATGATCTGCCATTTAATTTATGAATACATGATACGCGTAAGACATGAGTTTCAGCCCAGCCTCTATGAGTTGGTTTACCTATTTTTGTAAATTTTACAATTTTTAGGATTTTGAAAAAAAAAAATGAAATTTATTTATTTTGAAAATATTTTAAATTTTTTTTTACACTTTTGACAATTTGAATAGAGAAAAAGTTAGAAGAATCAGCAAGAATCTCCACAGGGGGAGAAAAATAAATGCCCAGGGAGAAGAAAGAAGCAGCATGTGACCAATAATGCCCTGGCATGAGCGAAAGATTAACAAAATAATTATTTTAATAAAAATAATTATTTGATGGAGTGTTGAGAAGAAGCGACATCACTTAGAGCAATAAAATTGTCCTAGTGAGAAGAAATCAGCATCCGGTGGCAAATAATTTCATCGGCCACGACCAAATTTTTTAATAAAATAATATAATTATTCATAAAGCTAGTAGAAGAAAAATTAGAGTGTGATGTTATATGGTTTGAAGTTCACACTTTGTATGTATCATGATGATAGTTGAGATGTTTTTACTAGATGTGTTTGATTTTTACATGATAGATCCATAGATGATATCAATTTCTTTGTGCATGTGATGCTCTAGATTAGTGGACGAGATGACATGATGATATTGGTGGGAAGGGGTAAAGATTATGATATTTGCGATCCCCTCTTGCCCCCATTTGATGATCTGATATCACGATGATTAGCCTTAACATTCATGTATGATGTATACTTAGATGTTTATTTATATATGATGTAGAGATGATGTTAGATGTGATGATATTTATGGAGATTTGATGATGTGATAACAAAACTATATGTGTACATGTGACAAAATGTAGACACAAGAAAATGTTATGAGCTTAACTAAATATATAGTGTTAACTAACATGAATTAACATAACTATGTACGGAATTATTTACTGAAGCATGCAAAAACACACTTCATATGTACAAGTAGAATGAATCCTAATCTAAGCAAGAAAATATGAATATAATCAAATTATGTCTAAGCAAAAAAACTATACAAATGTACAAACAAACAACAACTATAAAATGCGAAAAAATGTACACAAAAAAGCAAGCAAATAAGATAAAGTAAGTAAACTAAAGTTATGTTTTTGTATGATTGTTTCTGTGAAACAATTTTCTCTTTGGTTTTGTGTTTTCAGTGTTTTTGTCATTTCTATTATTTTGGATTTTGATCATATTTGAATTTTTTACAATTGTACTAACATACTTGAATGTTTTTGCAATTTTCAAACATATTTGAATGTTTTGCGGTTTTCAAACATATTTGAATGTTTTTGTGATTTTGAATATTTTTATGATTTTCTAAGGTTTTTGAGAAGCTATGCAAGGTAACCGAGAAACATGGATGACCACTAGCGTTAGATAGAGAATATATCGGGCCGGCACTTACGAGGTTTACAAATAGGAAGGTGAAACCACATAAGTGCCCACAACGATAGATGGGGAATATAAAAATACCATCTCTTCATAGATTTATAAGAGGAGAAAAAGACAGATAAGGGATTTACATGATAGGTTCACAAGGAATTTTGAATGCAAAGTGCAGGAACTGGCCTAGGCTAAGCAATAGTACCCTCCAAATACAAGATACGTGTGAACAGCCTTGAATCCTCCTAGGTGCTTGTAAACTAGTTTTCACGAGGGGCCATCGAAAGTGCCACTGATTGCGTGGTTATCACATATGGATGACTGCTTTCTCTTTTCTTTTTCTCTTACTTTAATTTTTTTTTCGTATTTTGATCATTTTTACTCTTTTTTCTTTTCTTTTTCTGATTTTTGCACCATGTTTAAAAGCATAGAACCGCTTAAGTTGCATAAGATTCGCTTAGGTTTATCAAACTCATCACCCTTAGGATGAGGCGATTTGCTTATGCTCCACGTCCGTATTTGGCCACAATGACGTAAGGTCCTAACCATTCCCGGTTCAAACTTTCCTTTCTTCTCTCTTTTCCACCCTTATGTTGAACTGATTTTCCTTCATGACTAAAATCTCCAACCTCAGGCAATCAGAGGTATGTGTAGACACCAAAATCGGGTCACACTCCTCTTGGTCCCCTGTTGAAGAACCAACTTAAAAACATTCACCTAACCATGACCCTTATACCCTACATTAATATTAATTTAATTATTTACAATTAAATTAATACCCATCCTCACCCCATTATTAATTTAATTATTGTTAGTGCAAAATCACACCACCCCCAAATGAGTAGTAGGGCTGCTTTTACAGGGAAAAGTCATTTGGTGTGATCCCTATAAAATTGAACTTTCCCCAAGTTGTGGGACCTTGCAAATGGGAAAGCTCTCTAGAGAATGTTGGTTCCTCTTCCTAAACCACCCTCACTATGAGCTATTATAGTACATGAAGCTAATCTAATCTAATATAATCTAACTATCCCGAAGAGACATGGAGAGAAAGAAAACAAGAAAAATAGAGCATACACTAAAACGATGATACACTGTAGATGAGAATTGTCTGGTCATCTAACTGAACTATCGCTCGAAACAAAGAGAGGTGAGCAAAGGAGAGGATGGATAATCGTGCATCACATGCCAAAGATCAAATTCACATAGAACACATTTCAAACTCCAAAAAATATAGCTCTCAATCTACAAATAATATCAAATGTACATATACCTACCGATGAAGAGGGGCAAGAAAGAAATAACCAAAAAACAAGCAAAGGATGGATAAATGCATCACAAACCATTTTTATTACTTCAGTATTTTACCCATGAGAACATCATCGAGGAAATAAATACCATTTATAGAGCGGAGGAGGAGGTTGAACTCCATTTTGATGATAAGGAAGAAAAAGGAGGTGGAGAGGAAAACAAAAAACCAACCCTTTACTGATAAGCCCGACCCTTCTTTTATAGACTTAGCATGTAGGAGGAGAAAGAGAGAAGAGTGAAAAACTAGTTCGAACTCAACCATTGCCATCAATGCCTTCCAAGATCTTCCCCAAATCTATCTTCCTTTTCTTATTAGGCATACACACCTCGAAGAAGGAGGGAACGATAAATTAGATTGAATCTGAATCTAGTTATTTGAGGCAAGAAGATCTGCATTAATTACTCTGAATAAGTTTCTCCATTTTCACCTACGGGGCCTAAAAATGTTTTTTTATCTTTCCATGGCATAGAGAGACATGGGAAGACACTTCCAACGGTGTCAGATTTGTAATATTTCGAAAGCCCACGAGTCAAAGATATTCCCTTCTGCTCAGTTTGTATCGAGTGCGGCATACAAATGGGCGGGAAAATAGTTTCAAAAAATGGGTCCCCTTTTCTATATGGGACACGTGGCATCCAGATTAGAGAAAAATTTGGGTTTGTGGGTCCATAATTTATATTTTTCCCTTTTTCACAAAAATGCAAAACTCAGAGAAAACCACAGGTGGCCTGAAGCTTCGCTGGATAGTGGCACCCTTTGGTTGGGCGGGAGATGCGCTTCAATTTTCCTTTGTGACTTTTTGTAAAAAGGAAAATTTCCACACTGTTCCTCGACTCCCACTTTCCTTGACTTGGGCTGAAATGCTAACTTTTCCTTTAGGCAAGTCACGTCCATTTGTAACTTTTAAACCTTTTGGGAAATCAAAGAGGAAAAACCAAACTTTCCCTCAACAAACCACTTTGACTGGGACATACGGTAGTCCCGGTGCTCGTTTGGAAACCCTCTCTCCTATTCACGATCCTTGAATTATCTCCATTTTGACAATTGGCAAATTCTTCCAGCATACATGTCCCATGCATTAAGCTAATCGAACCCAACTCTGCCCACTTTTGAGGCTGGACACATAAAGCTGACCATTTGCGCTTCCTTGAAAAGCCCAATTCAAAGCATTTCCTTTGATGGAGTGTCAAGTTGACACTTGTTTACCTCTGCGCTATTCTTTTTGAATTATTGATAGTCCCTCTTACCCATTTTAGACTTTGGGCTACGTGGCGAGCTCATGCTCATTTGGGTCTCCGCCTTGGGACTAACTCTTAGAGAAGCGCCACACTGACACTTGGCATTCTCCACTTACACTATTATACTTAGCTGATTTTGAGGCCCACCCTATCTGCCTTTTGAATCGGTACAACTTCGACTATTTGCTACATCGAGGCTGGGGCAAGTTTGAGTCTCCTCCTTGGGCTCCCATTTCAGATTTGCGTCGAGTCGACACCTAGCACACTCTCTCTTAGTTGAAGACTTTTCAACGGTCCTGTAACTTTTTGGGGCTTTGAACGCATGGAAGCCTGGAACTTCGTTGGGCTTCCTTTTTGGATTCACCTTTGTGGGAAGCGCCCAGATTAGGACACATGGTTCCTTCCATTGCCTCTTCCATAATTAGTGATTTTGGACTCTTTCCTAAAACGGTCTTGAGCCCGAAAAACTTCGAAACTTCACCATTTTTTCTCCTTCTTGCTCTACCCGGTTCTTCCCTGCGGCATTTCTCCTTCTCTTCTAACCCTGCTTTATTCCATTGTTGAGTCTACACCTTGGCTTGAAAAATGGATTTAAGATATGGAAACGGCTCGATGCAAGGTTGTTTCTTTTATATAAGGTCCTTTAGTCTTTCTGGCCCTTCCCGATCCATTGTTGAGTCCTTCTGTGACATATTCATAGATCCCGAATGAATTTTCGGAGTTCTTTTTATGGGGGTCATGGCTGGGCCAATATTTGGCTTCGGGGGTAAAATATGGATAATAATTTGGTGAATCACATGGGACATCTTCTGCCTGGATGAAAATACCGGTGGCCTTGGAAAGCATCCATACTGGGCATGAAGTCTACTGCGATAAACATGAACCGATCACGAACTTTGAAGACTTAATCCACTGAGCCACTAATGAGCTGGCTGCAAGCCTTTTCTATGTTTTGTCGACCACAGCGACACCTTTTTACATGTTCCCGCACCCTCAATTTTCATAAGAAAATCTTGGGAATGGATTTTATGAGAGTATAATATTGTTTTGACCAGGGGCTTGATACATGTCCATGAATGGATTGTCTTTAAACGAATTTAGTTGCTCTACATTTGTTTTCTTTTTGGAATTTAGAATGTTTATAGGAAAATATTAGTCTCCTACCTTGGATAGTTAAGATCTCGGCTTCATGCTCCTCTAAAGCAATACAAACAAAACTTATATACAAAAACCAAATCATGCATGCCTCAAATAAGACATACTCTGAGTGTGCACAAGCACTTCTTCTACTAAAAACAAAGCCTAATCATACTCCTAAACTAACCAGGAGAAAAGAATGCTAAACAAATCTTTGTAACTAAGCATTAGACAATTAGCTTCCCTTTCTCGAGAGAGGAATCCATGTAAATGATTCGACACTAAATATAGCTGCCGGTATGAGTGAAAAAGCTGAATCTAACCCTTGTTTCAACCCAAATCATCAAGGTATCAACATTAATGGGAAATACCTCCTCAAGCTAACTTACATTGGACTCCTGGAGGTGTTGATTATAACCCTTGTGCGACTTTGATGCTCATCCTCATGCCCATGAGTAGGCATGTATTTGGTTTTGGCTTCTCCTTAACTCTAATGAAGCCAATTACCTGATTAGTGGAGGTTTGATCCTTGGATGTGCCCTTAACTTTGAATTTCTACTCTAAGAATGGGAGTCTTCTTATGGACCTTATTGGATGGATGGTGTGGAAGCAATGGTGGAAATTTTCTTCCCTTTCTCTTCTTCCTTGTGTGAAGAGCATGGAAGGTTTAAATCTCCCAAAATTGATTCCAAAGAGCTACCATAATATGCAGGAGTTGTTGCAATTGAAATTTCTCCTCCATGACAATAGGCTCATGTGCTTGGAAGGTGGATGATGAAGGAGAAAATAATAGAAACTCAATCGGTTCTTCTCCATCAAAACAGTCCTCCAAATCAGACAAATACATTACCTCATTATTGTCCTGCTACAAATGTTCAACCTCTTTCATGGTGTCTTCTTGATCTGCAATTTTTTCACCATGTTTTCCTTCATCCTCCAACATTGAGTTTGAAAGATCAAACTCTTCTTCAGCATTAGAGTTCGAGAGAGATGAGGTGAGAGGAAGAACTGAAGGTTCTTCTATGGCCTGTTTTGTGCTCAAAGCTTCTGGATCTACATTTTTCTCCTTCACAGCTGGAATGCACTTCTTCTTTTGGATTTGAAGCAGCTTTTTATCCTTCTGTTGCTTGAAGACAATCTTGCCCTTGAGTGACCTCTTCCTCTAGCATGGATTTTGACAAGTCAAACTCTTCAATCTGCTTGCTCTAGAGGACTAGTTGGGACTGCAAGATCTCTTTCAGAGTTTTCCTCCATGATGGATTCATCAACCAAATCAAGCCCTTTGAATGAAAGCAAGGAATCTCTAATGATGCTTTCTTCTTAATTGCTCCACTACAAACTCTGATTTGATTTCTTCCATCTGCTCCTCTTCAATGGGACTTAGAGCTAATTGTTCATCTTCTTCCATGGCTGATTGTGCAACTTGAATTGGATCAATACTTTCTTCAAATAGAGTGCCAACATGGACACTACATTCTAAGAAAATTGGTGACTGATCTTCTTTCTCTTGTTCTTACTCTTCTCCTACCTTGCAAACTCAACCTCATCCACCACTGGCTCTTCAACCTTGACCTCCTCTATTGGTTTGACCATCAAAGGGATCTTTATAAACCCAAGTCTAGAAGCCCAACTCTTAGATTGTTCATGTCATTTCTTCTCTATTAGGTCTCCTCTTCTTTTTTTCATCCTTGATTGGATTCTTGAGTCTACACACCCAACATGGACTTGGGAGAGAGCAAGAGTAGTGGTAGGTAGGAGTTCAAACTTGGTTTACAATTATTTGTGGTGTGGAGGGAGGAGATGAAACTTTCTTGTTTCCTTTAGAGGAATGACTTCTTAGGGAAAAAGGTGAGAAAAATAGAAAGGGGAGAAGAATTGAGAAGTGGGATGTTGGAAAAAAATGACGCATTGGATCTTGAGTTAGGAATTGTCTCTTGACTCGAATGTTGAATTTATCCGTTGACGAGCGTTGTCGATCTCCTCATAATCCATTGTGTAAGTTGGGGCAACATTTAAACCATGAAGTCTAGCTTCTCCCGAGGGCTGTAAGGTCTTGGGGGAAAAGGGCCTTCCCATGGACAAGGTGCCTAAAACCAATCTTGAATGCCTTCATTTGTGCTATGCCCGCCGAAATTTGAGCCCAAACCATGTCGGCCTCGATTTTTTGAATTTTCCAATAAAGAAATTGACTCTCCCATATAGTTTTCACCACTATCATACGTCCCCTTATTCTTGATAAGCTCCATGGCCAAACTAACTTGACCCTTCTCATATAGGTACAGCATAATAGTCATGGATCTGATTATAATGCTAATTTGGAGGATTTTGGAAAATGCGTTAGAGGTGGGTTTGCGTTGCTGTAAGTTTGAGTTCCATGAAGGGAATAAAGTCGCTTGATTGCACAACCTCATGAAAAGGGAAAGAATGGAAGATAGTGCGAAGAAGAAAAATAGATGAAAATGGGTGGAAGTAGTTAGGAAATGATGCAGCTTCGGAGAATGGGTTTTGACTAGATGAGTCGCAAATGTGCTTGCGTGTGCCTCGAGGATGAGATCTCACCATGAACACATCAACTTGATGGCGTAAGGTGAAGATACAGTCCCCACTTAGAGATCAGCCTTAAAATTGTTGGTGCAAAATCACCATGCCCCCAAATGATTAGTCAAGTCTTCTTTTCTGGAAGTGATCGTTTGGTGTGATTTGCATGATTGAACTTTTCCCAATGTGTGGGACCTTGTAAATGGGAAAGCTCTCCAGAGAAGGATGGTTCCTCTTCCTAAACTACACTGCCATGAGATATTCTAGTACAAGAAATCTAATCTAATCTAATCTAACTATCCAAGGAGATAGGGAGAGAAAGAAAATGAGAAAAACGGAGCCTACACTAAAACGGTGATACACACCGAGAAGGAGAACTATTGGTCATATAACCAAACTTATTGAAATGAAGAGAGGTGAGAAATGGAGAGGATGGACAAGTTGCATCATGAGCCAAAGATTAGATTCACAGAAAAGATTTTAAACCCAAGAAACACGACTCCCATATCGTAAAGAACATGAAAACATGCACGAGATACCCTACAATGAAGTGACGAAAGAAGAAACAACAAAAAAATGAGAAAGGACGGACCCAGAATGCATCACAAAACAAATTTTTCATTACTTTAAAAGTTTGCACTGAGACATCATCTACGAGCAAGAGGAAATAAATTCCATTTAGAA